>JAEQBH010005167.1:0-600000 GCA_016808115.1 Tetrastigma voinierianum | reverse complement strand
GAATGGCCCCGTGCCCCAAACTCAAAAATTCATCTTTTCACTTGATGCCGCCTTCTTCTACTTTATCCCCTTTCCTTCACCCTTACATTGTAAAGATGCAGCTTATTGAGGTCTTCTTGTACTTGCAGAAGAAAGAAGTCAAAGTTCCTCTAAGTTCTGGTCATCGAGAACTGTTCCGTCTCAATCCCGCCAACTCAGCTCCATCCTTGACAAAAGTGGATCTTCAATGTCTTGCGCTTCAAGATTAAGATTTGATTGTTGGTTCTGATATCAAGCCTCCCTATTCACTAACTTTTAATATGTCATTGCCTCTGGTCATAACACATTGTGCCAATCAGCTCCTTAGGTATAATAATTGATTTGTCTTGTTGTATATACTTTTTTTTTATAGATAAAAGAAAAATATAATTAACCACCTGGGAAGGCCCAAAGTATACAAGAGATATACAACAAGGCTCCCAATAAAGGGAAGCATGGAGAATAGAACACCTACCAGCCACAATAAAAACCAGATAAATCAATTACAACCCACCCAAGTCAAAAAGTCTACCAAAGACCTTAGTCTCTCAACATTGTGCAATTTGACGAACCAAAATACAAGAAAAGTAGACTTCATCCTATTGAAATTTAGAATAAACTCATCCTCAAAAACGAGCCGGTTTCTTTCCTACCAAATTTTCCAAAAAATGCAAAAGAGAGCTGCCATCCAAGCCTTTTTGCGTCGCTTGCCCACAAAAGAACCATGCCAAGACAGAAGAGACTCCTTCACAGAAAGAGGAAACACCCAACTAACATCAAAGAGCCTTTTTTGTATATACTCATGAGCCTCTAATTCTGCTCCGTGGACTAATCTATCTATATTTACAGCAGGAATTCAATGTGATATTCTCACTAGACATCTGGCAACGATCTTTCTGTCCAATGACTCCCCATGGAAGAAACGGTGAGAATTTTGTACATTCGACTCCCAAGGTGTCATACAACTCCGATAGACATCACAGTAATTTTCAACACCTTATGCACCCACTGGTTCCTAGATCTTTATACACTTGGTAACTTTATTCAAAAATTGTACATCAACAAAGGCAATTTATGCTCTATTTGATTGGATTAAGATTCTTTTGTTTTATTAAGATACAAATCCAGGAACAAAGATATCAAAAGCAAAGAAGGATTTGAACCCAGGTAGCTCATACCGAATGGAGCGACTTGTATATTCTCCACGACTCAATTAAGGTACTTTTGGAATGAGCAAGGCTGATTTCCAATTTTTCTTTTTTATAAGCATGCATGGGCACATTTTTTCTGCAAAGTTATGGTTAGAGAAATATTTTAACTGCTTTGGTCCATTTTCTGTGGGTACAGCAGATGAGACTCTTGCTTTGTAATCTCTGAATTAAAAGTTGTTTTACATCATTTTGTAGTTGTATAAGGTTGAAAATTTTCATATCTAATACCTAATCAAAAAAAGGTTGGGTATGCTCTTTAGGCTTACATACTTATCAATAACTAAGGCATTTGTTTCCTTGATTTGTAATAAAAATATTTTTGAAGGTTGTCGAGGATGGAAGACAGATGGAAGATTGCTGCCCTTTTAGCTACCCCACACACACACCCACCCACACACTACCACCCACACACAAAGCCTGTGCTTTATGTCAAACAGGGAGATGGCCATTGTATGCTACTACAATGGCTTGTATGTTTCAAGTACCAAATTGGTTGGGTCGGATGATGGTTCGGGTTGCTTTGTTCTGCTTGCATATAGGGAGAGCTCACCAATCAACCCACATTCAACAGGCCAGGATATAGGAATATAAAATCATTGTTATGCATTTGATGTATTTGTTTCTTTCCTAATTATGATTTCATCATCTTGTTCTTCTTTTGGTTTTTCTTAGGTCTTATGCATATATAGTGCTCCTGTTGGGATGATCACTCAGATCAATTATCATGTATCTATTCAGCAACAGGATCCTTTTCTAGACGATGTTCCTATATGCTCATTATCCAGAGGAATTTCCATTGCCACCAATTGGCCCTCATTTGTTTGAATCAGTATAGTCGGATGTATTTGGAAGGGAAAGATTTGTAAATCATGAAGGAAGCAACGTATGTTGGTTCATTCTCATTTAACTTCCTGATATTGTATAGAAAGAACGAAGAATGCTGTTACGTTTGAACTTATAAGTCACTCTCCTCTAAATTCTATTCCATGAGGTAATTAATTGATACTTAATGGAAGCACAATTTTATTTTCCCACTAGACATTTGGAAATGATCTTCTTTCAGTGAAGCAAGTACCACCCCCTATGGATTTCTCCCCACATTTAAGGCAACAACAAAACCAACTTGCTAACCTAATATCATCATATCATGTGCTGCTCAACTCTATTCAAGAATTGTACATTCAGACACTTGTATATTCTCCAACGATGAAGGCTATCTTTCTGCAAATTACAAGTTGTTTTAAACCATTTTGTAAGTTCTAAGAGGTTGAAAATGTACGATATATTATCACTAACCAGAAAGTATCAAAGTTGCTTGCTTTTGGCCGGTACTTATCATAGAGGGGCAGCTCAATTAGTTGAAGGCCTCGGGGTTTAACTCAATGGTCATCAGTTCAAATTCCCTCAGGATTATTGGAGGTTTACTCGGTCGTTTAATTTGGGAGCCTGTGGGATTAGTCGAGGTGCGTGTAAGCTGACCCTTATTAGAAAAGAGACTGAGACAAAGTCGGTTGGGGATGGAAGGTGAGGAGCACCGGAGTATGAAGGCGCTGATGTTCTAGCTCTAGGACAAAATTGTAATTAAAGGGATTCCACTTGCAATCCTGGCTCTGTCATTGTTTCCATCAGCAGAAAGATTCATCATACATCAGGAAGAATTCTGTTATTCTATTATTCATTTTCATTTAAACTTCCTCCTTTCATAAAAGAATGAAGGGTGTGTTTATTTTTATTTTTGAGCTCGTTCACTCTCTCCGTGCAATAGAAAATTAACTTACCTGCACAATATCTTGGTTCTAAAGCCTATTTAAAAAAAAAAGGTAAAAAATTACTTCCATTCTATTCATCCTTCCTTGCCTGAACCAAAACCATTCTAACAACTATGAAATTTTGGTTGTATGTCATATCACAAGTCGAAAAAATAAAAGAGAAACTTAGAATATGAAACATTAAAGTAATAATTTATATCCCAAATGATATTCAGAGTGATAGACAGACAGACTTTATTAGTCTGGAATCTGGACAGAAAATAAAGAGCTGAAATCCTGGCCCAGAAAGAAGCATTCAATTCAGTAACAATTATCATTTACAACATACCTCTCTCCTTTTCATGAAAGGAATTCTTCATATTCACAACCTTCCATTCTGTGTTCTTAATTAAAACATGAATGTACACCCACTACACTATGTACAGGTGTGTGCATTGTACTCTTCTTTCCACCTAGTCATTTTACTTCTTTATTCTTCTTCATGTCAAACCAAACCAATCACATGTTATCCAGTCAAATACTTATACCATTGCCCATGCACATTAACCGACACGGTGGCTACTGCCACCAGTATTTCAGCAGCTGCCACCACTCTATCAGTCAGATCAACGGCTCCCACCCGCCGGAGTGACATCTCGGCTAACTTTCTTCCTTGAGGGCCATTCCCTGCAAGCACTGCTCCTCTTGTAGCTAAATAAACAGCATGGGATATTCTCTCAAACACGGTGTCTCCAGCTTGCAGGCTCTTCACCAACATCCTGCTCATAACGGCTTTCCTTGCTTGAATCTTGTTAGTGTTAAAGGCTTCCTCACCGTCTCTTGAAAATCCACTCATGATTTCAACAATTTCTTCAACTCCTGCCTCTTCGGAACGGTGCAAGAGTTCTAAGACTTCCTTACCACACCTGACTACTATGCTTTCCATCTCCACAGGATTGACCAGTGCTTGCTCACTCATGAGGATTTGTCGGAAAACAAGAATGCTGCATTTACATTATTTGAGATTAGCATCCATCAGTGCTTAGACAATTAAAGAGGGAAAGAATGATCTCCAAAAATTAAAAAATGAGCATTAAAATATAAGGATGGTCAATTGCAACTTGACTAGAACAAAATTTCCGTTTTCTGGAAAAATCAACTGTTTCAAGGCGGGCCAGTTGTCTCAGTAATGTGGGCATCTCTAATACAAGTGACTTGTGGATTCATGGCAGAAAGTATGTTGACTAATAATATAAAACATAGCATTGACACGTTGATAATTTTGGATCAGGCCAAATGATGGATGGAACAGTGTGCCCAAAAGATATATCTCAAGGGCCAAGTTGATTACGGTCCTACTTTTTCCTTGTTTACCATTGTCCCTTTTACTTGTTCCTTAATCTGTAAAGGACCACCAAAATGATGTGGAAAGCCTGTGTGACGGTATGCTAAACTATAAATTCAACAAATTGAACTAACAATATCAGCACCTAGCTGCACAAGCACAAGGGTTTAATAAAAGCTCTAATACCATGTTGTACTATTGATTTAACTAAAAAAAGTTTCAGTTGTAAGGTAATACCCCAACAATGTGTATTTAAGCTGAACTTAGGCAAAAGTTTTGAGCAGAAAATTTTAACTCCAATCTATCCAGTTACCTGGTGGAAATCACAATGATCTTCTGAATCTGGGCTTGAACAGCTCTTAGCCTACTGAGATTAAGCTTCAGAGTCTCAGGTAAAGATTCCTCTGTTAGACCAGATATCCCACTTACTAGCTTCAACAACCCAAGCCTCGCCAACAAATCCACCCTTTCTCCATTACATTCAGGTTGTTGATTACCTGATCAATTACAGAAACCCACGAAACAATGCATCAGCAAAAATGTGCTCCATGTCTTGAATCACATCCTCTTACCCAATTCAGAGACAGAGTTAGCGTTTCCAAGGAATCAAGGACTCAAGGGTTCCTCCTTGGGTGCCTCAAATATGCATGAATATGAGTGTTTTTTAATATATAATACTTTAATATAGGTTTCACAAATCAAACCTGTATTAGTAGCAGCTGGAAGGAACCGAAATTAAGCTATGTTTCCATTAGTTTTGACCATAAGGCTGCCACCAGTTCTAAGGCGGCAGAAGGAAGATGCTGATATGGATTTTCATCACTTGTCAAGGCCAAGAAATTTTTGTGTTCATTCCACTCTTGGTCTTTACCGTGCCACCTATGGATGAAATCCACCGTGCCGTCAGTGGTAGAGATGTGAGTGCATCAGATGGAGATCCAAAATGGTTGGCAAATGCATTTTTAAGGTAATCAAAACCTGCAGGCCCCTTTAGCAAAGGCTCCATCAGTCTTATACGTGCTTTGCTTATCTCCTGCTTAAGTGCCTGTCAGGAATGGTTGCTGGTTGTAAGATATCCAATGAAGCAAATTTGCATTTTTACAGGACTGATTAGATTATCAGAATCACTATCTACAATAAGCAATTGACACCGACTGATATCCTCAGAGATGCACTCTTTCTTATTGATTATAAAGATTACGGAAATGCTTTGCAGGACATGAATTGATATGTATAATAATTAAAGCTCTTGTAGTTGTGATATGTGGACAAGTGTTTATGTAATAACCAACGGAAGGCATAAATCACTACTGATGTTCCTACATTGAACTCATCAGAGATTCTATGGATCTAGACCAGTAATGTGGTCCTATGAAAATTAATAATAGTTAACAGATTCTAGAAGAAAACACCATAGAACCAATATGTAATATTAGTATGAAGTGATACAAATTATCAACATTAGCATACCAATTATAATATTTGTTCTCATACCTTTAAAACCTAACGCAACTGAAAGCATCATCTGAAAGTTAAAAATCTTGTATGAAGTTAATCTAAACCTTTAACTTACTAAGATGCATCCTGGTATGAAGCCTAGTTTTAAAATATCAGGATTAGGATTACCAATCCTCCGTGATCTATCACTTGATTACCAACTGGTACTGATATCACAAAAATAATAACCAAATACTGACATAATAGTCAAGACTTGTGGTTATTATTCAAATACATTTCTGATTTAAGATACAAAAAATTATGGCATCAACAAAAACTAGAGAAGGGGCATACAAAAAACACACCTGAACCTGCTCCAGAACAAAGCGCAGTCCCTTGATCATTGCAATAACATGTGAATTCTTCAACTTGTCTTCGGTTTCACATATCTCAGCCAACTCCTTCAAAAATCCCTGATGAATCATCTTCATTTCACGTTCATTAGCTGGCGCTGAGAGCTTCTGCAAAGTGACCAGTGCATACTCCAGAATCTTTCCAAGATAATCTATGTCCAGGTTCCCTGTCTTCAGCACCTTAGATCCAAAAAAAGAGGGTGGAGAGAGAGAGCAAGAATTTATATCCAATCTCCACTTATATCAACAATGGCAATAATTTACAGGCTAGGTAACAGTAGTAGTACAATCACTACCTGAGAAAGAATATCTAGATCAATAGTTTCAACAATCTCTGGTTTCCAGCTCAGGGAAGCCACACTGCAGATTTCATCCCTCACCTCCCGCATGAGTTCAACAACCCGATCATAGTCAGGCTCATCCTCTTTCATAGATTCCATAATGCCATCCCAGAAAGCCTTCTCCATGGTCTCTCTAATCTTTGTCTGAGCAATGAACAAATGAAGAAACAGATTATTTCATCTACTCGATATCAGGATTAGGATTACCAATTTCTTTGCCTAACCAATTTCTTATTTTAGTTGTTAAACTACCAATGGCTCCAAAAGGCTTTAACTATTTACTGCTGAGCTACCAATATACATTAAGCCAGCTACTACTCTAACACCTGCCTCACATACAGCCTCCCTCTCAATTGTATTCAGTTCAATAAATGGGAGAAAACCAGGGTTCTTTTGTACTCCTGTGCTCCCTGGGTTCTTTTTGGTGGTTTTAATATAATTTTGTTTATTCATCAAAAAAAATAAATGGGAGAAAACCAATGGAAGGTCCAAAGCCTCAACGTCATGAAAGCAAGACTTTAGTAGAATTTTAAAATATTGATTGCCCTGAAGTTTAAATTTCTAGCCATTAACATGTATCGAGCTACCTAATATTTAAAAAAATTATGGGAAATAACTTTATTGAGACGCAAAAATATCATTCTTAACCCCAGAAGACAGCCCACCTAATGATGGCTCTTAGAATAATCTCATATAGCATAATGTTGCATGTCACAAAACTTTGGTCTACCTCACTGGACACCAATGTTTTCAGATGAAAGACCTAAATTCAATCTAAGAATTGGTATCAAAATCAAGGTTCAAGTCACCGCATCAGAATTGTGTTGTTTGTTCAAGTGAAACTACCCCACCTAACCTAAGATATAATGTCAAATGCTATAAAAGGTTTTAACTTATGGTCACTAAATAACAATAGGTTTTCAAATGAAATGGTTAAAGCCCAATCTTGAAAAATCCTCATTAATGAATTATAAGCCTATTCGACCAAACAAGAACTACCTCATGTTTCAGTCATGCATTACATTTACATGAAATGAAAAACATGTTGATTCATGTCAGCCTCAGAGGGGAGAAACTCCACTAAAGCATTAATTTATGAAAGGGGCATCTCGCCTCTATTTCTCATCTGTATATGAGAGTATGTTAAAATTTGGATTTGTCAGGTTCCACTTCTTCTATGCATGCTTATTATTGTTTTAGAAAGAATTATAAAAAAGAAATGTACTAACCTTCATATTCCTTTGCTCTTTATCCATAATACTCAAGCTATCAGCAAAAGCATGGTGCTGCTCATGCACTAGTTCATTTACAATCAATTCATTCTCTGCTACCAATTTTTTGGCAGAAGTTTCCAACTGACCGCCTAAACTGCTTCTATGAGAAGAGGGGCCAGCTACTCTGGGCTGGGAAGAAGCATCTTCTCTAAATAAGGAGCGAACTACATGGCTTGACCTCTCACTACTGTCAATCAGGTTACTTCTTTTCTCTGGACTAGCAACAGAAGGTGAATCCAAGGGACTAGGCAAGGTTGGAGATAAAAACTGCATAATTGGTGACCCTATCGAGATTCCTTTCTCCATTGCTTGAAAGTATTTACTTCGTGTCTCGGAAAGGGCACATTCCATACGCTCAATCCCAGCATCTCCACTCAGATGTTGCACTTTTTCCCTCAGAAGTTTCTGATCTTCTGTAACCTGTGTCCATAAATGCAGTATTGACTATTAGGCATATAGTCCAGAAAAAGGAACAACTGAAATCATTGGTTGTCAAGAAATTCTGGTCAATAATAGAAGCCTAAATAAGAGGATTAACCTGCTACCACAAACATCTAGCACCAACAAATTTTACTACATTGAAGCCTCCTTTTAACAGCAAATTTAAAATGCACTACAGTCTGTAAGCTTAAATAGCTGGGTTTGATTTTCATATGAAGCTTTTGGTCCACAGACTAATTTCTAAAAGCTCCAAATAAGATAAAATAAAATAATAAAAGAGGGAAATAGCCATTGGATACTTTATTTGCATTTCTTTTTTCCTTTTCTTTTTCCATTTTAAGCATGTTTGATCATTTTCCCCAAAAAAGTGGGTGGGTAGAAAACCTGCTTCTGAATTGCCTTCATATCATGAGTAAGAGCACCATTATCTCCTTTTGGAGTCATCTTGCAAGTCTGAATCATAGAGAGTTCAAGCTGGCAAGCTGCTCTCACCAAATCCTCCTCCAACAACCGAGCATCCTTAACTTTCCACACCACGAAGCAATTCAAGTAGGAGCACCAGGCTTTGTCAAATGCTGCAAGCTGAGACCTGAATGCCCTACGTCTTGGCAATGTGGGGTCAGACTCTTCATCAGAACTCTGTATGGGCCCATCTAAAATAATCTTTATCAGCAATTCAAACTCTCGTACAAAACTTTTAGCTGACTGGGCCAGTGCAATCTCATGTTCCCCTTGACCACTGAAAACAGCATCTGGATGACTCAATATCATGTAAGCACAGAGCACCACTCTTACTTGATACCTTGATAATTTAGCTGGAATTTTGGCTGCTTGTCTGATGGAACCTTGTTTTTTTGTGTCTCTGCTCCTAGTAGAGTTCCTAGGTGTAACCCTTCTATTAGGGGAAGCGACTCTCTTTAGAAGGTGATCGATGTTATTCCAGCTGGATGGACTAGTGGCAGCAGCAATAGCCCGTGAAAGCTTAAAGCGGCTCTCAAATCGGTCTAGTAGAGCTTTTACAGTCTCAATGGTAGTAGTTGATTCAATCAGAAGAGCAAGCTGCTCAAACGGCATCGACTTAATACATTCCTCATTAATTTTCAAGGCATCAAAAGCTTTTGCTAAGGTTAAGGTAGTTCCCTTAAGCTTGAGGAATCGTCTCCAGCACCTAAAAATGCAATAAATTTTCAGGATGAAAAATATAGTAGTTTTGAAAAAATGAACAAAATGAAAAAGAAGAGAATGATAGAAGAAAGAAAGGAAAAAGACAAAAAAAATCATATCTAGCTGCACCTGCAGACAAGTTTACAAGTATGAGAATATTGGCCACAATCAAAATGACTGTTTACCTATAGAGAAAGGAATAAACGCATCTTCACTTTATTCTTTTCATTTTTTATTTAGATCTCCCTATAGACATCTGCAAGGTTATGATGATGGTAAAGAAAATAGTTGTTACAATGAAATGCATGATTCGTGATTAGAATAAACTAGGCCAGTAATATTAGAGCACTCCCATCAAAATAGGGAAGTAGCAAGCTAGGCCATGAATACTGTCCTAGATGAGTTGCCTTGTGGCTAGAGAAGCTAGAAAATATTCATAACTTCTGTAGAAAAAACAAAACTAGTTCAAACAATGATAAAAGAATGTAAACTATACTATGGCGGAAAAAATGCTAGCTTTACCTTGCTAGTTTTCTTGAAAGAAGATCTGCCTGCCTGTGCATCTTCTTCAAGTTCACATGCACAGAACCATGCAGGCTTCCTCTTTGCCTCAGATATTCTGCCCTCTGCCTCTTTGCCTATTTATCAAGAATTCCATGAGCAGGCATGTAGTATAACTAGCAACAGAAGTGATTTTTTTATAGGTGTAACTAGCAACAGAAGTGATAGCCAAAGAACAATTCCATTTGTTGAAGATCTTATTCAAAATTACTGAAAATTATAAGTACCCTTTGCAGTCGATCCTCCAACTGATCTTTTATTCTCCTCCTCTCAATCTCTCGTTGATGAGAAACGGACTTAGCAACGCGCCGCACTTGCAATACCCGAGCACGTGCTCTCTTCTTCTCAGCTTCCAGCAATCCCAAACGCTTCTTTTCAGCAGCAGCACGCTTCTGGTGAATCGCAGCACGCACACGTTCCTTATACTTACTCTCCCGGGCCATCCTTCTCAATAAGGACTGAGATGTTCTCTCCTTTAATGTGGCCCTCCTCTGCCTATAAGCCTTTTGGATAAGGATTCTATTTTCTTCTGCCTGCTGAACCCTTGATTCCACTTTTGTACCAAGATTCTTGCGCTCCTTTTCAAAACGCATTTGCACCTCTATTTTAGCAGCTTGACGAAGTTCATCCAACCTAGCTAGCCGCATCTGAGCCTGAGCCAAAATGCTCAACCTGTTGGTTCAAAAATTAAGTGAACAAGTACCATAAACTCGACTAGCATGAACTGCATTTAGAATAGATAAAATTTATAAAACTTTCCTACACATCAAAAGCAGCAACCTACAGTAATATCAAAGAATTCAAATTCAGGCATCACACTAAACACACCTAATTTATACATTCAAGGGAGAGAGGGAGTGGAGAAAGAGAGAAACCAGGAATCCCTCCTCTAGGAAATCTAATTTTAACATATGTTGCAAGTTACGGTTTTCTGTCTGGAGTCAATAACATGAGAAATGTCCCTTATTTATCTTTTTCATTGTCAATTACAGAAAACCAAATGACACAAAAGATGAAAGTGCAGTAGTTATTGAACATTTTATTTTGGACAATGTTGGCAAGGAAACCAATGAGATGAAATTCTTAAACACATAAATCAACTCCATGAATATCTGGAGTTTTTTAGGCAATTACAAAAGAGAGATTTATTATGTACATAAAAAATTAAGTTGTCCTTGGTACATAGTTTTTATTATCAGAGAGTAATGAACAAGAGATTTTGAGAAGTTCTTGAACCAGTTTTGCAACTGTTATATTTTTTGGTGTATACAACGTAAAAAGAACTAGAGGACATGTAATTGAGCTTATGAAGATGGTATGGTCATGACCAACCTTCTAAATGGTACTTTTGCAAGAAATGTGTTGGTTACACTTTTCAAGCCCACGAAAGGAGGAAGATGGTCAAAAGCATATGAATAAATTAGTATCAAGCCTACATAATTGTCATTACACACAAGTGGGATGGCAACGATTCAACACTTAAGCAAGGGAAACCGAACTACTTCAGAGAAATGAAGTTTAGGAAGAGTTAGTTATAACATGGTAGACCTTTTGAAACCTAAACAATGATGGTACCTAAATTATTTTGTCTGGAAACAAGATTTGCCAATTTTCCAACTGAGATATTCGCATATAATCTATAGCACATAACCATACCTTAAATTATCTATAACATAACAGTGGCAATAACCATTCGAGCCTACCATTAGAGGAATACAGCACAACACAATTTCTCAGAGACCCTGCTACAAAATTTACAGCCCATTTGGGAGTAATTCTGGTCTGCACTTATGTTAGCAATGCTTTCATTAGAAATGAAAAAACGCTGCTAAGGAGAATCATTCAGTGATTGATTGGATATAATTAGAGGGAAAAAAAGTGTTTTGACATACAAAATAAAAAAAATTATTTTTGGAAAAGTCCCTACCGAGTAGAAGCACATCATTCTTAATAGTGATTTTTAAAATTAAAAATAATTGTCAAACATCCAAGCAAGCCCTTTTTAACACCTATCAAAATCACTGCCAGAAGGGCGTACCTTTTCTGCTCAGCTGCTTGGAGCTTTGCTTCGAGACGCTGACTAAGGTCTTCCTCATTAGAGGAAGACCGTGACGGGCTTCTAACCTTTGGCCGTGCCTTGCTTGAAAGGCTCTCGTAAAATTGCTGCACCAGGAAATGGAAATTTGATCAACTAAAAACCAGGAAAGGGAAATTGGAGAAAAACAAACGGAAATAAAATAAATAAAATTTTATATTTCCAAAAAAGTGAAGTCACGGTTGGTTACACCGAAAAAAAAACCCTTAAACATTTTCGACAAATTAAGAATACAAACATTTATGATCATATCATCCCGAAATTCACGGTAAACAAGAAACGCAAAGAATGTTTACTTTCATGACCAAACATAGAAAACCCGGGGTGAAAGAGAAGAAGAAGCACCTACCACCACCTAACACTATAAACAACAAGCTTCAAAGTCAAGGAAGAATTCAAACAGTAAGCCAAAAAAACCAAAAGAAAATATGTATAATCTGTTTAGCTGCTGTGAATTGAAAAAAGAAAAGAAAGAAAAGAAATTTTCTTTTATTTGGAACCGGAAAAATTAGAAACTCCATTCAACAGAGCCTAAAATCGCTCTCTCTCTCTCTCTCTCTCTCTCTGAACTGGGTAGAGCCTTTTCTTTTCCTCAGAAAGCAAACAAAAACAAAAGAAAATTCCCAAAATTCTACTTTCTTTCATTTCCTCAATTTTCCAGCAGCCAAAGACACGATCAAATTTAAAAATAGAAGACCTGTCTCCGACGATCGGCGTCCCGAAGCTTGGCTTCGATTTCCTCAACAGTGGAGGGGCTCCTGCTCTCCACGAGCCTCCTCCGGAGCCTCGGTGGAACCCTCGGAGGCGAAACAGACGACATCTCATCCGACAGCGGAAAATCCATCGCAATTCCAGCCACTCTAACAGATTCCGACGAGTCCACTCCGGCAGCCATCTCAGAACACCGATCAAAAGTATTCTTGAATTTGAAATGCAATTCCGATTTCTTCAAATTCAAGAAACAAAGAAATAAAGGAAGAATAAGGAGGAGAAGAAGACAGAGATTGCTTTCGGTGTTTTGTTTCTTGAGACTGTTTTTGGTTTGTGTGTTTCTGAAATGCGTTTTATTTTTGTGTTTTGCCTTTTGGTTTTGGGCGTTGAGAGTAGAGGAAATATTATATGACGTGAAATATTTGCACTTATCCAGTACGTTTTCGCCACATCCTTTCGCCCCCAACGGCACTCTTATGTACACTTTTCTGGACTACCACTACCCTTTCGCCTACCTAATTTGACTCTCATACCCTTTTTCCCTGAATCTAAATTATAAATTATTTAAATTCATTAATAATAAGAATAAAATAATTATTATTATTATTTTGGACATGTTTATTTACAGTTTTTTAAAACTGTTTTTAGTCTGACGAGTAAAGCGGGGTGACGTTTGTTTTGTTTTTAATCTTGAAGGTATTTATTCGAACTTTTCGTGATAATATTTGTTTTTAAAATTTTAAGTATTTTTATTCTTGAAATTTTTTAAAGTTCATGAATAGAAAAGTGAAATGTTGAGCTTTTATCGAGGAAAAGTCGTTACCATCAAAAATAAAGAAAAAGCTTACATCATTCTTGAAAAAGGGTTCGCAGCAGCTCATTCTTATGGTGTGTGGGAGAGTTTGGGACGGCGGTACCATACCGGCCGACTCGTTATTTTTTTAATTCTCAAACTGTCATTTAAAAAAAAATTAAATAGGCGGGACGAGGAGATGAAAATTTCTAAACGTCAGTTCATTGTTTTTGTTTTTTATTTTATTTTTATATTTGTTTTTTTATTTTATTATATTAAAATTAATATATTTCGCAAAAATAAAAATATTATCAATTTTATAAATTATTTATTAAAAAACATTAATTATTATTATTATTAATTATATTAAAATATAAAATAAAATAATAAAAAATTATTTTGTGAAATATAATCGGGACCGAGAGTGGGTAGGAGGCGGGCGGGAGTAATAATATACGAGCGAGTCAGGGCAGATCTCGGACTTGAGAAAATAAACAAAAACTTCTTAGCAGATTCTGATTCATGCGAACATGTCCCATTAAAACCGGGATGGCGGGAGGCAGAAATAATCCGTCGTTCCTTTATCACCTTCTTCACCGATGTTAAAAAGCAACATTTCAATCTTAATCTTAAGTCTTATTCAGTGTCATTTAAAAAAAAAAGTTATATTGACGTTAAGTAAAAAGCAACGTAACCTGAGTTTATATTTGGTTCATAGTTTTTTTTTGTTATGAAAAACACATAAAACATTAAATTCAGATAGCAAAAATAATTTTTAGAAAATATAAAAATAATGTTCTTTTTATTTTTAAAAAATATTCTCAATAACGGTTTTCAAAAACTAAATAAGTCCTTTATGTGTGTGAAACATGAAGCATACTTTTAATCTGTACGAGTCGGTTTGACAATGATTCTATTTATAATATTTCTTTTTTTCTGATGGCCCGAAATTTCATTGATTCTGCTTGATAATACATTTATATCTGAATACAGAAAATTAAACTGCTAAAAATATTAGAAGATGACACAACATCTAAGTTAATAGCAAAAAAAAAAAGGCTCAAGGTCTACACAAAAGATAATCTCAATATGCCTAGTATATCTAAGATTTCAAGTCTGATAAAGCATACTGATAACTAAATACTTAAGTGATAATCTCAATATGCCTAGAATATCAGGGGTTGTCACGTACATGTACGTCGAGACGATTAATAGCAGTATCATCTAGCCCTTTAAAACCCGATGAGCAAATACATGTCCTGATAAGTTGGCTACAAACATAAAAAAAATAAAAAAGGAAAATCAGATAAGCTGAATCGAGATTAGAAGAGCTATTTTATTGTGGGAGAAAGTCCAAATGTGAGTTGACAAAACAATGGAAATGGTAATTTCATACCAAGAAATGCCAAAAAAAACCACATCTCCTTTCTAACATGATGAAAATAAAAAACGAAAGAAATTATGGTTTCCAAATGAGAGGAGAGAGCAGCAAAAATAATATTCTTAGTTACGACAATAGTTCTAATTTTTTTAATATATCTAATCACTTTTATAATGTAGGAAAGTTGTTTATAATGAGAGGCTCATTCCTCTTATCTTGTAGTCTGCGCACCAAAGGTTGAAAATTTCCCTAGCAGTAGAAGACTAAGACGAATATTGAACCTTTACGAAAGCAGCAAAGTTAGACATATGAACTTTATAATATTCTTATTAAGTCAGTAGTTCTACTTTATATATATATATATATAATACAATGTTGTAGAATTGTGTTCTTAAGGATATTCATACATGATGTCTCCAAAGAGGCAATAAAAATATTTTATAAAAGAATGTTTTTTAAACAAAAGATTATTCATAAAGTGTTCTTTACAAAATATTATAGGAAGTTTTTTTATATTATAAACTATTTTTATATTTTCAAAAGTGTTTTTTAAATTTATCATATATACACATAAATAATTACTAATAGGAAAAAAAATAAAAAATAATGATGTATAGTGATTTTATTGTCATGGATGATTTTCATATTTGAGATTTTTTTTTTTTTTTTTGAAGAGAAAAATAATTTTATTGATTCAAACTAGCAATATATCGATAAAAGCATAAAATCAAAATCGTTAGAAATCATAAAGGATGAAACAACATTCATGTTAATAGTATAATTGATCGATTCAAAGTTTATACATTTGATAATTGAGTTTACACATTTGATATTACTATTATGACTAGAATACATATATATGACTCTAGTTCTACAATATACTAATGATCATTAATTTGATTTATTGTTTCTGATCGTATATATATTCGCTGCGTCACAGACTCGCTCAACCTCAAATAAACGTCGTCGCAACGATAATGAAAATTAAAGCAATCATCTTGAGATGACATGCAGCCTGCTTTGAGCGGTGACAGCACATGTGCATGAAAGCCAGCGATGTCTAACGTCGTCAAGGCGAATACTAAATCGCGAAAAAAGCAAATAAACTGTCTGTATTAATTCTTTATTAAGAAAGAAAAAGATGTAAAAAAGTAATTTCAGGTTAATAATAACTAAAAAAATCATCTCTTTGTTTAAAAAAAATATGCTAGGAGATAAAAAGTTGAGAAAAATTCCTAGGGTGAAAAGGTTATATTTGAGAATTTTAATCAAATAAATTTTTTTTTCCTCCATAAATTTTAAGTGAATGCACTAGAGACTCAACTTTGATAAACGTAGAAGGTGATTTTAGGAAACGGTCTTAATGTAAAAAAAAAATTTGAAAAAATAAATGTTCAGTAAATCTGTGAAATATTTAAATAAAAAAACATTTATAGTATTGAAAATAAATGTTTTTACAAAAAATATTTAAAATGCATCTGGCAGTAATTTTATTAGGTCTTTCTAGTTTCTTTAATATTTGAAAGATAAAAATATCAAATCTTTTGTCAGATACATATTTTTCTTAATTATAAAATTTAAAAAGAAACAAATATTTCTAATCTAAATTTCAAAGTCAAAAAAATAATTTAAAAAATAAATAGTCTCTTACTAAATTTATCAAGGAAACAAATCTTTGAAGTTAAAAGAGATGTAACCAATTTTTTTTAAAAAAAAACAAGTAATTAAATTTTGGGAAATTTAAAATTCGATTCATTAATTTCATCTTTAAAACAGGGATGGCTTCCTTTTGTGTCAGAAAAAATGATTTTACATGAGAAAAAAAGCTTCTGAAAAAGCTTTAAAAATAAGAGAAAGTTTCACAAAATTTTGTTACAAGTTTAAGAAATAACAGAAGTGCAATATATAGGTTTTGATTTTGAAATAAAAAAAACATTTCATTTTCTACATACATGGTCTTTGCCTTCCAACAAAATTGTTGATTTAAAAAACAAAACATTTTCTAAAAAAATGTAATTAAAGTCAGAAGAATCAAAATGATACATTCTTTTATACAACAATGTTATCCAAAAAAAAATGTACCAAGCAATTTATCAACTTTAAGAAAATATTTTTCTATTAATTTGTTAATTTACAAAACTCTCCAAAATTTATACTTTCATTTTTATATTAAAGATTTATTCTGATTTTAAAGGCTATGTTTGATTCTTGGAAAATTTGAAGAAACCTATAAGAAAAGAAAATATAGATGAAAATAGAACCGTAAAAAGAAAGAAAAAAAAAATAGTGTTAAAGTCAATAAATTATTTTTATTTTTTTCTTCCAAATTCATTGTATCTATTTTAACTTATGAAAATGAAGATTAAATAATTTTAAATATATAAATTTATAACTAATTTGATTATATTTGATTTTTTTTAAGTTTTTTATAAAACAATCAAATGTGAGAAAACCACTTTCCTTTATATATTTTTCTTAATTTGATACTTTTCAGGAACAAAAACAGCCTGAATATTCCTGACTTACTTTTCCATATTTTTAAATTTGTTCTAAAATTCTAACTTTCTTACATAGTCCTCCTTTATTTTCCATCATTCTTTTAAATAGTTTAAAGTGAAAATAATTCTTAAAAATTAAACAAATTTTCTTTTCAAAATTCCTCATTTCCTGGTATTAAAGGTAAATCTTTCCCTCAATAAAATTTAATTCAATGGTCAAAATTTGAGCGAGGCACAACCATATTTGAGTCTTCATCAAAACAAAATACTATAATATTGTAATACCGAAAATTTTGTGTTAAAAAGAATATTGATAAGTTTGAGGAGGAGCCAATGTTGATGAACACCATGATGAGAAGATATTTATTTAGAAAAATCAAGAATCTTGTCAATGATAGACAAACATGATGAAGTGTTCCCACATTTTAAGTTATTATATCTAATAATTTTTGTCATGCTTTTTTCATATCTTCCATGTTTCATGCCCCTTTTAATGGTACCTACTACCTTCTTACATCAATAATTTAATGTACTCTTTTCTAATATTAATATTATATGCTTTATAAAAAGTATTTTTATGTGTAAAGGAATGGAAAGGTGATTAGTATTTTTATATTTTATTGTTTGACTATTTTTCTCTCCCAAATAAAAAATTGATCTCATGGGAGGGTTACTTCTAAGCTATACATATTGAAAATGTAATAAAAATGTACAAAACCCATGAATGGTGCTACCAAAGTTGATAATAAATAATACTAATATTAATAGATTTAATTGTGTGTGAACGATTGAAACAAGAAATAATATTCAATTAAATCATATTATGGTAATCAATATATTACAAAACTTGAGTAATAAATATTCTAGTCAATAGTATATGTTATCAAATTTTTAAGCTTTAAACCAATTTATTATGTTATTAACTTAATGTTGTTTTATTATTTATAGTTTTTAGCAATTTAGTATTGTTAGTTTGAATTAATAAATTTTTTTTTTCAAAAAAAAAAACAAAGATCTAATTGATGGTGTTTTATTACTAAATAATTGTTGATATTTACTAATTTATTTTTTTGATTTTAAGGATTAGCCTAATAAATAATATTAAATTATTTATGATTTATATAAAACAAAATATAAAGTATAAGGAATAATTAAAAATGTATATAAATGCTCTCATAAATGCATGGAGGAAATTTGAAAAATTAAACCAAAAAGTCAGTATAATTTTTCTTTTTTAGAAGCTCATTATAAGCTCTGTAATTACGGAAAACTTTGATGAGCAAATAATATGGTCCAAAAACACGATGTCGTAAATCATCATAAAATGCACGAGAGGTTTTAACGTGATTCGACTAATTATGTCTATATCCAAGGATAAGAGATAACATTTTTACTATTCTTGAAAACATCTCACAAAAATCATAAAACCCTAGAATGCCAATAATACCGATAAAATACCTCTGAAGTGCAAATCCTAAAACTTGAGAAAAAAAAAAGCTTAATTAAACTGAAATAAAAATTTATATTTTTAAATTTTTTAATATTTTATTTTATTTTATCTTGTCTTTTTCCCTTATATTTTCTTTTCCTTAAATTTTCTGGGTACTTTACCTAGCATTTATTTTTAAGGGAAACTAGTATTATTATTAAAATTTTGTTTTCCCTATAAAAGAAGCCTTAAAGGCTAATATAAGTATAATTGGACACATTTACATAAATGGATTTAGCTAGGGGTTGAACCTTCTTTAAGAATATGTGACACAATTAGGTGAGGTCACATGGTGGGGTTGGACTCACTTATTTAACACATGGGATTAGTGTCATTTTTTGTTATATATATACATATATGTTGTTTTCACTATGATATAAATTTTTTTTTGAATAAACTTTTCAAAAAATATATATAATTTCAAATTATGTATAATTAATGATTGAAAAGGGTCCAAACCTGCCCTGATTATGACAAATAATAGTATTTAAGTAAGCCAATTGTTTCACAACACATCTTATGGTCAATCAGAAGATACACTTGGATTTTGATTTTGATTTTTGATTCACATTACTTTATACTGTTTATCCTTTGATTTGAAGGGTCTGGCCCCTACCACAATATGAATAAATTATGGATATGGAGTGTGAATTTTTCTTTCTCAAAATTAAAAGAATGGAAGAGGTGAAAATATTGAAATTATAAGTTTCAAGGCTGTCATTGCTTACTTGGAAACCATTTTCAGGTTCTTAAAAAGGAGTTTTAAGAATAATTATTGAAATTGTGCATGATATTTTATAGAATAAAGAAACTTTGTTTGGAAATCCAAATACTATTAATTTATTTTTAATATTTATAAATTTTTTTTTCAAAATGTTTTTTTTTTAAAAGTCAAAATGATTTTTATGTCTTATGTTTTATTTCTAATTATTTTACATGTACGTATGATTATTTTTTTTTCACATAATTCTAAAAATAAGTGAAAATAATTAAAAAAAATTTATCTGAAAACGTTATATATTTTATATTTTTAATTGAACAAAATCAAAATAAATAAATAAAATAACTATTGTGTTTTATTGATTTTTGTTTTAGAGAATAAAGAATTCTTTACAACCACTACTAAACAGATTCAAAGGAGCTATTTGACCTTAATTCTAACTTTTATTATAAGATTTTTTTTTTCTTTTTTTTTTAAATGAAGCATTGGAAGCCTCTATTTCTTTTAACTTTTTTTTATTAGTATTTTTCTTTAAGAAAGACCGATGATTTTTTTTGTCATTCTTGATGCGAAATCATTTCGTTTATACTTCTTTCCATTTTTCCCCGGTAAGAGATATTCCACATACGCTATCTGAGTTTTTCGTGATTTAATCGTGTTGTTTTAATGTAAATAAGACGTCTTACGCCTTCATGCGCATGAGGTTATCACGTTGTTTTATTGGTATGCGGTGGATTTGTGTGGAATTTTTAGTACGACATTTTGGTTTTCGTCGTTGTGATGCGACATTTATTTGTATTTGGGTGATTCGAATAAGCAAAGTATATTCGATCAGAGACGAGAAATCAAATCAATAATCATTTGATATGCTATAAAACTTAAGTCAAAGGTATTATAATAATAATAGTAATATCAAATATGTAGACTTAATTATCAAATGTATTGCTAGTTGAAATCAATGAAGTTATTTTTCTCTTAAAAAAAATCATTGGATAAATTTTTTAAAAATATATTTGATAAATAAGTCTTTCAAAAACGTTTTTAAAAAATACTTCCAACAAAAAAACATCTCTTAACATTTAAGTGATCATAAATATTTTAAATGAGATTTTGAAAATTTTGCACACAAGAGGAATTAAAAAATATAAAAAATAATTTCCCCCATCTATTTAGAAAGTGCTTATAAAAAATTATAAAATGTTGTCTATATTTTTAATTATTTTTATAACACTTTGAAAAAATCATCACAAATAACTTAAATCTATTTTTAAGAAATAAAAAATTTACAGCAAATATTTAAAATTGAAAAACCGTTTCTAAGAAACTATTTTGTTCCGCTTTAAAAAAAAAAAAAAAAATATTTTGTTTCTATCATTGAAATAGTAACCTATTAAAAAAATAAATTGTATTTATTATTATTGTAATGTTAGGGACACAATGATAAATGTTGAAATGTTAGGGAGAATATTGTAATTCCATACGTTTTATTATTATTAATTATTTCTGAAAAATAGATCGAATAACTTAAGGAGGTTACCGCTAAAGCTGTGAGGATGACTCCTCCTTAAGGCCACGTCATCCAAAGAAACGTCTTGGTTGAAAAAAGGAGCAAAGCAAAGCTCTTCTCACTCGCGAGAGTACAAATTACAGATGCTACTCGCCCTCTCGTTCACGTACACATGTCCATACGTCAATTCAGGTAGAGAAACCCGACAAAAGGGGTAACGCGTCTAGAAACATGTGGGGACGATCACGGGAACAACTGTGGTCCGCGGAGCGGCGGACAATTTCTCTGAGGCGGCCACGCAGATAAAGTGGAATTGTGACACGTGTGGAATATAAGCCATGTGGAATTCCGACCGCGGAAACTACTGTTGGATGGTGGGACCCACATGTGGGCCCAGCTACTTAAAGTGAACGTTGTGGTGGTGAGCCACTCATAACATGACATGTACCCAAAAAGTGTAGAAGACCATAGAATATTTATTCACAATCACACCTCAACATGTCACTTTCTATTCATTTGTCTTTTTATTAATTTATTATTACTTTTGTTTTTTCTTCCGTTTTATTTATTTACTTGTAATCATTTATTTGCCACGTTTTTAAAAGCAAAAATATTTTAAAAAAATCAGTTTTTGATAAGCACTTTCGTATTCTATATTAGTCATTCTTATCCCTCTTTGTGTTGTGATCATGAATCATAATGTTGGTCTAGCCAAGCAAGTTTATTATACTCAAATGTAATTAGTCCCTGAGCTAAGATCGATAAATGACTTTGATTTAATATCGTATATTGAATTTGGTATCTGAGTTTTTTCGATTCAAGAGTATCTTGATGTTTAATGTTGTAGTTCAATTATATCCTTAACGTCACAAGTTTGCATAGTTGGATAGACGAGCACTTAAACATCTTTAACATGGAGCGTCACATGTATATCTCTATTGGGACCATTAATTTAACCCTAAATTAAGATTGATATTGGCTTAAATTCCCTCAAATTGAGATTGAAATCAAAAGGATAAATTCCTTCTTGCCCTAATTTTAACATCACAGTAATTTTCTTCCTCTAATTTCAATCCAGATCTGATAGGGGAATAAGGGGCGAATTCCTTCTTGTTGTAATTTCAAACCTAATGTCAACCTAAATCTATTTGTTTCTTTGGAGTACTTTCTTGAACCAATATGCAGCCGTTTCGGGGTGTCTTCCCGAATTGAGATCAAAATCAAAAATATAATTTCAATCAAAATAACTACGCACCATGGGCATATAGCATAACAAAAAAAAGAGAATTAGGGTTATAAGTTAGGGCAACAACAAACTCGACCTTTTGATTTTGGTGTCGGATTAGGGGGAAATTTGAGCAACAAATCGATAGGGTTTGAAATTAAAGCAAGAACAAAATTACCATTTTGATTTCGATGACAGATTGAAGGGGAGATTTAATGCAAAAGGTCGATAGTTGAAGTTAGGGGAAGAGCAAAATCCCCTTTTATATCGATATCATATTTGGGTTGAAATTAAAGGAAGAAAATCAATATGGGGTTGAAATTAGGACAAAAAGGAATTCATTTTGATATCAATTTGGGGGAGGAGGATTTAGGCTAATATTAATCTCTATTTAGGGTTTAATTAGTGGTTTCAACATAGTTATACACGTGACGTTCCATGTCAATAGCGTTTAAACTGTTTCGTTTGTCCCCATTTGTCTTGATACTATGATGATAGGCGTAGTTGAATTTCTGATATTAAGCGTCTCGTAGTGCCTTTGGAAAAAACTCCTCAGGATTGAATTGGACAAATAAACATAAGTTAGAGACATTTATGCACCTTATCCCATAATAAGTCTCATGATAGCATTTTGGATTATGTATGAAAGTGTGGGATAAGGTGCATAAATGCCCTTGATTTATAGTTATATGTCCAATTTAGCTCATAAATAAGCTTCAATGTTTAGTAGTGTGTGGCTATTCATGCTCTTACCATGTAAAGCTTGTATAAATGGACTGGCTTGGTGTTAAAAGCAGGTAAGATGGAGGGATAGCTCGATTTTATCTGTCTTGAGGACTTTGTGATAATGAACGTGGATGAGTTACAATAGTATTAAAAGTAATATACCTTTGGATTAAAAAACCTCATAAGCCTAAAGTCGCACTCCCCAAGCTTAAGATTAAAGGCATTTATACCTTTCCCATCCCATGAAAGTGTTGTATTGTTTTCTCTGAAAAAATGTGAAGGAAAATGTAAAGGAAAGAAAATGAGGAAAATTAGAAAAGAAAAATGGAAAGAAAAATAAAATTAGATTTAAAAATTAATAAATTATTTTTATTTGTATCTCTAAGCCATTATATTTATGTTGACTTATCAATATAAAAATTAAATAATTTAATAATATGTAAATTCATAACTAATTTTAATTATATTTGATTTTCTTCAAAATTTTTCATAGAACAACAACATGTAAGTAAATAAAATTTTCTTAAATTTTTTTGTTTTTTCTTAAACACAACCTTGAATTTGCACCATATAATAAAGATATTTTTTCTCCTATTACTAAGAATAAATCCTTATTTAATAGAGATATAATGTACAAGAACAAAAAAATATATATATAGAAATCGTGTACAAATATTTTATATAGTAATTTACATTTAATGTAAAGCATTATACCCCACTTCGTAACCATCGATTTTCACTACAATAAAATAGAAACATATATATATATATATATATATATATATATATATATATATATATATATATATATATATATATATATAGAATATAGAATATAAAACGTACTCTTTATAAGTTTCATCTTAACCCAATTCTTATGCAATGCAAAAAGTGGAATTAACTATAATCGGTTTCAGTATGAATATATTGGTTTTCATGTTTATCAAAAAGAAGGTATTCTTCTAGTCTTGATCTCGTGTGACGATGATGATCGATAATATAACTCAAATAAATGTTTTCATAACAATTTTAAAGCAATATTTCAGACAAAAATTCTAACTCATTATTGTTTTCCAAATAGTTATATTCTGATCAGACCGGATGAAACAGTGCCTGCGGTTTTGATTGGTTTTGTGAACAAAGATGAAGTTATTAAACTCAAATCAGCTATGGACGGATAGACAGTTATCTTAGAATAAATGTGAATCGCATTGTGGTAATTGGATATTCAGATTTGGATTATGTAGCCATATATCTTTCATTGAGGTGTGGATCAGTTCAGATACTTTTTGAGCGAGGGTTTATAGGCACTCAGCGAATCAGTTATGAACCTTCTTCTTTACAGAATTTTGAAATAATGATTATATTACATTATGATGATGTGTTGGATTAGATCTTCAAATTTATTAATAGATTAACAGACTTATGGCGACATGTTATTAAATGTTGTTTTGTTTATAACAGTAAAGAAAAACTCAGTTATCAATATATTATTATAAATGACTTTCTTTATTAAGATTAAGAAAATTTTAATTGAAGGAAAAATTCTGTTTGTTTGGATTTGAATAATAATTTAAAAGGCTGACAAGAGGATCAAATTCAAAATGAAAAGTCCATAATCATGATTTAAAGTGCCATAATTGAGAATATGATATAAGTCAAAGGATTGATGAGATTATGAATAATCAATAGAGAATTACCCTTACAAACTTTCAACACCTATTGTATATCCTCTACCTAAAAGCCTACCAATAATGCCAAATTTATGGCTTTCAACTATATAAGACAGCTTTCAATTATATAAGACAAATCGATAAGGTTTGAAATTAAAGCAAGAACAAAATTGCCATTTTGATTTCAATGACAAATTGAAGGGGAGATTTAATGCAAAAGGTCGATAGTTGAAGTTAGGAGAAGAACAAAATCCCCTTGTCTTCCGATATCATATTTGGGTTGAAATTAAGGGAAGAAAATCAATATGGGGTTGAAATTAGGGCAAAAGGAATTCATTTTGATATCAATTTGGGGGAGGAGGATTTAAGCTAATATTAATCTCAATTTAGGGTTGAATTAGTGGTCTCAACCTGAGTGCTCTACGTCCGTTCTAAATATCATTAGCTTTTTAAAGCACTCGTTTACATGCGTGCGTGGCTTCCTTGACAATGAGGCATAGGTATTTCTGACGTTAAGCGTTATGGGTACCTTTGGAAAAAAAAAACCTCTCAAGTTGAATTGGACAAATAAACATAAGTTAGAGACATTTATGCACCTTATCCCATAATAAGTCTCATGATAGCATTTTGGATTATGTATGAAAGTGTGGGATAAAGTGCATAAATGTCTTTGATTTATAGTTATATGTCCAATTTAGATCATGAGTTTTTTTTCCGTTCGCGAGTCTTTTAATGTTTAGTAGTGTCATCAGCTTCGTTTATCTTCACAATCGCAACTTGTATAAATGGACAAGCCCAGATTAATAAAGCAATTAAAATGGAGGGATAGCTCAATTTTTTTCTATTTGTCTGAGGATTCGTGATAATAAGGGCGTGGATGGCGAGTTATATTGCCTAAAAGTCGAGGGCTTTTTGGACCCAAAAACCTCATGAGCTAAATTAAACATACAACTCTAAGTTAAGGACATTTATGCACCTTATCCTATGAAAGTGTTGTATTGTTTTCATTTATTGGTTTGTGAAAAGGAAAATGTAAAGGAAAGAAAATGAGGAAAAGTAGAAAAGAAAAATGGAAAGAAAAATAAAAATAGATTTAAAAATTAATAAATTATTTTTATTTGTATCTATAAGCCATTATATTTATGTTGACTCATCAATATAAAAATTAAATAATTTAATAATATGTAAATTCATAACTAATTTTAATTATATTTGATTTTCTTCAAAATTTTTCATAAAACAATAACACGTAAGAAAATAAAATTTCTTAAATTTTTTTGTTTTTTCTTAAACACAACCTTGAATTTGCACCATATAATAAAGATATTTTTTTCTCCTATTACTAAGAATAAATCCCTATTTAATAGAGATATAATGTACAAGAACAAAAATATATATGTAGAAATCGTGTGCAAAGATTTTTTATAGTAATTTACATTTAATGTAAGCGTTGTACCCCACCTTGTAACCGTCTATTTTCACTACAATAAAAGAAACATAAATAGTAATCTCTTATCTTACTATAATAGTTTTCTCCTAATTCTCCTACATTGAAAATTGATAGTTATATTAACATCTTATATAATTTGAAAACTAATATTGACAAATATATATACGTGTAGAATATAAAACATATCTTTATAAGATTCATCTTAACAATTCTTATGCAATGCAAAAATTAGATTCAACTATAATCATGAAAAAAGTACATGGTATCATTAGGCTTCATGATCTTGTAAAGGAACGTTTAACAAGTACTTTAAATCTATTAATAATGACGATGATAATAATAAATAAATAAATAAAACATTTTCATAAAAAAATTTGAGAACATTATTTTCAATAAAATTTTTTTAACCCATTTTATTGTTTTCAAATGGATTCCTAGTCTAGATGAGACAAGCGGCTTCGTGTGCTATAAAATAGTTTTTTTTTTTGCCTGGTCTTGTCAAGCTAAGAGAATATGAGAGTATTAGCTCGATGGAAGCTATATATGAGTTGGATTAAGCAACTTTGATATCTTGATGTGATCTTCGAATCGAATGTTAAAGGGGTGATGAAGGCTTTGAATGGAGGTAAGTTGGATAACTTGGAATTTGGGGTTATTAACTTACTATATCATATTGCAAGCGATTGTTGGAACAAAATAGAACCTTTGAAGTGAAGTTTATAAGACAACAAACGAATCAAGTTTTCAATGCTAATTATAAATTTTGTAGTTTTGGTTGCATTGCCTAATTTAAAAGGCTGACAAGAGGATCAAATTCAAATTGAAAAGTCCATAATCATGATTTAAAGTGCCATAATTGAGAATATGATATAAGTCAAAGTTTGATGAGATTATGAATAATCAATAGAGAATTACCCTTACAAACTTTCAACACCTATTGTATATATATCCTCTACCAAAAAGCCTAACAATATTGCCAAATTTATGGCTTTCCACTTTATAAGACAAATGCTTGGGAAACTGCATATTTCACTCACATTATCTCATTTTTGTGATAGTTAAAAAAAACCAAAATTTTCTTTCATTTGAATGATTAGTTGGGCATATGAAATACTTATTTAATCTATGAACATATAAGTTATACTTTTTTAACTTAATTTTATTTTGTTATGGTAGTGGTTTGGGGCTTAATTTTGGTATTAATTGGAACCAACCTAATTAATTTTGTTTGATTTTAAAAAGTTAGAAACTCCCAAAACCAATTAGTGATAAACCTTGGGCAAAATTGGAAAAACATTAGAAAGGTTGGGCTGGTTAGTCATTTAACATAGAATAAGCCCCCAACCAATTTTAGCTCATGAAGTGATGGAAGAATTACTTCTTGTCTAACACCATAGGCCCAAAGTGTTTCTTTGACTTTAAACTTGGTTCATTTTCTTTGGAGTGGTTATTTCAAAATATAATAACCCCACTAGGATGGACTTTTTGAACCATGAATTGACCAATTTATCAAGCTTTAGGCTTGCCCCACAAGAGATGCAATTTCAAAAGGCCACTTTGAATTTCTTCCTTCAATTAGTTTTAATAATTGACTATCTCCTAAATCTCGGGATCGTCTCGATCATTATTTGATTCCTGCCCATTCTAGATAGTATTTTAAATCGATACTAAAACCTTCAATTCTGTGTCACATTTTTCTAATGCGTTATCTCGTTAATCATGTCATCCATTAATGATTTTCTATTTTCTCATTACAGTATAAATGAAGAAAATGTAATTAAGGTAAAAGAAACTTGAAATGAACAAATGTGAAAGTTTATTTAAAAAATTCCTAAATTTTCAAGGTGGCAATTTATATGAACTTTATTTTAACCAAGATAGTCACCAATTAAAATCCAGGTACAAATCTAGCTCTAATTCATTTAGAAATTACTTTAATCATTCTTTAATGCATAGCAGGGGCATTAACTCTAACACATTTTCAATAGAAATTCCAATAGATGACAAACCAAGGAAGCAAATTTTTTTTTTTTTTTTTGACAACAAGGAAGCAATTGAATAAATTCCAAATTAATTATTTCATAGAGTTACCATAAATTGGTCACTTGATATATACTTTTATATATATATATATATATATATATATATATATATATATATATATATATATATATTCCAAATTAATTATTTCATAGAAGTTACCATAAGTGGTCCTTGATATATATATATATATATATATATATATATATATATATATATATATATATATATATATATATATATATATTAATTGATTAAAAAAAAATAAGGATATTCTTGTCAAAATAAAGTTGAACAAAAACAAAGGGTCAGATTTCTAAAATTGGATTTTGTTTTGGAATTACAAAAATTACTTAGAAATTTTAAAACGAAAAAATCATCTAGAAAACTACCAAATATGAAAAATAAAAATTGAAAAACAAAATGTGATTAAGCTTTCGTATGCTTTACTTGATTTGTTTGTCAACCTTCGATAAATTATACAATTTGAATTAGCTTTAGCCGTAAGAAAATTATTGGTCTTTTAAATCAAAAGGCAAAAAATCTTTATATACAGAAGTATCTTAACCAACAAAGGAGAAATCTTTATATAATATCTTAACCAACAAAAGTAAATCAACTAATCAAAGCTCAAATTTGAAATCTAAAAGCTATGAAATAGACCGCCCACCAACCTATGCTAACCACTCTCCCAAATCTCATACAATTATATTTTTTCCTTGAAGAATATCAGGTTATTAAACTAAGCATAAAAGGGAAATAATGGTCAAGAAAGAAAACATGTATAAGGAATTAAGAGGAGAAATGTGATGGAAAGTGATTTTTTTTTTTCCTGATGAAAGGAAAATACTAAATCGTAATCTTCAAAAAACGATTAGATAGAGATTTATAATAATCGTCAAAGCTAATATTTATAACATCTTTAGATAAACTTGACTGTCAACTTCTTGACTTTATAATATTAATATATTTCTTGGTCAGATAATTTATAATTCTATTTGATTCTCAATAAATATGTCGACAATCATATATATTCAAATCCTAAGATATTGTCTATTATTGAATCGACTTGAAATACATTAAATCGATATCATAGTATCTATTTTGAGTCTAAAGAGACTTATCGAATATGAGATATCATAATCACCTCCTTATGCAAATACAATGATTATGATGTGAGATTGACAAATCCCAAATAATTAGAAATGTAGCGAATAGTCAAACAAAATCCTATACTATTAATGACTTTTGGAGGGTGGTTAGTAAAGTTTGTGATTTTTGGAAAAAAAAAAAAGAAGAAAAAGAAGAGTACACATAGACTTTAGGTATACATGCGATCGTGTTGATTTGAACCCTAATTTTTATCTAATAAAATGTTAATTTACTTCACAATATTTCGTATAATTATGTTGAAATGAATCATGTGGAATGTTTATGATTACCTTACTATCACAAAACATATTTATTTTAAATTCAAACGAAAACCCAATTTCTTTTAATAACTTAATTAGTCAAAGAAAGTCACAAAGTCCTTTAATTATGTTTCTAAATTTGCACTTGATAATGCAACCACCTTTTATTTTTGTTGTTTACTCCTTCAACTGACTAGATTACCTCCCAAATAAGAGATAAAATAACTTAATGTAGGTCTTCTTCAACAACATTTCCTACCTCATCTGCATTGGTATGGTCATCAATATTAGATGATTATTATGTTTTGAGAATATAAACCTTTTCCTTGGAATTCTTTTTATATTTTAATATTCATTCAAATCAAATTTACTGCATATTTTTAATGTATTAAACTAATTAATTAAGTTGGTGCTTTTTTTATTTATTCTAACCTATGTCATTAAATGACTATAAAATAATAAGCATTTTGGGATTTTATGCTATGATCTTAAATATGAAAATATAAGTTCTCAATTTATGTATAATTTCAAATGAGCAAGTGAAAAGTTAGCCTTTTGTCATTGGTTTCTAGAGTTTGGCCCGAAAGAATTTGTTAAATTATTTTATAAAATCAAGAGTATTTATTGAGCCTACAAATAATTAATCAATAATCGAAAGACCCATTAAATACATTACAAAATTGAAACTTTAATTGGACAAAGAAACATATCAATCATAGTGTATAAAAACATACATGACATGAATCCGGAATTGTTGATTGTCATTTATGCCACAATCAGCAAAATGATGAAATAAAAAGAAAAAAGTTAGGGTTGGAAGTGGATTGCTCCTTCTCTTTAAAGTGTATTCTGAATCGCCTTGCCAAAGTCCCAGGCTACATTACTTATATATATATATGCTTATGAGGAACAATTGAGGCTTTGGTCAAATGGAAACACCAAAGCAAAGAGCGAAGATGAACAATGGGCTCATAATAGTAGATTAATATTAAACAATCCCATAAATGACTAATAATTAACATGCAAAATTATTACAATTAAATTTCTAATATGATTATGTCTAGTCCATAATTAATAAACTAATCTAACATTTTCACACTTGGACGATATAATCATTACTCAAATACTTTCTTAATAGATTTACTAAGACATAACCAATCATATACAATTAACATACCAAAAGGATATATAAATTGTACATAATCAGACGCTATTAATTAAAATCATTACTTAAATGTTTCCACTAGAGACTTACATAGCCATAACCAATCATGTACAATTAATACACTGAAAGGATGCATAAATCATACATAATCAGACGTTATTAATCTAGAAGTATTACAATGGCAAGAGTATTGATTCAATAGAGAATATATATTTTTTTTTTTGTTGTCATTCATATGGTCAAAATGACACAAAATCATATGATAATGACAAACATCAAAATGCGCATGTAATAATGAAAAAAAAAGAGTCTAGGCTCCTAACAATCCCATACGGGTGGCGTGTTCTTGAAACACATAAATAGGTAAGCCTTTAGTTAGTGGGTCTGCTAACATGCTAGTCGTAGGCATGTGCTCAACTGAAATGAGGGACTCTATAACTTTCTTTTTATCAAAATATAATTTCACATCAATGTGCTTGGAGCGAGAAGTACTCCTAATGTTCCTAAAGAAAGATACAACTGTGGAATTATCACAAAACAATTTCAACGGTCTAGAAATGGAGAGAATGACCCCCAAAGATGAAATGAAGTTTTGCAATCATATTGCATGGCAAGTAGCCTCATAACACGACATATACTCTGCCTCCATAGTAGAAGAAGTTGTAAGTGTCTGCTTAACACTTTTCCAAGAAACAGCTTCTTTAGCCATCATAAATATATAACCAGAAGTGGACTTTTTATCATCCGCATAGCCTGCATAATCGGAATTACTAAAATCAACCACCTCAAGAGTGTTGGTACACCGATAATTCAACATGAGATCCTTGGTACCCTAAAGATACCTCAAAACTTTCTTAGCCGCTTTCTAGTGGTTTTGACCAGGATCACTCAAATGCTTACCTAACAATCCAACAACAAAAGCAATATCATGGTGTGTGCATACTTGAGCATACATCAGGTTGCCCACAACTGAAGAATAAGGGACTACTTTCATCGGATCTCTCTCAATATAATTTTGAGGACATTGGCCTTTGAAAAATTTGCCACCCTTTGCAATTGGTGTCTTACCAGAAGAATATGATTGCATATTGAACATTTTCAGAATGTGTTCAATATAAGTCTGTTAGAACGATCTCAAAACGCCCGAAACTAGATTACATCAGCGAGTATCGTATGCGAGAAGCATAAGATGCTTCCCGAGGTGCTTCATATCGAAATGGCTAAATAATAAGCTGCTTTGTCTCGGCAATGGAATTGATATTGTCGAGACCCTTCCTAGTGACGGGAAATGCAGGCAACTCCACGGTAACCTCCAGGCCAAGCTGGCTCGGTAATGAGAGTTACCATAAAGAAGCTAAGTAGATTAAAGCTGCTTTGACTGCCTTGGAAAACGTGGGTTATAAAATTTTTCACTTTATCGAAAATCACACCTTTAGATTTAATCCGTGACCTCTTATTTTATGGGTGGTCGACCAATACAAATATGCTTTGTATAATATATCGCTCGATGTTTTCCAAATGTCAACTACAGCGATAAGGTCCTCGGTCCTCGTCAAAATATAAGATAAGGATCAAATCCCGACATAAATTTTTTTCGCGACATAATTTTGCCAGCGAATGCGTCGTATTTTACAAAGATATTTACATATACAAAATGCCACATTTTAACTTTTTACTAGTTTAATTCACGCATATCTTATATATAATCAGCATACTGTATACAGAAGTGAGGATCTGGAAGAAGTCTTTGGCTTGGCTTTGCACACGAAAAATTATTTTAAAAGCAGCGCCCAGGCGAAGCGGGCTCGAGTGAGTACTATAAGTTCTAATCTTTTAGTTGTTTCTTTGTTTACATGCGCTTGATATAATCTGTACATAAATGGTTGTAAAAGCATTTATGAGAAAGCGAAGTTTTTAACTGTAAACCATTTACAGCTGTCTGAAAAATTATTTACAACTGTTGAAGCTGTTTACTCTTTGCTGAAAGCGTTTTGAAAACTAATTCTTCTTTGAAATACATTACGAAAACTATTTATAACTGTGGCTAATTTAAGGTGGTGGTTAATATTTGAAAGTGCTATACTATAAATCAAGTACCAACCATTGTGGCCCATTTATGAAATACCCTAGAAGTGATGCCTCGGAACCTCGGAACCTGGCATCGGTAGTGAACCTCGGAACACTACCCGGCTAAGATGGTCCGATGAACACGGCGGGATCTATATAGCATAATGGAACCTCGGAACCAAAATGCTCGGTGATGGAACCTCGGAACCAACGCGCCTCAAATGCGCTATGTATAAGTCATTTAGCGCTAACTATACCCTCGAATGTGCGAGGAGGAAGGCTCCTTTATATAAATATATCTTTAGATCTAATCTGAATTCTTGAGCCAGACATTATAGTTAATCATGTCCATAACTGTATTGCACAATCCGAAAATACATCTGATAGGAAGCCCATTTGTGCCATCACAGGGGTTTATTCGACAGAGCAAACTAGTTTCTTAAACCTTGAATCGAACTTTTCTTGCTTTAGTATAACAATTGGGAAGTAAAAAAAATGCTTTGCCATCTATATTTTCAAAAGCGACTTTACCAAACTTGTAATTTAAACGCTTTCGTTTTAGAAAATGATTTTGGTACTCTACCTTTTCTCGACTAATTTTTTCAAATCTTGTCAGAACTCTAGATTCTCATCGAGATCTTTCCGAATGCGCCTCTATATGATCCATACGAAGTACGAAAATGCCCTCGGTTTAACGTTTTAACCCAACCATAAAACATACACGGGCTTTCAAAGTGACTATATCGAGCGACTTGATTATGAAAACTTTGCGTGCTAGTCCCATTCGATAAGGACATCGATAATATGATGTGAAATTTACGAAATGTCTCAGCACACCCATTCATCTTACCATAAAAACTATCTGTTTTAGCAAACTTTTGACTCAAGGGACTTTCTAGAGAGTCTAAAAATACCCGAAACATTTCTGAAAATTTTGTCCGACTTGTCAGGCTACCTCCTAAAATTCGACCCAAAGCTGTTCAGCAGTCCAAAATTCAGCCACATTGTCAGAACATAATTAAAAATTCACAAAAATTCTAAACTACGATCCAAAATTTGGGATGAAGTTTATGGCACTCTGAGTCTCTAATTAATGATTATATAACGTTTAAAGTTTCCGAAAATAACACAAGTAGGTAAATTTTTCTACCTTTTTAAAGTTTAATGGCTAAAATATTGGTACCTATGTGTAGCTCTCTTAGCGTAGTCTGCGACTTCTGTATAACAGATAAAAACCTATGATCAGATTTTAAGTAAATCGATAAAGCTACAGAGAAAAAAAAACCAAAAATATTTCTCTCCTCATCACGCTCTGCGTCATTAAAATCTGCTTTCTTTCGTTTTTGCTTTTGTCTTTTTTTTTTTTTTTAAAGTGGGATCCATATGTCCTTTTTTCTTTCTTTTCTTGATCTGTTTCGACTCCAAGCAATTTTATTTGTCGGTTTGATTCATTTGTCATGAGTGAATATTCTTTAAATATTTGTCATTTTTGAGATTTTTCTAAAATCCAGTTTGAGTTTCACTCAAACACAATACGCTAGAAAATTTAGCAAAATATTAGAAACGTTTGAATTCAGCAAGAAAACTTTTAACGTTACTAGATTTGTGAGGCGAACTTAGCAACCTGATCAGTTTCGTTATCACGAGATCTAGAGAATTTTTCGAGACTTCCTTGAACTATTTTGGCAATTTATTATTATTATTTCTTATTTAAACTTCCATTAATTATACTTTCACCCCCCTCCACTTTCCCTTAATTGCAAAGTGACCGCAATTATTTGAAAACTTTATAATTTCACCCTTAAAACAACTTCCAAAAATTCTATTATAGCCTTCAAATAATTAAGGAAGCCCTTGGTGCACATCTGGAGTTACACATCTAGTACACCATCTCGGAGACGGGCGTTACAATCTCCTCCTTGCTAGAACATTTCGATCCCTCGAGAAATGAACAAAATAACATAAGAAGATACCTTAATCCCCGAAAACAAGCTGAGGATATTAGTGCGCATACAGTGCTCCCCAACTCCCAAAAATGGCCTCTTTAATCCCACGTGATTAATAAAGCTTTGGTAATGGAATGGCTATTCAGTAAAATACGCTTTCTACGATCTACTATTTGCATTAGGCTGCTCCTTATGGGTCAAATTATCCTTTAGTTCTACGGCTGATCACGATACGTACGGGATCTGGAATGTACTTGCGGAGCATGGATCACGTAAACATTATGAACCTTAGGCAATCTACTGGAGGAAGGTCTAATCATATGCCTCTTGGTCCTTCTAGCAATAATCTCATATGGCCACATGTATCGGGGCCTCGGCTTTCAGCGTCTTCCAAATCACGAGGACACCTTTCAAGGAAGCTTTGAGGAGACCACTATCGCCACTGGCCCGGAGATCCCCTCGGCGTTTGTCGCATAACTTTTAAATCATCCACACGGCTATCTTGAGTACATCTCGGACAATATGGATCTTATCTAAGGTAATGCGTACTAACTCTGCGGGCTATTAGTCTCCTCTACCATACTTCGTCCCGACATATGGGAGTCACGGCCTTCGGCCATACAATGCTTCAAATGGAGCCATGCCTATACTGGATTGATAACTGTTGTTGTAAGCAAACTCCATCAAAGATAAATGCATATCCCAGCTTCCCTTAAACTCTATCACGCATGCTCTAAGCATATCCTCTAGCGTCTGAATAGTTCTCTGGCCGACCATCGGTCCCGAGGATGGAAAAGAGCTGTCTTTAAGAATTAGTCGAGTCCCCCATGGCATCACGTAAGCTGGACTTAATCTGGATGTGAATGCAGGTCTCGGTCTGGACTATGTTAAATCAGGAACACCATGTAATCTATCTCCTCCACATATAATTGGAGCTGACTTGTCGATGGGTCATCATTCTTCAGCTGGGAGAGAAAATCTTGCTTGAATTTGATTGGTTTATCCACTATCGCCCATTATGGCATCGTGTTGTCTCAGAGTTCTTGGAAGTCCGTGTAACAAAATCCATATAGTAATCTTATCCCACTTCCATGCAAAAATTGGAAGGGACTGTATCTTTCTGTGAGGCTTGGTTCTCTGCCTTTTCTTGACAAGGTTAGGCATCGCGGATCTGAAATCGCAATTTCCTTTCATGCCCTTCCACAGTAATGCTCCCTCGAAGTATGATACATCTTGGTGCTACCCGGGGTGCATGGCATATCTTGAAGTGAGCCTCTTCCATGATTTCCCTTTTAGTTCACCTATTTCGGTACACATTTGACTCCGCTCTAAGCGTACGCCATCGTCTACGTCTGGAACTGCGGTTTCCTACCCTCGATCATACGCCTCGACTTAATCATCTGAAAAGAACACAGCCGGCCTTCCTTGATTTGATCCACGAGAAGAGGGCGAACATAAAATGATGCCATCGGTGTCACTGGTATCAGCTACGCAGCCCGAACTCCCAGATCTCAACTCATCAACAATGGAATTATATCTTGTACTGCGAGGATAAGCATAGGAACCCTCCGGTTTTCGGCTTAAGGCATCGGCCACTACATTGGCCTTCCGGATGGTACTACATCGTGCGATCATAATCCGCCGTCAACTCCGACCACGGCGGCGCCTTAAGTTAAGCTCTTTACGGTGAATATATCACACGGAGCTCTTATGATCGGTGAATATCGACGGGGAACAGTATAGATAATGTCTCCGGATCTTTGTTGAAAACCGTGATGCTAGTTCTAAATCATGGGTCGAGGTAGTTACGCTCGTGCTTCTTTAAGCGGCGGGAAGCATATGGCTATCCTTTCTACCATCTGCATCAACACCTAACCCTTGTTTGGAAACATCACTGTATACCACATAACCGTCCTTTCCACAGCGGTAGTGTTATCTTGGTATCGTCAATCTCATCGGCTCCTCAAAACTATCTTGGCCAATTATCACGACCCTCGAATTTTTGATCCTTTTTCAATAGATTGGTTAACGGGGTTGCTATCTTCGAAAATCCCTCAACAAATTTCCTGTAATAACCGGCCCGATCTAAGAGGCTGCGGGCCCGGAAACATTTGTGGGTGGCTTCCGGTTAAAACATAGCCCCCGATCTACGAGGATCCACACTAATCCATACTGCCAGAAATATGGCAGCAGCCCCGAGCTACTTTGTCCAAACCAAAACTAGCACTTACTAAACTTGGCGTATAGCGACGCTCTCTAAGGAGAAATACCTTGTCTTAATGGGAGATGCTCTGCATGTTCCTCAGCGAACTCACGATTACACTAGAATGTCATCGATGAATACGATCCCACAAACTTATCTAAATACGGATTAGATACTGTTCATCAAATCCATGAGCGTAGGCTGGGGCATTAATTCGATCGAATGGCATCGCAGGAACTCGTGATGACCGTATCTCCGTCTGAAGGCGGAGTCTTAGAAACATCATTCTCTCGAACCCTCAAGCGTGGTAGCAGCGACCTTAGGTCGATCTTAGAATATACCGAGATCCATGCGATTGGTCGAATAGCTCATCTATACGAGAAGCGGATCTGCGGTTAACGTATTGTCGCGATTCAATTTGTCTATAGTCTATACACAGCGTAGCTTCCATCTTTCTTCTTTACGAGAAGAGGCTGGAGCTCCCAGGTAGTCTTGGAGTCGGATGAAGCCACACCTTGCTTGATTCCTCGGTGTACCTTGATTCTTTTCAACTTTGATGGCGCCATTCTGTATGGAGAATGGATATCGGCTCGGTCCCTAGAACTAGTTCAATAACGAACTCAATTTCTCTATCCGGGGGTAAACCTGAAATATCATTTGAAAAGACATCCCAAGAATCTTTGACTATGGGATGTCATTTGGCGTCAATACCTAGCATATCTTAACCTTCTAATGCGAATAACCACAGCAGCCTTTACGAAGCATTTGAGGCGGTCGTGGCATTAATGAGACTAGGGCGATCTCTTTACGATTCACAGAAATATCACGCACAGTTCCTCACAGTCGAACCAATCTTACTTCTTTCTTATAGCAATCTAGGTGGCTACATGCAGATAACTTGATCCGTACGAGATTATGTGAAATCATGGATATAACAACATCAAGTGGCTGGAAAATCCTTAACGGATCACCAATCTTTACTTAGGCTATCCTTTAGGATATCATAGTATCCCGTTAGACACGGAAACCACCATCTGACCATCTATAGAATTTGGGACTCACTGTCTGATTACTCTCGATGAATAAAATCTTGAAATAAAGGAATAGGTAGCTCTGGGTCCTGTCGTATGCATCATGATAAATGGCCCCGAAATCATACCAGTAATCATGTATGGTGATGCATCTGCCTCTGTTATTTATTTGTAAATGCAGGAGCTGAGTCACAGTGCACCTGCGAGATCGGCTGTCAGGAGTCTTGCCTCTGCCTCCTGCGCCTGCAGCGACCTCTGCAGGTCTTTGTCTTGCCTCTGCTGGGACACTACCAGCACTTTGGTAGGACCGGCGGGTGCACAGGATGGGTGCTCTGCGTACCTACCTCGGAGGTCTGCCCGGCTAGCGTGGACCAGTCTCGGATAAGTGGCCTTCCTACCCATGATAGGAAACATCCTGTCATATTCATCCTGCGCTCTTGAGATGCCTCCTCCCCGACATGTAGGGCACGATGGAAAGATGATCTGGTCACCACACAGTGATCGAGCGGATCCACACAGGCTGGAAATCTTGCTCCTGCGTCTGACTACCCTTGCGGTCAGCTTCTTTCCTTTCTTTCTACCAAATGTGGGTCTGGTGACTAGTCTTGGAGCCTCTGCTTACTTGTCACAGTATTTTGAGTTAAATTGAAGCTGTCCTTTATCCTTGATGCGACCTCGGCCCGGCTCTCGAGAGATTATTTTGAGATGCCGGGCTAGATGAACTTTAGTCGACGTTCAAGCGCCATGAATCGCTTACACTTATGTTCCTCATTTTCTGTATCATAGGCACCAATTTCCACGAGTTCGAAAACCTGGCTCATATTTGTGATGTCGGGGATGTTGCTCTAACACGAAGGAATTCTTTGTTTGCATCCTGATAACTCACGGGTAAAATCACATGCGTAAATGCACATCGGGCCCCGGTCCCCAAGTGACTCACAGTAAGTGTGTCTCCTCTTAATGGCCTCCACCGTCCTTGGCCTGAGCTGCCATCGAAACCTGAAGAGGGACTTTACGCTCATTTGAACACCCCAAATCACTTTGCATAAATTTCACTAACCTGTCTAACCATAGTATGCCGCCTGGGTGCCGGTACCATCATAAGTTTTAGCCCCTAATTTTTAGAGTGCGTTATCATGCCCCTCTATATACAGAGACTCCGGTATGCGATGGGTAATTCGCATAACATCATATAACTGATCCATCGTCAGTACCGCCCGCTGGAGTCTGCGGCCCTGGGAGTAGTTCTCTTGAGGCCCGATTCATTGAAGCATCTTTCGATCTAAGGGTGTGCTCGACATATCTCTGGTGGTGCCTGCAGTGCGGGAGATCTGGGTCGACCTCTACGACCTCGTCGGACATAATCTTTGTATATTTGAGGTAAATCCGGTGACACTTTTGATATTTGATGCATGCAAGGATTTACAAAAACAATGTAGGTTCTGATGAAGGAAATCATTATAAATTTTTATATAGGAAATCTTTGCGGAAAATGCGAAAAGGCGAACTATCGCTGGCGCTCGATACCAACTTGTGGGCCGCTTCTAGTGACCCGGGAAATGTAGGCAGCTCCACGAGTAACCTCCCGACCAAGCTCGCTCGTGACAAGTTACCATGAAGCTAAGCGGATTAAAGCTATTTGACGTATTTGGAAAATGTGGGTTATAAAATTTTGGCACTACATCAAAATCACGCTAGCTAGATTTAATCAGGCGACCTCTTATTTGCCACGATTGAATTGACCCGAAATACAATATCACGTATAAAAATATATGCACTCCCGATGTTTTCCAAATGTCCGACTCACAATGATAAGGACCTCACGGTCCTCATCAAAATATAAGATAAGGGGATCAATCAATATAATTTTTTTTTTTTTTTCGCAACTGTTTTTCGAAACTATCGTACATATTTTGCAAAAGAAATTTACGTATACAAAATGCCACATTTTAACTTTTACTAGTTTTAATTCCATATAGCATATAAATAACATAATGAAAAAATCTGGGTAGGATCACAGGAAAGATCTTTTGAAACATTTCTTTGAAAATTATTTTAAAACATTTGTTGTGTGAAACCAAACGAAGATGGGTGATATCTCAGTTTCTATAGTATAGTTATTTTAACATTTTTATAAATGAATAAACATGAAGTGGTTGTAAAAGCTGTTTATGAAGCGAGTTTTGCTATGAAAACCATTTACGAAAAGCTATCTGAAAATTATTTATTGTGAAACTGTTTTACCAACTGCTTGACATTTTGAAAACTAATTACTCTTTCTTGAAATACATTGAAAACTATTTAACTGTGGCTATTTAGTGGTGGTTAATATCACGAAAGTGCTATACTATAAATCAAGTACCAACCATTGCTGGCCCCATTTATGAAATACCTAGAAGTGATGCACCGGAACCTCGGAACTGGCATCGGTAGTGAACTCGGAACACTGCAGGCTAAGATAGTCCAGTGAACACGGCGAGATCTATATAGCATAATGGAACCTCGGAACCAAAATGCTGATGATGGAACTGGAACCAACACCTCATCGCTATGTACTAAGTCATTGGCGCTAATATACCTCGGGTGTGCGGAAGGGCGACTCACTATATAAAATATATCTTTAGATCTGTCCCTGATTACCCGTAGGGCAATATAGTTCGAGAATCATAATATCCTTAACTGCCATGCACAATCCGAAATACATCGGCCAGGAAGGCGAGGTATTGCCATCTAGGGGTTTTGCTAAACCGAATAAATAGTTTCTTAAATCTTGTCGAACTTTTAACTTTGAGTATAACGATTGGGAGGTAAAAAAATGCTTTACTCATCTATTTTCAAAGCACTTTACAAACTTGTAATTTAAACACTTTCGTTTTGAAAATGATTTTGAGTACTCACCTTTTTCTCATTAGGTACCGTCTTGTCAGCACTCTAGATTCTCATCGGATGCTCAAATCGCCTACACAATCCATCTGAAATGCGAAAATGCCTCGGTTTAGCGTTTTAACCATAAAACATACAGGGGCTTTCAAAGTGACCTATGTCGAGCGAACCGATTCTAGCAAAACTTTGCGTGCTAGTCCCGTGATGGGACATCGATAATATGATGTAGAATTTACCAAAATGTCCTTACACATTAAATGCCCATAAAAACTATATGTTTTAAGCGAGCTTTTATTTCGAGGGACTTTGAGAAGGGAGTAAAATGCAGAAACATTTAAAAAAATTTTGTCGGAGCTTGTCAGACTACCTCCTAAAATTTCAACCCAAGTACATTAAAAAGCAGTCCAGAAATTCAATACGTATCGAGCATAGTCAAAAATTCTAAAAATTCTAAACTCGGTATAAAAATTTTGGAATTTGAAGTTTACGACTTTTTACGATGAAAATTTCAAGCCATTATATAGCATTTAGTCTCGAAATAACACAAGTAGGCAAATTACTACCTTTTAAAAGTTTGACAAAAGAGGCTAAGATATTGAGGTACCTATCGTAGCTCTCTTCATTAGTGATCGACTTGCATACGCTCAGATAGAAACCTATGTCAGATTTTCATAGATGTGAGAAGGAAACTAAGAGAGAAAAAAATAAAAATATTTCTCTCCTCACTCACGCTCTCTGCATCATTCCGTCTGCTTCCTTTCGTTTTTGCTTCTGTCTTTTTTTTTAAGTGGGACCCACATGGCCCTTTTTCTTTCTCTTCTTGATCCGTTTCAGTTCCGAAACAATTTATTTTGTCTCGGTTTCAATTTCCTTTATCATAATTGAATATTCTTTAAATATTTGTCATTTTTTGAGGTTTTTCCTAAAAATCCGTTTCGAGTTTATTTCTAAGCGTCGCGCAGAAGTTTGTAAAATATTCCGACTGTCTCGGAATTCAACGAATCTTTCTGGGTTACTAGATTTCGCGAAGACGAACTTAACTGACACGGTCAGTTTAGGTCATCAGAGATCTAGAGAATTTTCAGGAACTTCCTTAAACTATTTTGGCAATTTATTATTATTTTACTATTTAAACTTCCATTAATTATACTTTCACCCCCTCCGCTTTCCTTATTGCTTGATTACCCTGATTATTTGAAAACTTTATAATTTCACCCTTAAAAACAACTTCCAAAAGTATGTTATGACAAGCAGGTAAAGGAAGCCCTTGAGGTCACTCACGGTTACACATACCGTACACCCTCTCGGGACGGGATGTTAGAAGTATCATTGGCTCCGAGCAAAATATCATCAACATATAAAACCAAGAATATGTATTTTCTCCCAATGACCTTCATATATATGCAGTGATCGACGATATTCTCCCTAAAATCATTAGAGGTGACAACTTCATCAAACTTAAGATACCACTGCTTGGAAGCCTACTTTAAACCATAAATAAATTTCTAGAGTTTACAAACCATGTGTTCCTTACCAACTTTCTCAAAGCCAATATGTTGAGAAATGTAAACATCCTCAACTAAGTCTCCATTCAAGAAAGATGTCCTCATATCCATCTGATGCAACTCTAAATCAAAATGAGCCATTATAGCCATAATAATACGTAGAGAATCTTTAGTGGACACGGCAGAAAATGTTTCCTTAAAATCAATACCTTCTCGTTGACTATAACCCGTAGCCATTAACCTTGCTTTATATCTCTCTACCTATCCCTTGGCACCGCGCTTAGTCTTGAACACCCATTTGCACCCAATAGGTGTGCAGCCATCTGGAAAATCTACTAAGCTCCACACTTTATTCCGTGACATGGAAGTCATCTTATTTTTCATTGCATCGATCTAGAAGTTTAATTGAGGACTAATAATGGATTCTTTGTAGGTAGTCGGATTTGATACATCACCTACATCATACTCATGCTCCTACAAGTAGACAATATAGTAATCTAAAATTGCGGGCCTACGCACCCTCTCTAACCTCCTCAAGGGTATATCCATGACTACATCTAGGGCTATTATGTCTAAATATGGATCTACTGGATCTACATCCTCAATTGGTTCATTATTGGGAGTGACTATTGGATGGTGGTCAACAATAGGGCTAGAGATCAGAGCGTAAGCAATAGGCACATGAATAAAAACTAGGTGTTCTTTGAACACAATTTCTCTTGGCCCTTGGCTTGAACCAATATCATCCTCAAAATAGATAGCTTGATCTGACTCAATCACTCTGGTGGTGTGCGAAAAACAATAAAACCTAAAACCTCTTGATCCTACACAATTACCAATTAAGTATCCACTAATAGTTTTTGGATCAAGTTTCTTGGATAGCGTGTTGTCCGGTCTTACTTCCACCTTGCAGCCCTAAAGATGGAAGTGATGAAGACTATGCTTCTTTTGTAACCATAACCCATATGGAGTCTTAGGAACAGACTTACTAGGCACATGTGTCAAAAACTAAGAAATCAAGATCCAGAAGGATTTTTTCTTTAATTAATCTCTCAATTCTCTGTCTGGAAATATGACCCAATGCTTGTGCCAAAGAATAGAAGACTTTTCATTCAATCTCAAATGCTTAGTGCTACTAACAGTATTAACAGAAGGAGAAGAAGAAAACAAACTATACAACTCTAATCTATAAAGATTCCCACAAAGTGTTCCATTGCCAATTATATAAAGAGTCTCGATATAAATTAACTTTTTTAGTTCCAAAAAGAAAACTATATCTAAGTCTATCCAAATAGGTACAAATATTAAATTTCTCTTAATAGAGGGTATGAACGCCACATTTTTCAATTAAAAAAAAAAAAATAAACATTTTCTGTACTAAGATGCAATCTAACAACTCCTAAAAAGGCAACTTGGACTCTTATGTCGTCTCCCATGAACACGTACTGCTCCTAACTAGTTGGACTCCTTTTGCTTACCATCACCTACACATAATTGCAAGCATGAATAGTAGCACCACTATCTAACCACCAAGTATCAGAAGACACATCAATAACATTGGATTCAAAACAAACATTTACCCAATGATTACCTTTCTTATTCTGAACGGCCTTCAACTTCCTGCAATCTGTCTTCTTATGCCCAAACTTGTGGCAATAATTACATTTTCCCTTAAAGCCCTCATTCTCTGAGGCATTGGAAATGCAAAGCACATTTATGCCATTACCCTTGGCACTAGTATTCTTCTTCTAGACATACTTCTTCTCATTGGAAGCTGTATTATAAGGATACTTTCTCTTCTGACCTCAACGGCCTTGGGTAGTCACCGTAGAAATACTTCTGGATCTTCCCTTCTTCATATCCTCCTTCTCCTTAACGAGGATGACAGTCATCTCTTCAATGGTCTATTGCTCATTTTGAGCATTATAACTAGATTTAATATTGTCAAATAGCGAAGGTAAAGTCCCCATGGTCAGCAAAACAACATAATTCGAGTCAAACTCCATACCAATGGTCTTAATCTTGTTGTAGCAAGCTAATATTTTATCAATGTGTCCTCGTACTCCACTTATCCCATCATAGAAAGTAGAGAAAAGAGTATTCAGAAGCTAATTCTTCTCATTCTTCGAGAACTTTATGTATTTCTTACCAACGACATCCAAAAACTCATTTGAATTCTCAGTCTTGGGAATGCTTTCATAAATAAAGTCCTCTATGATTATCAAAGAAAAACTGTTAGAATACTCTCAGTCATCATATGACTTTTTCTCCTTTGCAGAACTCTCAGTAGTGGGTTTTGGAAGAGCTTTAACTTTCAAAGTCAAGTTCAGTTTCATAATCGTCAAATTTATCAAGAGAGATTTAACTCATTGCTTGTAATTAGTCCCATTAAGTTTCATGATGATGAGGCGAAGGGAGCTGAAAAGTGAAAAATAAACAAAGAGAGCAATGTCAAAATATATGTAAAAATAAAGACATGAGATTCTCCATTTTCAACACCGAATATTACAAAGTGGTCCACCAAATGTTAAATTATATAAATAGAAAAAAGACTAATATGGGTAAAATGATTAACCGACCATCGCAGCCGTGTGTCAATTTCCCACTAATAAGGTAGTAAGATTGTGCGGTTCATGACACTTAGTGAAATATCTTCATCAAACTAAGTATCCTACAAAATAATAAAGTAATCGATATGATAACTTCACTATCCGTATAGATCTTAACAAAATTGATGCGCAAGATAGAAGAAATTACAATTACAAAATCAATTCCAAAAAAATATCCGACATGCTTAGGCTCAAGAGGCAAGTTCGTAAGCATCCAATAATTCTCAATTTTACCCAAGCTCATGAGCATTTACTCTTATTCACAATATGATGCTATAAATAATCACAAATAGCACTAATATAAATTGTTAAAGAAATATCTAAAAAACTAGTGAAAAGATTGCAAATTTGGGTAAAAAATTCGACTTTTTGTTTCATAATCAAACTTAATACATAATGGAATAGGAAAGTAAAAGTGAGGGCAAAAATGTAAAATTTGGCTCCAAAAATACCCACACACATGAAAGAATCCCAAAAAGAATATGAGATTAATAAATAAAATTGAAGAATATTTCATTATATTTCTTTCTCGGAAGTCTTTAGAAAATCAATGGAAAAAAGGGATAATTATTAAAAAATAAATAAATAAATCTATCCTAGTTTAGTTTATCGAGAAAACCCAAAAGGAAAACATAGCTTCCTTTTTTCACAACAATTTGATAAGCCAATTAAAAAGATTATAATAATGAGGAGGATTAATATCCAATCTATCAAAAACTTAATTCAATTTTTTTTTATGGCTGGCATAGTGTCAATCGAATAAATAAATAATAAAAAAAATTCAGTTTAACAATTTTTCACGCCAATTGAAGCATCATGATTGAAAAATATCATTTATTTATTATTATTTAAAAAAAAAAAAAAAAATCAACCCATCTCATGTCAAGCACGAATGTGATTCTCATCACATTTATGGCTATCAAAATAATATGATTTTTATACTCTTTCTACCGCAAACACGGATCCGTACATCAAACCTATTTCGTTTTATTTTCAAAATCAAATGAAAAAAAAATGATTTTTTTTTTTTAAATTTTCCCTATAATTTGAGACAGAAACAAAAGAAAGACAAAACCATGAACTGCTAAAATGTAGAAACTAGGAACAACGGAAAAATATGAACAAAACCCAAAAAATATAGAAAAATAAAATTGATAGCTTCAATGTCAACTAAGGTGGCTATGATACCAATTGTTAAATTATTTTATAAAATCAAGAATATTTATTGAGCTCAAAAATAATTAATCAATAATCAAAAGACCAAATAAATATGATGGGGTAGAGAATAATATATGCACGGACTGGAAGCGCGAGCCCGAGGCGTAGGCCAATTGCCTTATGAAAGGAGTTGGGGCCGCGGACCCGATGGCTTGATCCACAGTGAGATTAGATCCTACCCATGCCAAAGTACTTGGGCAGGGCGGTGAAAACCTCCACGATCAGAAGAGGCGTAGGCGGCACAAAGCTTCGTGTAAAGGAAAAATTACTTGATCTCCATGTATAGCACATGAATTAGGAAGGATCTTACGCATAATCACGGCTCCTCCGTATCCCATAAGAGTCGGTTCATATTAGGAAAAGGAAACTCCTCACCCTGATGAGGAGATCTGAAGTATCACCCCGTCTAACGGGAAGTAATCACTCTTTCCGCATAAATCTTTGATCCGTTCCACCCTGAAAGATGCCTTGATCATAACGCCATTGATGGTTGATTTCTTCCCACTTTCCAATAGAAACAATTTGCGACTTAGACGCTGAGGCCCGTGAGCGCACGCCGATCCGTCCCGCCGGTGTAGGTTCTTGGGGTGGCCTTCACGATTGACACAACAGACCGGCCAGCGGCTCAGAAGTCGGCCCGAATCGATGAAAAGCACCATCGGTTTAGTCTTGGTCTGTGAAGCTTATTTGTTCCTCTACAAATAAAATTGAATTCTTTGTGGTGATGGTATGGAGCTCGGGAAACATGAGAGTCCATGACCCCTTGGGATCTGAGACCGGCGAGGCGACCTACGCGAGATGCCCTCGAAAACTCTTAGCCAATCTTGTGGTGGAGGCACTCCGTCTGACCGGTGTTCTTGAGGACTTGGAGGAACTCACCAGAAAAATGCAGCGATCGTAGGAAGAAAGACAACACCACGACTCTCCTCGGGTCGCTGACGAAGAAGGAGAAACTAGCCAAGCCAAGCAGCACGATCCTTATAAACCCCCAGGAGAGGACTGCAATGAGGGGATTCTTGGTAGGAATAACAGAGGCAATGGACTCATCCTTTATCAGCCGAAGATAGGGGAATGATCGTGGGAGCAGCGCTTCTAGGACATCGACAAAACCGACCACGCAGAAGGAAACTATGAAGGGCGAGCTCGGTCTCCGTGGATGCGCAGTGCGACAAGCCGAATCCTGTTCGCAGCGAGGGCCACCTCCTCTCTGGCAAAGTTGAGTGCGCCGGTCCGAAATGTTCGGCGGGCGAAAGATCACGTAGATCACCTCGTACCTGAGAATTAGATGGAGCTACCGGGAGCGTCGGATCACGAGCCTTCGATCGCGGCTTAAAGGCCGACTTTAGCACAGTTCGACGGACTCGGAGCATCGTCGATCTCATCCTTCGAGAGAGCTATCCATCAGCGTTCTTCTCAGCCGGCCCGGGCTCGGACATCTGAGAAGTCGAGCTATCACTTGTTGGCCCAGTAAAGTAGAGTCCACGGGGAGGCACGAGTCCCCCATGTCCAGAGGTTTAACACAGAGTCGTTAAGGGTAGACATCCCAGATGAGAAGTTTTCCACCACCGCTTTTATCGCCGGGCTGGGCGTATAGTCGAAAGACATGATGTTTTCCATCTTAAAAAACCCTCAGGCAAGCATGGCTGAGGTGCTCGCCATGAAGGAAATACATCAGCGGCGAAGCCGCTTACATCTAAGCGAGAAGAAAACTCTTGCTTGAAGGAGAAAGGCGGGGGCGAGAAAAAGTGAGAGCAGAAGCCCAGGAGCGAGGGGAGGCCGGGGATGGAGTCCCACGAGAGGGACGGAGAAAGCAGGTGATCTCGAGGGACGGGAACGCGTGGGACGCTTAGGCCCACTGGCGAAATTTGTGTGAGTGATATCACCTCGAAAGTTGCCCCCCTTGGCGACGGCCTCGTGTCCACCGGGTCTTACGTGAGGCCAGCGGCGTAGAAAATTTTTAAGGTGGCCATTAGATGAAGGCAGGACCTAGCGAAGAGGACTCGACAGTATTGCGAATTCCATAGGGATCATGGACACCAGAACGATGATTGCACATCGGTGAGGAAGAGTGAATACTTGATCAGGCATGGACATCTTCGCCGGCCGTGGCCTCGGAGAGCTTGGACAGGGCGCCACCCCGTCGCCTTGTCAGCCGGCCCTAACTCGGCCTGACAACCCTTGGGAGAAATCCGTGTGATCTCGGGAGTTCTGCGAGCGGGGAGTCAGTTCGGCCGGAAGGCTCATCTGTGACATCCCGGATCGGGAGACATTGGAAATACAAGTAGTATCCAAACTCCCATTTAGACACCACCATAACTTTTCGGACTCAGGCATGGAAGACTTCCGGCATCGCTCGTAGTGATCCACAGTAATAAGAGTGCGTCATGAGTCGATAAAATGGTACATGGGGTCGTGGTCGAGCAACGGAAGCTCGGCCAGGCATCTCTTTGTGTCGGTAGCACCTTTGATAAAATGGGCATCGGAAGGAGAAGCTAGGCGGGTCAACGCCCTGCGGGATTCTCACAGGAGAAGGGTGCTACCCCTAGAGATTGATACAACTAGTGCTCACTTTGGGAGATCCCCCGTGCCAGGCCACAATGGCAGTAAGGTTCCTCATAGTGGACGCCTCGTCGACCCTATAATAACATTACATTGAAGCGAGGCCCTCCCTCGTCTGTAAGGAGCCGTCCACTTCCACCTATCATATGATTATCAAATTCCTACTAGAATCAGAGGTAAGGCCAGTTCGGGAAATCAGTGCATAGCCGGGGAGTCTTATAGCATCAATGACAAGCGTGAGTAGCATCTGCATGGATGTGAGCTCGACATAAGAGATGAGAAGTAGGCATATGACTACGCCTACAGAAGAACTAGAACCAAATACAATGAGCGACTAAGTAGAGACATCTCATCTACATTCGGATCTGATTGGCCCAGATGTCGGGGACCGTGCATCACTTCTTGAGCAAAATATAGGCGTACATTCTCATCACTGACATGTAAGCGTTAGTAGGATCTTATTTGCTTGAATGTGTTTGATTATCATTGCATGTGCACTTAGGTGGGGAGTAACCCATGTAGGAAATTATTTCTACTGGGCTTTGCTCACCCTGTCGAGGGATCACCATTTCAGGTACAGGGAGTGATCGAGAAGGCGGCTCTCATTAGAGGCCGTTTGAGAAGAAAGCCGACTTGTGGCTTTGATTTTGTATAACATGTGATGAGATTTATAATTTTTAATATATGTTGATAAGGAAGTAATGTAAAAACTCTTAAACCATGTAATATATTGGTTGGGATATATATTTTGTAGTATTGATACGAGGGCCCAAGTGGCCGTTATTTTGTCAGCATGTGAATTGCTATTGGCCAAAGTCGTATTAGGCTGTTGGGACCGGGTTTGTATTTGGAGTAAAGCTCACGTACAAAAGGAGACTGGAATTTTTAAGTGGAGTGGTGTCGGTTGAAAATCCACAGCAGTATTCCCGCCAGTTGTGGGTTGTCAACGGACACCCCGGTTTTGGGACGTCACGATATGATTCCTACTCGAATGTCTACATGTTATGGATGAGAATGTGACTCACCCTTTCCCACTTCTCGAGCCCTCACTAACTCCCTCACGCATGCCTAAGCCAGAATGGCTGAGAAACCTTTGTTTCAAAACAAAAAGGTTTGTTCCTTAAAACATAATACTGATTTTCGATAAAATTACATTGAAGCTGACCCTCCAGGTGAATTATTTGGATAACTCTCGGAAGCAGTCATGGGTCGTCTCGAGATGAACTATTGGGCCCGACTCGAGGCAATTCTTCGGAAAATCTTCCGGTAAATCAAATTCATTTGACAACCATGTTTTTCATGTCATGCACTCCTTACCTACTGTTCTAGAGTTGCCCAGTGCATGGAAATGCAATATATGCCATTTCATATGAAATCCATGTTAATATATCACGCATGCATATATTAACGAAAATCATACACAAACATCATGTTATTCATTCATAACAATAACACAAATTAGCTCACATGGCCTAATAAAAAATTCGGCAGTCCATCTTGGAACTACCCAAAGCATCACACAAACAACACAACATGTTATTCAAACATAGCAATAACATATCAACACACAAGCAACTCAAGCGGTCGATTGGTTTAGGTTGTCCCAGAAACCCACCACTAAAGGGAGTTAAGCGCATCGAAAATCGAGTTTTGGAGCAGAATGAATGGCCATTTGACCCTGAGGAACATCCTAACCATTAACAAGGTCCTTAAACAAGGACTAAACCAAGTAAGAGAAAACCACTACCTCTCGGGGTTTGTTGAAACTCACGTGCGGTACCCGCGTAGCTCTTGCGGTGGGGATCAGCACACCTCTTGTCTCGTCGAGTTCGATGGGTAGATCGGTACGAAATCTAGAGAGAGTAGAGCTTCTCACTGCAAAAACTCTCTTTTCTCCCTTTCTCTTTCGATTCCCTCTTTCTCTCCTTTGCTTCAATTTGGTTTGGGAGAAGATGGGTCGGGTGGGTGTCTCTCGGCACCCAGTGTCGATTCGTTAGGCGGCCTTGGATTACACTCATCGCCCATCCATCCACCATGGATTTCCTTCAATAGCATGATGCCATGGCCTTCATGGGTCCCACTTGAGCTTATGTTTGACTAGCTCTCCACTTGACACGTGTCTCATCTTGACCAGGCAAAATGTCAAATTAATCCCGTACGCTATCGATGCCTCAGAAAAAACGTGAAATTTGAGCTATCACAGATTGGTAAATTAACGTGGTGGCTTCGATTTCACGAAGGCGATTCTTGGTGAAGTCTATTTAGTCATCAAGATCTAGGAAAATTAGGTTGGACCCGAAATTACCATTTACCCTTTTAGAAAATTAGAATTTTAAAGTTTTCTGATGATCGTAAAAAATGTCTTATTATTTAACTCTTTCGTTGGACAAGTCTTGAAATCTATATTATTTTAAATTGATTATTCCTATTAGTCGTAGGAAATACTTTTAATATGTAGAAACTTTATAAATTAATTCATATAGAAATTTAATATTTTTTGGATAATAATTGAAGTTGCAAATATCTAATAATTAGGTTCCTATATATTTTTATGTTTTAAAATACACTCTATAAAGTTTAATAATTTATATTATTTTCAAAAGTTATATTTTAATTTATTAAAATAATACTCTCATTATAATATATTTGTTAATAAATATTTATAAAATTATTACTTAACTTTTTGCCTATTACATATTTAATTTCCATGTACTTATATAAAATAATGCAAAAAAGTGCAAAATATTTAAAATGTTTATGAACTTATGGACCAGATGTAATAATTAAAATGGATCAAATATATTCTTGAATTATTTTGATAAAAATATATAAAATGTCAATTTTTTTAGTTAGACAATGATTTAAATTTTGTTTTTAATTTTTTTATAAGTCTATATAAACATTTAAAAAAAATTATCCTAAACTCTTTAATGCATATATTGCGTTTAATTAATATTTTCTATTTGCGGGATAATTAAAAATTATCTCATGATTAAGGGAAGATAATAATAGATGTGGATGATGATTAGACTATAAGTTTGTAGGTTAGAGGTGGATAGATGATTTTTTCTTCAAAAAACATGTATTGAAATAATCAAAGAGTTAATATAAAAAATAATAATCTTTAAGAAAATTTTAATAACAAATATTATTAATTTTCGTATCTTAGTATTTTCTTAATTTAGATAATATTTAAATTAAATAAAATATCTTAATTTTATAAATATGGTCAATTTCTATTTATTTTCTAAAAAAAATAGTTAAAACTTTATTATATATATATATATATATATATATGCCATATCTCCTCCTCTCATCATATATATACACACCCCACCTCTTTTCTTCATACTAAAGAATATGATGCAGAGAAGATATAAAGTTGATCACCAGTCTCATCAAATACTCTTTTGCTATAATCTTCTTGGAGTCGTCTTCCATTGTCATTTGTTATACTAGAATATAGTACGAGATTACATGGCAGGGGATTGAAATTTTGGAACATAGCAAAAAAGAAAGAAAAGAATAATAATAATTGGCTGACAGGGAGGTCAAGTTGTGATCGTGACTCGCGAGAATACATGTAACTTGATAGGTATCTCAATGCCACAAAATGAGTGTCTCTTTAGAGACTCAAACATGGTAAAAATGGTTACATCGAGCCATATCCATACTCACCAAATATTGTAAAACCAGAAAATTTATTTTGAAAAATATTAAAATGATAATTTAGGTTTAAATCAGAATTTTCTAGATCTCGAGATGATAAAAGCGAACCGTGTGTAATCGTCTCGCGAAATCTAGCTACTACGTCGAATTTAAATTAATTAAGAACGATTGAATTTATTTTGAAATGTAGGAGTAGTAGGCAGCATGCAGTGGGTAGCTCAGGTCTTTTGTCGTATGAAGAATATAGATAAATGTGACTCAAATGGGACCCATGAAAGACACATGGCAACATGTGATTGGGTAAGAATCTCGTTAGATATGGATAAGGGATGGTGAATCTGGTCGCCCGATAAGGGTTGACATGTGCCATGAAGACGAGTCCTCTTGACGGGATTCTCCCCGGCGGTTTGGGGAGAGGAAAAAAAAGAGGGAGAGATATGAAAGAAAGAGAAAGAAAAAGGAGCTAGAGAAGGTCCACCTTCTCTCTAGGTTTTTCGGCTTGATCGGACCGACGGTTCATGGCGAAGCCGGGAAAGTTTGATCGCATGACTGAAACCATCAGCGAGTTATGGGTTTTAGCCAGCTCCGAGAGGTAATTGATTTTCTACGCGTGTTTATTCTTTGGCTAGAGCCATGTAGATGGGTTGGATAGTGCGAGGCAGTAATTGGCCCGTTATTAAATCAAAGCCAGGACTAAATGGGGAAATTTTGGGACGTTGAATCGTCGGGCCCGATTTGCGATTGGAAGCAGTGCCCTGTGCAGGTGTTTGTGTGTTATTACTTGATGTTTAAATAACATGCAAAGTGAAGGTGTTAAATGTATGATGTTTGGGCACTCCCAGATGGATTGCGGATTGTATATTAGCCCGTATGACTAAGTTTATGTACATTTATTGCTATACTATGAATGAATAACATGTTGATTGGTATAAATTACATTAGTATATGCATGTTCAATATATTAACATGGATTGTATGAAAATGGCATAATAGAGCTTTCATATGCCTTTGGAAACTACAAACAATGGTCAATGAGTGCAAGACATGAAAGAAAAAGGAAAATGGTTGTGAAAGGAATTTCAAATGAAGATTTTTCAAAGAATTGCCTTGATTCATCATAAATTCATCTGAAGGAGGACCCATGACTATTATGTGGAAGTACTCAGCCAATTCCCTCGGAGGGTTATGATAAAGTTTTATGTCGGTATTATGTTTCAAATTAAAATATTTGTTTGAAAACATTATTTTCCTCTCTTGGCCAAGGCATGTGAGTCGATGAGGGCTTGAGACATGATGATGGGTGGTCAGTCTGTTCCGTATCATGTAGACATTTAGTAGATTATATATATGTTTACTTGAATGTTTGGTGTGCCATTGCATGAGCACTTAGGTGGGAGTAACCCTCGTAGAGGTGTCTCTTTCTGGATGTTCTGCCACAGTCGTGGGATCCCCTTCCCGGTACGGGAGTATCGGGGCAGCGCTCACTAAATTCGCTTTGAGAAGAAGCGACCAGTGGCTGAGTAAATATTTTGCGGCATGTATATATAATCTTTTTTGTAGCAGAGGTAATTATTATATATGAGTGGTTATAATTTTTGGTGAAATGAATGTATAGGCAGTATTTTATATACTATGGATTCACATGATCATGGGAACATCACAGTTTCCTTGAGTTGGCTGATTAGTCAAATAGGATGAGTTGGAAAATCACGATGGTATCGAGCATAGGTATCGGTACCTGAGCGATGGGAAATGGGTTAGATAGTCATCATTGAGAATTCATGAATTATTGTGATGTGTATTGGATTATGATTATGCTTGGTAAATTCGCATGTAAAATGCTGAACACTAAGTCGAGAAAATATAACCTTAGGTTCGAGAAATTATGGGCAGAATGGTTTAGAAATAAGCGAGGAAAAAAAGGTTTTACTTAGTGATTCAGTTTTGAATATAAACAAGATTATGTTTTGTGAAATGGAGATTATTCAGTTTTACCTGAGAAGAGGTTGTAATTAAACTCTTCAGTGTGACAATATAAATCGCTATAATTTTTAGTGATTTGGAGGGTTAATCCACACACATCTTAGAGTATGGGTTTTTTAAGTTTATGAGAGCGAGAGGTGGCAGGAAAGCTACTAGAGGAATTGAAAAAATAAAAAAAATAAAAATTGTGCAAGGGAGAAGCTAGAATGGCTACTGCCAATTTCCCGACACTAGTCGCGACCTGGTTGCAGTCGTGGCATACGGACACTAGATGCGCGAGCGAGGGGCGGAGTGGTGCACAGCAAGGGCGGCGTGCATGCGGCGCTGCAGCGGCGGCCTTGTGCGACGGCGTCACGCCCGCGACTGTGACGATCAAAGGCGAAGTCCGCATCGCTTTGGTGCTCCCCGCGATGAGCTGCAGTTAACGCTAGCAACATCTTTTGGTGTTGCGACATGGGTGAGATGGTGGGCGGAGTCCTTGGTCGGTAACATGAAATTCATGTTGTGACTGGGAGCGAAATTGTTTAGAGTCGCAACAGCCATTTGGCGTCATAGCGTGGTTTAGCTGAGCTTGGTGAAGCGAAGTGGCGTGGCATTCGCTAAAGCCTGCGAACCTCGAACGGCGACGGGGAGTTTTGGTCGTGGGGCGATTGGGCGTTTGGTCTCGCTGACTGTTTTTTTCAATTTGGCTAAAGCGATGTCAGCGACCGTTTTGAGTTCGCGATCACGGATTAGCACAGCAGGGTCGCGACCAAAAAGTGGCAATCGCAACTGTTGGAGCTAGGAGGCGAGACATCAGGCTGGCGACTTGGAGTTTTGGTGTCGTACGGGACACTAGAAACTTGGTGTCGCGACCTAGATGGGCCTGAATGGTGTCGTGACACTAATTTGATGTCGCTACCTGGCCATGGGAAATAGGAAATTTTATATGTCACAACCTGTTTTGTCAGCGAGAGACGTGGCCATTGGTGTCAGCGACCCGTTTGGTCGGGACTGGTTTTGCCGCCTGTGTGGTGAAAGCGGTGTCGCGACCCGTTTTGAAGTCCTGACACAGGCCCGGCGGTTGGGCGTGTCGCGACGGCGCCATTGTCTTGTAGCATTTATCTGCCCCTGTAATCTTGGCGACACAGGCGTTGTGCGTATAGTGCTACGACGACTGGTCTGATCTGCGTGTTGTACTATTTGGGTCCTTGTTTGGAACATTAATTATGAACCAACATTCATATGAATTGTTCATAAATCTTGTTAAAAAAAAAAATAGTACAAAAATTTTAAAACAAAAATTTTAAAAATTTTCTTGTGTATGACTTAATATATAGAATGTCTACCTTGCATTTACTATAAATGCAGCGTGGTCATGTGAAAAAAAATTTCGATTTGAATAATTGTCACCAGAAACATGTTACCTTTCAAAGGTACTCTTGAAAATTTAAATGTTGCCATTTGACATGTGTAGATGGAAAGCGGAACCTACGAAAGGTAGAGCGGTGGGGCGAGGCAATGAGTGCACCACGACCCTGGACAACAAGCTTTCATTGAAGCTATTGGTCGATGTTGCCACATGATTACCTGAGGGCTTGCGATGGTGACGGCGGAATTAAGCGAGCCACGGCGTTTGAAGCACATCATCCTCAATGGTGGAAGGAGGTGGAACCTAGGAGTCAAGGCGACTATGACCGCAGAGAAGTAGATGTTATCGCGAGGCATCCGAATGGAGTCCCGCGGCACGAGGAAGGGAGATCGATCTTCTTCGAGTTCGAAGAAGCTAGAAACCACGGTTATAGGAGTTCAGGCGCGGTTATCGGGACGGGGACGAGCTAGGGTTTCGAGTTGGGCGGGATGTTATGTTTCACGGCCCGGCCGGACATATGAGGAGGGAGATTGCCACGGGGCAGTTCAGGTTTAGGGGCGGTGCAATCGGTCGGTTAATGGGGCGAGAGCAAATACGGTTGTTTCTCCACACCCTAGTATGGGTGGAGAACCCCGTGTATCAATCCCAGGTGCCGCACAAGCACCTAGTACTTATAAGTAGGTCCACAGGCCCAAAGCAGGAGCTCAGTCGGGGTTGAGGACGGGACTTATGGCGAGGATTTGGGCTGAGCAGTAGGGCTAGTGCTGCATTGCCATCAACTTGGGCATACGAGATGAGATTGTTCTAGGAGGCAGAGGTCTCATGGTGCTGCCGGTGAACGATGGATCATCTTAGGAGTCGGTTCCTACTCTTGCACTTGTTGTGAAGTAAGCGTTAGAATGGATACCATATTCAAGCTGTTAATTTGCATCTTGTGTTATAGAATTAGACGGGGATGAGGCCTCAAGAAAGCTGTTGTATGGATGTTCTCCCCTAGAACCTAGGGTGAGAGTTGACCTGATAGGTCGGGATAGTGAGTCAGAGATCTCCGAGATTATGCTCATAGTGGACCTGGGATTAGGGGTGTCTGGCCTGGCATCATTGCATCATGTGCCGGTGACGTAAGTAGTCGGGTGTGGTTACGGTATGGACTGATTCACGGCATCTTGGTGAGTGTGGGTTGAGTTTGTCTTTAGGACTGTCAGTAAGGCTGTGGTTCAAAATCATAAAATGAAAGTAAATAATAATGTGTATTTGGCGACGGAAGGGTGATAATCTCGGTGAAAAACTTGGAATTTGGGTGAAGGAGACCCGCGGTAATATCCGAAAGATCCTGTATGGGTGTAAGAGACTGATTGCCTTTTTCCATATAGACTAAAACCCCTCAAAATCACATAATCACAAGAGTCTTACACTTCTTGTTTATGCTACTGGATAAACATAGTTTAAGTCAATTTGCTTTATTGATTCAGGATTCTAAAATGGTCGCTGCGACACTCAGTGCACAGGTCATACAAGTAGTAAAATGCGGATGTAAGTCAGGTATCGACATGAGGGATTGACAAGGTGGAAATCAACTACTGACTCAAATTCTCCATGCTCTTTTGAACAAAAAGGATAAGTGAAAGTTTCATCTAGGTAAAAATATTACCAGGCGCCGAAGCTAATGGTGAATCAATAAAATAGCGATAAAAATAAGAATAAAAATTCTTGGGGATAAGATAGGTTTCACATGACGAAACTATCAAAAATCAATTAAACGATTAATTCCTAAGAATACATTTCTCTCTGTTTTTTTATTGGTGCCATTTGATTTGTCGAGATTGCCTAAATGTTGCGATTTGGTTCTCCATATTCAACGATTCGAAGCCCTTGCTTCTCTGAAGTGGAATGGAACCAGCTACTTGTATTTATGATCTTTCTTGCAAGAATGGGCATTTGTTTGCCGATACTTCACCCATTTCTATATGGCTGAATTTTTGCTTCCACTTTTCGAGGGGTTTAGCAAAACTTCTACCACTCAATTAGGAAGCTCATCCTTCAAATCTATTAGTTCTTCTTGTAAGATTATATCTCAGCTAACACCGGGTTGAGAACTATCCTTTAGATTAAGGTGAAATCTTTTATTATTTAATTTGATCATCTCCCCTCGACTTCAATTATGTGAATTGGGCATTATCTGGAAAAACTTTACACTGAGCTCGGCGAGTTCATTAATGGTAGCCTAGCATACCCACAAGTAAATGCTCCAAGCTCTCAGGAATTTCCAACTCTGTGTCACTCGGAGGGCATCCTGGAAATCAGAGCCAAATACACTCCTTGAACTGGTATTCGGTACTACCATTAGGAACATCATTAAAAATGCATCAATCAAATAAATCCTGTCAATAATTCTCTCAGTTATGCGGAAAGGCATGTGACGTTTACCCGTACTAGTGAAATTTGTGTTCCCATTCACGCAATTACAATCTGATAGACATCGATCAAGTACTTCCCTTTATGCGTATTAAGTGAAAAAGCAGGTCCAAATTTGTCTGGTTTCATAAATTTTTAGCGTATTTAGAAGAAAATATCAAAAATTAAAATCGACTGTCGTTTACGCACGATTCGCGCGGTCGAGATCAGAAGAAAATAAAATAAGAAAAAAAATTTCTACTCTAAACTATCTGATGAACCTTCTTCTCCATTTCTAAGTATACGACACGAAAAAGTAGGAGTTGCTACTATTCTCCAAAGGTTTATTTATAGCTGTTAAAAAGAAGATGGGCCAAATCTAGAAAAGCTCCAGGTGGATTTCAAAGAAAAATTTGGTCTTGTCTCAGTCGCTACCTCGGGTTGAGTGCATTGGATATCCTTGTTTAGTTGCGACCAGTTTCTTCAGTTGCGACTAGGTTCCTTGCAGCATTCCTCGATTAGTGGTCGTAACCTTGATCTCATGTTGCAACCTCGTTGTCTTCCCTTTCTACTGCATTCTGGGTCACGACCTAAGTTTTAGGTTGCAACCTCCTTTTAGTCATCACCACTTTAGTTCTAAGTCAGGACTTCCTTTCCTTGCTGCACTGCAGGTCGCGACCTCAGTTTAAGGTTGCGACCTCAATTTCCAGTTCTGCTGCCTCCTTCAGGTCGTGACTTCCTTTTTCCGGTTGTGACCTCGTTCTTGGTCTTCTGATTTTACATGCTCTGATCTTAGGTTGCGACCTCAAATGTCGATCATGGCCCGCACAATAGCCCCTTGCCTTCGCTAGTTTGTGACCTGATTTCAGTTGCAACCTATTTTCCTCATTTTAACTCATATTCCTGGTCGCGACCTCAGTGATTGGTCGCGACCTCCTTATAGTTCTTGGCTAATCAGTGGTATGGCTTCCATTTTGCTTAGCGAGAGACCGTTGGCTAGATTTCACGTTGCGACATCAGTTCCAGGTTGCGACTTAGATTTATACTGCTCAGTGTTTCTTCTAGGTCGCGATCTCAGTGATTGGTCGCGACCTCCTTTAGGGTCCTCAAATAAAAAATTGGATGCAACCTCAATTTCCCTGATAGGGACTTTGCTTGGCTCAGATTCAGATTGCAGGTCACGACCTCAGTGAGTGGTCACGACCTCCTTTTTGTTCTCCTGCTCTCATGTTGTTGCAACCTTAAATCCCTAGTTGCGATACAATTTGGTTCCAAGTCACGACACAGAAAGGCGTTCTGACCTCGAATAAGGTTTTCATTGAAGCGTGGTGCAACCTCATTTCTTCGCCGATTTACACTCGCATGGCTGATGACTGGCGTCGGCGTTCGTCTCGTTTCTTCCTTGAATAATTACATTTGTCTCGACCACAATTTCTTGGTACGCCTTTCTATTCTTGGTCTTGATGATGTTGCGACACGGAAATAAGCTGAACAAAACGCTCAGTCGCGCTCTAATTCTCGATTACGCTTCAGTGCAGCAGCGAGGTGATTTCTTAAGTTTTCTTTGGGATTTTGCTTGTTGTATTTTTCTTACAAAATTAAATTTGAGTAAATTATCCAAGTTTGTGCTTATGGATCAACATTTATCTTGCAATGTACTCAGAAAAATGGATTAAAAATCAAATGAGTTTTTAGACTCATCAAATTCCCCCAAACTTAAAATTTTTCTTGTCCCCAAGCAAAGAAAAGAAAGAGTTATTTGTCCTCAAACATTTAAGCTAAATTTTTAAGGACATTTTCTAAATCAAACCACAGTCTTTCTCTCATTTCACACCTTTAACTTGAAATAGGAGCTACTTGACATCATTTAAATTTCAGTTTCGATTTAAGAAAAATGAATGGTTTCCACTTCTATCACAAATACCTTGATGAAATCATGTAATTAAACTATTTATTCAACAAGTCTTGTTCTGTGTGTGTGTGCAGGTCTTGATCTTTTTCCTCTTAGTCGAATTAGTTAATCTTAAGAGTTTTTCTTAGAAAACTGGTTAAAGTCCCATAGGCTTGTTTTTCATATTGATATCCACTAATGTAGGCAAATTCAACCTTCAAGATCGAAGAGGTCTTTTAGGCTTGTAATGTTAGGCTTTGGTACTTGGGTAGATGATTGGGCATTTTAGGTTGCAAATTACCCAGATTCCACTTTTCCTTTCTATCTAATTGCCTTCAGCTTTCATCCTTTTTCTTCCTTGTTGATGAAAATTCTCCTCAGTTTTTGTCCTGGTGCATCTTTTTGAAATCTTTTGATTGCATTTTTCTTTGCCACTTGCACCTTATCAGGCCAGTTCCCTTTTCTGGAACTCTCTTTGTATTTCTTTCTAGGAATGGGAATAGTGCAATGTTTTGTCTTCTTAGGCTTTCTATCACTCTTAGAGAACTTTGGGCTAGCAGCTCCCATACCAGTTGGCATTAGGGTACTAGGTGTTTAAACACCCCTATGAGCTTAATTGTTCAAGGAAGATAGGCCACAAGACAAAATTTATTCCTCCTTTCAACTTCTATTCCTTTTTCTCTAGTCCTTTAAGTTATTTCTTCTCTCCTCATTCCTTGTGATGTAAGGAATTATATTCTCCCAAACTTGTTTCGTTCTTTATAGTTGACATTTTGTTAAGGCGAAGTAATTTAGGGTTCTTTCTTTGCGAGTTATTGCAGGGAGGGATTCGAGGTTTTTCGGTTCTTGTTTATTGAATAAATAAGGCTTGTTTGGCTCAAATCAGGGACTAGAGTTTATGCCTTAACATATAGTGAGGGTAGGCTTTGAAAAAGCTCAAACTGCCAAGGATGGCCTCAATCATTTCTTATTGGCTGTTTTCACCTAAGATTTCGCCTCAACCAATAATCTAACAAGTTCTAGGACCATGAACTCTTAATCCTGAAGTTTCCCAGAAGATGTTCCTAATTCTTCTCAAAGTTTCATGAGTTTTGTTGACCAAGTGTATTGTTCCTTCAAGACTTGTGTAAATTCATTGTTAATATACACAATTCAATCATTTTATTTGTTCTATCATTATTATCCCTTTTCCCCAGTACGATCTAGCAATTTAAATTAAAAGTGCTACTCTGATTCGATTTACTAATCTATGCCCTTATTTTTCCTGCATTGTATTTCGGAAAATTTGTCATTTGGTCATTATTTAGGCAAGGTTCTAATAATTGGAAAATCAACAGGAAATGACATAAACACACAATTTCTCCAGTCATATTTATCCATTAACCAACATATCAATTCGTGAACACAAAACAATCAATTTGATAATCAACTGGCATTTTATTTATTCACATATAAAATATTTCAATGCTGTACAATCTGATTTTTCTATCTAAAACCCAAAAGAAAATTACAAATAGGACTATATCTAATCCCAAGGAAAATTCTCTATTTCTTGATCTAAAACCCTATGCCTTCCTTCTAAAGGATGTAGCTTCTGCTTTATCAGTTCCCCAAGTCCCGAATTTGTTCCGGAAGGAAGGGGCTGATAGTGGAGTTTTTCAACAAGGTGAGCCTTTGCCTTGCCTCCTCTATCTGAGTTCCTCTGGATGATGGGGGTTCTGATTAACCCTTCTTCCAATTCCCTTCCCATCATCCATTCGTGATTGGTGTTTTATGGAATCATGACTGGAATTGGTTTGTTTTCCGACTCCATTCATTCCATACACTCTGCATTTACACTCTTGGAACTCGTCTTTTTCCTCATTCTCCTTTTCCTTCATTCTCACTGTTTATTCTTTTTGTGTTTTTCCCATCCTTTTATAGTGACCTTGATCCTCTTGGGAACGAAGAAGATCTTAATTCTCTTTTTAAGATTTCCAATGAATGAATTAAATGAAAATTTTCAGATTCAAGCGCCCTAGCTATTTCCAACAGGAAAATGAGGAAATCTTCAAGGAAGTTTGATCGTTTCTCTCTAGGATGCATTGAATTTCCTTGAATTATTCTTTTGAAACTATGCAACCTAAACTGATTCTTTTAATTAAGGCTCAGTTTCTGGTTCTGTATTCATGACAGTTTAGGTCAAGGGTTCAAAACGATGGATGCAGAAGTGGAAAAATTGGGATGAATTAAAGTTGAATGGAAATTGAAATGGAAGTTGGGCTCAATGTCATGATTGCTATATGGGGCATTGCAACCTTAATGTTTAGTTTCAACAATAATGATTTATTTTATAACTGCTCTTAAATGTTGCAGCGCCCTCTTTAAAGCTTTTAAAATTTTTATTCAAAATTTGACCCTTCCGGTCGCGACCTCATGTTATTTGTCGTGACTTGAGAAGTTGTCACAACAAGGATATGGATGTCACAACCTGCTTCTTTTTCTCATCCTTAGTAATTCTGGTCGTGACCTCAATGTCACTGTTGCGACCTGGATCTTTCAACTTGTGACTTCAATGTCCCGCTTTCAGGTCGCGACTTAAACAATAATGTTGCGACCTGGAATTTTTCTTATTATAATTTCATCATTTCTATCCAAGTCTCCCTTAACAATTCAAATTCCAACAATTCCAATTCACTCAATCTAATAAATAAATAAAAAAACAAGCACAATTCATCAAATAAATCCAATTATGCATCAGATTCAGATTGAAGTAAGAAAATTAAAAGAAATTCCCCCAAACTTTCAATCATGCCTTAGGAGATAAATTTGCTAAATTCAAAGAAGAGTATCGCCCCTTTTTGTCTCTTTTGCGAGGTTGGGATTTGGTGTAGATCATTCCTTCTTTGCACATTCTTGTGTATCTGTAAACTAAAGAAAATTTTTCACTTACTCTTCAATGATAATGAATAAATTACACAAAGGCTATTAAAAACTTTCACCATAGTAAAACAAAGAAAACTAAAACAAGCTAGTGGATTGCCTTCCACAAAGCTGCTCAATTTTTAGTCTTTAGCTGGACTTGTTGCTACTATATTCTGTTTCTTCAAATTTTCTCATTCAAAACTAGGAGTCATTCTTCCATTTTCATTCCTCCCAGGTAGTGCTTTAATCTCTAACCATTAACTTTAAATTCCTCATGATTGCTGGTTCTAAGTGTCACTGCCCCAAAATTTGTACTTGATACCATTGTATATGGTCCACCCATTTAGATGCTTCCCGAAAGAGTCTTACTGAGTCATCAACAGATCTCCTTACTTTAATTCTTTCCTCAAAATCCTTCGATCATGCCATTTTTGTTTTATCCTTGTAGATTCTGCACTATCATAGGGCTTCATTCCTCAACTCTTCCAATTCATTTAGCTAGAGTAGCTCTCTTTCTTAGCGTACTTTGAAATCAGAATTTCAATTTCTTCTAATACCTAGATACTTTATATTCTGTACCAAGAGGTAGGTGGCAAGGCGTTTTCCAAAGACAAGCTCGTATGGGAACATCCCTAAATTTGTGGAGTTTTAAAGGGAAATTCCAGATGCCCAAAGTGCATCATCAAGTTTCAGAGACCAATCTTTCACTGGCTTTCACAAATTTTCAAGAATTTTCTTTTATCTCCCGTTGGAAATTTCAGCCATTTCATTTGTTTGAGGATGATAAGCAAGCTCATTAGGTGCTCGACAATTACATCTGCCCATGATTGTTAACACCCTTATTTGCAAAGTGGCTTCCTCCATCATCGATTATAGTCTCCGTGTTCCAAATCACGAGAATATTTCTTTGTAAAAATCCCTTTAATAACCTGCAGTTATATGATCATTTTTAGGACAAGTTGTTGCCTCAACCCATTTTGATACATAATCTACAACTAGAAGTATGTATATATTTCCATATGAAGCTGGAAAACGCCCCATAAAATATATTCCCCATACATCAAATAGTTGCACCACCAGGATACCTTGCAGGGGAATTTCATGCCTTTTGCTGATATTTCCCATTCTTTGGCATTGATCACACAAACTCTTCACTCCATTCAAAATACCAAAATAAGAAAGCAATAAAATCCGTGACCGAGAATTTTTAGTCGGGTTGTTTTGTCTCCCGCAAAAATGTCCTCCATATGTGATGCATGACATCTCGTAAAATCTGCTTTGCTCACCTCTGTACACATCTTCCGATGATCAGATTAGCCTCTTTCTAAACAAATAGTGGTCATCCTGCATTTAGTACCTACTATCGCCCCAGCTTTTTCCGCTGGTAGCTGACCGTGGCATAATTCCACATGCTAAGAAGTTCACAATATCAAGATACCAAGGTGATCGAGTGACACTGAATAACCGCTTCATCCGAAAATTTCTACTATTTCCTTCTCTTCTTGTATAGCGTTTTTCATTCTTGACAAGCGATCAGCTATCACATTGTCACAAACTTTCGTTTCCTTTATTTCTAGATCAAATTCCTCAGAGTAACAATACCCAATTCTGACGCCTGGCTTTGCTTCTTTCTTTGCCATTAGATATTTAATTGTTGCATGATCAGTGTGTATAATTACATGGGATCCCAAAATGTATGGCCTAAAATTTTCACATGCAAATACTATTGCCAGCATCTCCTTTTCAGTAGTAGAGTAATTTTCCTGAGCTTCATTGAAGGTTTTGCTGGCATAGTATATGGCCTTGAATACCTTTTCGGGCCTTTTGCCCAATACAAATCCCATTACAAAATCACCTGCATCACACATGATTTCAAATTCTCGCCTAACTGGGTTTTGCCATGATGGAGCTTCAACTAGTCCGATTTGATCTTCAAAAGAATTCCGTGATTCATCAAAATTGAACTTAGTATCTTTTTTCCAAGAATCGCATAGTGGTCTAGCAATTTTGAGAAATCTCTATCAAATCTTCTCAAGTAAATCCAGATGTCATGTAAGAAACAATGCCTCGACTCGTAGCTGCGGTATCGTATTTCTTATAATTGAAACTTTGCTTGGTCTACTTCTAGCCCTCGTCGCGTAAATCATGCTCTAAGACAATTCCTTCTCACCATAAAGTGGCATTTTTCCCAATCTCGCAGCTAGACTTTGTCTCGCACCTTCAAGTATCGTCCCTAAGTTATGCATCGCTCAACCGGATCCATATTAATCGGCAAATCATCCATGAAGATCTCCATAACTTCTTCTGCCAAATCTAAAAATAGAGACATCATGCATCTTTGGAATGTACCAGGAGCATTACACAATCCAAATGGCATTCTTCTGAAAGCAAGAGTACCAAATGGACATGTAAAGGTGGTTTTCTCCTAATCCTCAGGTGCAATGGCAATTTGGTTGTATCCAAAGTATCAATCAAGAAAACATAAGTGAGGGTGTCCTGCCAACCTATTTAGCATCTAATCAATGAAAGGCAGGGGAAAATGATCCTCTTTGTTATAAAGATAAGTTTTCGTAGTCAATACATACCCTCCATCCCATCGGCGTCTTGCTAGAGGGAATCGGGCCTCATCTTTTTCATTTCTGATCATAGCGAATCCACCTTCTTGGGAACCACATGTACCGGCTCACCCAAGAACTATCTCGATATAGCATATATAAAACCCGCATTCAACCATTTCGTAACTTCTTTTCTCGACAACTTTTTCATCACAAGGTTCACCCTTCGATGCTTAATGATAAGTTCGCATTATCATTCAAAGAATATTCTCGTGCATGCAAATGGAGGGACTCGATACCCTTCGTATCCTTAATTGACTACAATAGCTTCCTTGTACTTTCAAAATTTCCACAGCCTTCGCCGATTCACAATGCACCATATGATGATCGGTTTTTCTTCAGTTCTAAGAACTCATATTTCAAATGACTGGCAATTCCCTTTAATATTAACCCTTCGCACTAGTTTTCGTCAAGAGTTTCCTCGTTTTTGTCGTGATACATACTCTTGACTGCTTATTCAGTTCAACAAGTTTCATTGTTTTCGCAAATCGGAAGGCAACATTTCACAATCAATACTCAAGATATCGAAAATTCATCTCACTCCTCATTGATGTAATGTCAAGCAGCACAAATAAAATTCAATTCAACACTGAGAAGACTATTGTTTTCTAAAGCCATACAACTTTATGCATCTACATCAGGATATTCCAAACTCCTATTAAGATTAAAGTGCACTGCTTCATTCCCTACCCTTAAAGTCTACCACCTTTCTCGCGACATCTTATCAAGGCAGCCTGCCCGTTAAGAAGCGGTCTTCCTAGCAAAGCAAAGGAACTCGCTGTCTTCCTCCATCTTCTTCATAATCACAAAATCCATAGGGAAAGATGAATTTTCCTACCTTGACAAAGCACATCTTTCAAGAACACCTTCTCGTCAGGCATTGATCCGTCACCCATTTGCACGTGATCGCCGGCCGGGGTTAGTTCCCAAATCCCGCCGTGACCACCGGACAGGCATCAAATTTATACGAGCACTGCACTCACACAAGGCCTTCTGAATTCATAATTCTCATAGAGCAGTGGGAATGGGGTGAAACCGGTCTCGGGTCCTTCATTTTTGGCCGGAGCTTTTGTCGGGATAACCGCACCGCAAGTAGCGCCTTCAAGTTCACTATTCCTCTTCCTCGCCTATTTTCCTTTCTTGTTCAAGATCTCCTTTTAAATTTCGCATAGTTAGGCAACTTATTAATATTTCCTCAGAAAGGAATATTGATTTCTATCTTTTTAAAGATGTCCAAGAATCTAGAAAACTCCGCTTTCTTCCTTTTTGCCTTCCTCTCGAAGCCTTGGGGAATGGCAATCGTGGGTGTATGTTTCGCACTCTCCTTCCAAGCCTCGCTTCACTACTCTCTCAGTCGTCTAACTGTGATTCTTTTCTTTGCTTCGTAGTCTCTTTTCACAGCGTGCTCTTCTCCTTCCTTCCAAGCTCTTTGCTCGCATCGGCCTTCTTTCCTTTCTTTCTCACGTTATTGTCCACTCTTTCCCGCTCTTAACCGAATCGCCATGTAGTCCTTCTGATTCTTTTCGAGTGTCACTAGGAATGCACCCTTGCTCATTTGGCATACTAAGGGGGGCCACCATTCCACTAGACTTCCAAGTTCTTCAATGAGGCACTCAGATTCTTCCTGGAATACTTTCTTGAGTATCGACTTGAAAGCTTCCAAGTCGTGACAATTTCTGCTCATGGAAGTGTATAGCCTTTGTTATCCCCCCATGAACTCGCAAAGATTTGTTCTTCAAATGGCTGAGTCCTCCTATGACCCCGCCATAGTCATTCCTCAGCCTTGCCCTCGATATCGTCGCCGGAAACTTCGTGTCAGCTGACATCTCGTTTGAGGATTCTCACTCCATGCCTTAGGCCTTGTACCGCTCCTCCACCATATGAGAATTTCTACGTTCTCGTTGATGGACTCCAATGTGTGGGCAAAGCTAGGATTCTGGCTTGAAATGGTAATTTCTTGGTTCATTCACATACTTAACCTCCATCAACCCATAAGAGTCCTCTTCATGGTACTTCAAAGAATTTTCCTCATTGTTCTTTCCACTACTCCCATCTCAGCGAGCAAGCAGGCATTTTTCTTTCCTCATGATCCATCACGCAAGATGATGGCATCTAACTTTGCTTCCATATCCGCTTCATTTTACTCACTCCATGACCCTTTTCCTCTCGTTTGTTACCCCTTGAAACTCGATGGAGCCTCCATATTGCACTTGGCCATGTCTTCTATCGATCCCTAGCCTCTCTTCAAGACTTTTCTCGAATGCTCCACAAAGACGAAGTGTCGATTCCCTTAGATGTATCATTTAAGGCATGATACAATTATATCCATCCGAAGTTTTTAAATCAAGTCCATGCATAGGGCACCTCTTCACAGCCTCTTGAATCTCTCAGTTATATGTAGGCTCTCATCTTCCCCATTGAATTACTATTATCTCTCTTCTTCTCTCGCAGGTAGAGACGGGGGAAAGAATCTCGCCTGGGCATGCTTCCACAAGCTCTTCCCACGTATCAACCAAACCATATGGTAACACCATACCATGTGGCCGCTGTATATCCTTAAGGAAAATAGAAGAGATGCAACTTTATCACCTCCACCACCATTCAACTTCACCGTATTTGCCATCCCAGAAATCTACCTGTGTGCTTGCCGGGCCTTTGCTAGTGGCTGAATTGACGCTACCGCACTATCATATCAAAGTCGTTTTAGTTCTGGGTTATTTAGATCCACGAGTCGTCTGACGGCAGCACACTTCTTCCCGAATGATAAGCCCATAGCTTCCATTGTATCGCCTTCATAGGAGGCCTTTTGGCCGCCGTCCTTTGCCTCCTCTGGTCTGGGTCATGTCTCTCATCTCGCCATACCTGCCGCCCCTTGGGCCCTAAGCTTCGAGTGTTCTTTCCACCCAAGTAGCCCCGCAACAAGTTCCCAGATCCCTCAAGCTTCCTCGTGCATTTAAAGGATTTCCTGAAATTAAAACACACTCAGATTAGTAGGTTAGTGGAATCCAAAAAAATTATTTTCTCAACATGGCTCGTTAAAGATCGGGCATTGGTAATGCCCACCGGCCAGAAAGTCAAGCTTGGCTTTTCTTTTTTTTAGAAAATGTCCAAATTAGAATTTCCCCTTCATAGGAATATTGATCTATTCAATCCTTTCAATCCCCGGCAACGGCGCCATAAAACTTGTTTGCCTTTTTCCATATAGACTAAAACCCCTCAAAATCACATAATTACAAGAGTCTTACACTTCTCTTGCAGCTATGTTACTTTGGATAAACTAGCTTAGTTAAATTAAATTTGCTTTGTGTTCAGGATTCTAAAATGGGTCTAGCCTATGACACTGCAAGTGCAAAGGTCATACAAGTAGTAAAATCTATATGTAAGTCCAGGAATCATTCCCACAGAGATTGACAAGAATTGGAAATCAACTACCCCAACTACTGAAATTCTATGCTATTTGGACTAAAAAGGGATAGTGAAAGTTTCATCTAGGTAAGAATATTCCTAGACTGTAAACTAATGGTTGAATCAAGTAAAACAAAATAAAACGACCAAAAATAAGAATAAAAATTACTGGAATGAATCAGTTTCCTGTGACAAACGAAAACTATCAAAGAAATACAAAGGAAACAAACACCCATACAAGAAAATACATTGCTCGTTTTTATTGGTGCATCCGATTCGGTCCAAGATTGCCTAAAATGTTGTAGTTAGATTTCATATTCACTTATTCAAGCCCTTGTTCTCTCCTCAAGTCAAGATCGAACCCATCTACTCAGATTCGACCTCCTCGCAAGTCTAGGCATTTTTCTTTCTCAATACTTCACACCCATTTCTATATGACTACGGAATTTTTGCTTCCTTTTTCAGGGTTTTAGGAAAACTTCCACCACTCAATTGATGGCTCATCCTTCAAATCTATTGGTTCTTCCCTTCCCTTGATTAGATCTCAGCTAACACCGGGTTGAGAACTACCCTTTAGATTAAGGTGGTGAAATTCTTATTTAATTTGATAAATACTCCCTCCAACTTCAATTATGTTTAACGGGGGATTTATCCTCGAAGAAACTCGCAGCTTACAACATTAATGCAGCCTAAGATAGTCACGCCCCCCAACTCCTAAGATAGGTGTCGGCTCGAGGGGTCATTCTTTTTTTTTTTTTTTTTTCTTCACGATAAACTTGCTGTCTATCTTGCTATAATGTTAAATGAAGCTAACTTGTATTATATTCTCAGCACTGATTACAAAATATATATATACAAGCCCATATATGGAAGTGTTCAACATTTACATTATTTACATTTGTTTACAAATTTCATATACAAAAATAGACCTAAAAGTCTTCCAAAGGCACCTATGATGCGTGGCCTTTAACCCGCCGATGGATCAGCCTTGGCCCTCCGGCTTCCCTTCTCGCACCTACACGGATTGAACACTCGTGCTAAGCTTTTCGCTTAGTGGGAATATGACCTCTATTAAGAGTCACCACACTTCTATACAAAATGCATATAACACATATAACATTACAGATTCTTATCATTCTCATATATATATACTTTTTCATAAATCCGCCATTTCTTATCATCTTCCATATACCTTTCGATGTCATCTTGTACTTTACTTCTTATTTTGTAAACAGATACTATCATCACATAGTTGCTATGCTTCTCTCATATCATGTCATATAATTTTATTTTATGTTTCATGTCTCCAGATAACCTTAGAAGTGATACAGAAACTATAATCCATGAGGTTCAAGGCACTATATTCAATCAGAGAAATAGCATTCATGAGGCCAAGGGGCGCTATACCTACTCAGACAAATGGTACTGTCCATGAGGGCCTCAAGATCGCCGTGATATATTATAAATTCGGCGTATCATCACTATACGATGCTGACCATCCATGAGGGGCCCGGAGGCGCCGTGGTGACCCTTTCTACTCGGGATCCAAACGCGATTCATGTCGACCCAAACGAGGTCTCGATTTAACTTGTATGCCGGCAGACTTGGTTTTCCCTAATAGGCATGTCCATCTATCCCCTCTACCAGTTCTAAGGCATAACTCAATGTGTATTTTATAAAACAAGATATATCTCATATTCCCGAAATAATTGTTATCATTCGGTAATCATATGTGATATATATATATACAATCATTTATTCATATCTTTGCATTTTCCATATCTCATTATATGCATAAATAACTATGCTTACCATATATGCTTATGAGTTATTTATGAATTCATAATAGGCGTTCATACTATGAATAACTATGGTTACCTGTAGTGCCTACTATTTTTCGTATCTTCTAGAACTAATATGAGTTCCAATCTTATCAAGATGTCTATTGATGAATTCTTGACTCAATGGGCTTTCCATAGAGTCCAAGAACACCCGAATCGGAGTTCGGATGAAGAAGTTATGACCTTCCAAAGTTGGAGGTCATACATAGTCAAATCCTGACGGACTGACCTGAACTGACGAGCTGAACTCAAGTGACGAGCTCAGCTCTTAACACCGGTCTCGACACTTTATCTTCCTTAGGCATATCAACGGATTCTCGACTAACGGGTTTTCCATGTGAGTCCAAGAACACTAATCGGAGTTCAGACGACAGTTACGACCTTCCAAAGCCGGAGCAATATACATAGTCAAATCCCGACCGGGCTAACCCGAACCGACGAGCTGAACTCGAAGTGACGAGCTCAATCTATCACCTCTGGCCTGACACTCTATCTTCCTCGTGACATCACGGATTCTTGACTCAATGCTTCCATAGAGTCCAAGAACACTCAATCGGAGTTCAGACGCAAGAAGTTACGACCTTCCAAAGCTGGGCGCCATACCAAACTCGACGGCCACCCGAACTCGACGAAATCGAACTTAAGTGACGAGCTCGCCTAACACCTCGGTCTCGACACCTTCATTCTCCTCAGAATATCACGGATTCTGACTCAATGGGCTTCCATAGAGTCCAAGAACACTAATCGAGTTCGGGACGGTTAGTTATGACCTTCCAAAGTTGGAGGTCATACATAGTCAAATCCTGACGGGCTGACCTGAACTGACGAGCTGAACTTAAGTGACGAGCTCAGTCTAACACCTCGGTCTGATACCTTCTATCTTCCTCAAGCATATCAATGGATTCTTGACTCAATGGGCTTTCCATAGAGTCCAAGAACACTCGAATCGGAGTTCAGACGAAGAAATTATGACCTTCCAAAGTTGGAGGTCATACATAGTCAAATCCTGACGGGTCGACCAATCGACGAGCCGAACTAAAGTAATGAGTCTGGCCTAACACTCGTGGCCCGACACCTCTATCTCTCAGGCATATCAATGGATTCTTGACTCAATGGGCTTTCCATAGAGTCCAAGAACACTCGAATCGGAGTTCAGACAAAGAAGTTATGACCTTCCAAAAATGGAGGTCATACATAGTCAAATCCTGACGGGCTGACCTGAGCTGACGAACTGAACTGAAGTGATGAGCTCAGTATAACACCTCAGTCTGACACCTTCTATCTTCCTCAGGCATATCAATGGATTCTTGACTCAATGGGCTTTCCATAGATTCCAAGAACACTCGAATCGGAGTTCATACGAAAAAGTTATGACCTTCCAAAGTTGGAGGTCATACATTGTCAAATCCTGACGGGCTGACCTGAACTGACGAGCTGAACTGAAGTGACGAGCTCAGTCTAACACCTCGGTCTGACACCTTCTATCTTCCTCAGGTATATCAATGTATTCTTGACTCAATGGGCTTTCCATAGAGTCCAAGAACACTCGAATCGGAGTTCAGACGAAGAAGTTATGACCTTCCAAAGTTGGAGGTCATACATAGTCAAATCCTAACGGGCCGAAAGAACTGACGAGCCGAACCGGCGACGAGCTCAAACGACTCGGTCTGACATCTAATATCTTCCTCAGGCATAGCGGATGGATTCCTTGACTATATGGGCTTTCCATAGAGTCCAAAGAACACCCGCAACCGGAGTTCGTGACGTAAGGAGATATGACCTTCCGGGTCGAGGTCATGCGCAGCCAACCTGCATTTGTTCGACCAACCGACGAAATGACTCTATAGACGAAGGTCACGACTGGCTGTGATGTGAGGTCTCGCTGACCTCGTTGCATGAGGTGTGCTGACCTCTTGCTTCATGAGTGTGCTGATTCTTCGCGCATGAGGTCTGGCTGACTGAGATGAGGCTACGCCACCTCTGCCACCACCTCATCCCATTGACCACTGCGTGAACAACACAATCACATCTCATTCACAAACATTCAACGGTGGTGTTCAGCGCCTGAATGATTCTGCTCCAATGACGGATACAATCTGACTATGGAGCTATCCACTCCTATCCTTTATTTGTCTCAGTGTCCTGTCTGGCAACTGATACCATGATCCATAACATAATCTTTCTTGTCTAATCCAAATCACAGCACCTTCCAAATATCATCAGATCACTCCTTCTAACTGACCCCTAACAAGGAATGAGATTGGGAGTTTCCAAACCCAAACCATACACAAATCCATACTATTTTACAAAAATCGACACCTTTCCATACGGAACTTCACAAATCCCATACAACCCAAGACATGCATCCATAGTCAAATTTAGTAGTTCCATACCTGTAATCTTCTTCTTCTTCTTCTTCTTCTTCTTCCTTTCTTCTTTCTTCTCTCTTATCCGTGTTTGCTCTCCCTTTCTCCAAGACCAAATTGAGATATTTTCTTTTGGTCTTATCCTTATTTGATCTTATCCCCTTTTTATTTCACTTTGGTCCTCCAATTCTTCTAATATTTGCAAATCAATTTATGATATTTTTACAATAGCCTCAAATCTTCTTTATTATTTTTAATTTAACTTATGCATATTCCTACTTTTGTTTTTATCTTTATTTTATTTCGGACAAATATACTGTTACTTTTATTATACCCTAAACATGTTATAAAACCGTTAGTATAATTAGTGTTACATAGCATACCCAATAAGTAAATGCTCCAAGCTCGTGGAATTCAAACTCTATGTCACCGTGAGGGCATCCCGAAATCGGAGCGCATACACTCCTTGAACTGGTATTCTGCAAAAAAAGATCGCCATTAGAACTTATATATTCAAAAAACCACATCAATCAAATAAACTCAATCCAAATAATTCTCTCCGTATTATGCAGAAAGATCAGAATCGACAAGACACCCATGCTAGTGAAGTTATGCTCTATTTATCGCATCATAATCTACAATGGAGACGATCGGTTACTCTCCATTGTAAACGTAATGAAACTAAACGACGTAAATTTGCTCAGATTTCATTTAAATTTTCAGGCATTAATTTTGGGTTAGAAGAAAATATCAAAAATAAATCCAATTTCAATCGTTTCTCGTACAGCTTTGCGCATTCAAACTTAAAATAAAAATAAAATAAGAAAAAAAATTCTACTCTAAACTATACAATGAACCCTTCTTCTCTCCCATCTAGGTATCGACCTGAAAAAGTAGAGGTTACTTTACTATTCTCCAAAGGTTTATTTATAGCTGTTAAAAAGAAGATGGGCCAAATCTAGAAACTCTCCAAGTGGATTTCAAAAGAAAAAGCCCATATTATCGTCTCGTGTCACAATTCCTGTCAGGTCGCGACTGGATATCCCTTTGTTTAGCTGCGACCGCTTCACAAGGGACCAGTTCCTTACAAAGATTCCTCAATTAGTGGTCGTAACCTGATCTCATGTCACATCTCTGTCTTCCTTTCTATCATTCGAGTCACTTCACCTAAGTTTTAGGTTGCAACCTCCTTTTAGTCGTCACCACTTTAGTTCTAAGTCAGGACTTCCTTTCCTTCGCCGCATCATGTGTCGCACCTCGCTTTAAGGTTGCGACCTCAATTTCCGCCTACTCCGCTCCTTCAGTCGTGGACTCTTTCAAGTCGCGACTCTTCGGGGTCTCCGCTTTACATGCTCTGATCTTAGGTTGCGACCTCAATAATCGATCGTGACTGCTTTTGATAGCCCCTTTCCATTAAACTGGTCGTGACCTCAATTTCAAGTTGCAACCTGTTTTCCTCATTCTAACTCATATTCCTGGTCGCGACCTCAGTGATTGGTCACGACCTTCCTTGAGGTTCTTGGCTAATCAAGTGGTCGTAACTTTCATTTGCTTGGCAAGACTTCGTCATTACCGGATTTCACGTCATGACTTCGCCAGTCGCGACTGATTTATATCGCCAAGAAGTTTCTTTTTGTGTCGCGATCTCGTGATTTCCGGGTCGCGACCTCCTCGGGGTCCCCAAATAACAAAGTGGTCAGAATCCTCAATTTCCCTTATGCGGACTCTCGCTTGGCTCAATCCGTTGCGTCGCGACCTCGCAAGGAGTGGTCGCGCCCTCCCCTCTCCCGCCTCATGTTGTCGCAACTCAAATCCCCTCGCTAGACTCCCAATTTAGCTCCCAAGTCGCGACCGGAAGTTAATAATCGCCATGATCTCGAATAAAGGTTTTCATTGAAGCATTAGCTGTAACCTCATTTCTTCACAGTTGACCTCCTCGTGGGCTTCATTGACCGCATCTCAAGGCTGCGACTCCCGCCAAGGCTATGTAATTCTCATTTTCTTCGCCTTGAATAATTTCTGTCTGTCTCAACCACAATTTCGCTGCAACCTCGCATCGGTTCAAGGATGTTGCTTCACCGAAATGAACTAACAAGCAGCCTGTGTCGCAACTCGATTCTCGCAAATCTCACTCGCCAGAACATTTCTTCGACTTTGCTAGATTTAGCGCTTCTATCAGATTTTCGCAAAATTAAATTTGAGTAAATTATCCAAGTTTCTGCATATGGATCAACATTTATCTTGCAATGTACTTAGAAAAATGGATTAAAAATTAAATGAGTTTTTAGACTCATCAGAGACCCATAGAGATCCGTAATTTCGTGGTGGGTGTAAGAGACCTGCAGGAGATATCCGTACTGTGTGGGTGTAAGAGACTCAAGGAGATATCCGCACTTCAGACAGGGTAAAGCAGACTTCGTGAAATATCCGCACTTCAGGGCAAGGGTGTAAGAGACCTCGCGGTGTAAGCCAAAAAGTTCTGTTGCTCAAGAGAGAAAACACACGGTCATGGTTATCACGTAGACCTAAAGTCAAGTGATAGAGCTCCGAGTGACTAGGATTTGCCGACTCATCGAAATCGCAGACAGGCCGTGAGCCGACAAGTGCCCCTGTGATATGAGTGTCATTGGTACTACTAGTGACGAATGTCACACTTGGCATAGGCAGGTGTGAGGGAGTCGGTGAGGACTCGAGGCATGGGAAGAGCACTTGCCCTTAGTGGAATTCGCCTACAATAACAGTTACCAGACGAGTATACAGATGGCACCCTATGAGGCCCTATATGGGAGGCCATGCTGATCACCTTGGACCGAGGTGGGAGAGAGCTCCATTACGAGTCCAGATTTGATTAGAGACACCTCGGAGAAGGTGAGCTTGATACAACAGCGTCTTCTCACGGCTCAGAGCCGGCAGAAGAGATACGCAGATAGGCGGTGTCGACCCCTAGAGTCGAGGTTGGAGATCACATTTTCTTGAAGGTGATGCCTAAGAGAGGAGTGGTCAGGTTTGGCAAGCGCATGAAGCTATTGTTGAGGTTCATTGGGCCCTTCAAGATACTCGAGAGGGTGGGCACTGTAGCGTACCGGTTGTCATTGTCGCCTAGCAGGTCAAGTGTCCATGAGGTATTCCACGCCCATGCTCGAGATACACCCGCATCTAGCCTGGGCGTCGTGGATCGGGGGAGGGATCGAGGTTGACACCAATAGACCTTCGAGAGTGACCAAAGGTGCATCATGGATAGCGCAGGGCGTGTATACGACGCAAGACCGTGAGGTTAGTGAGGGTGCTATGGCAAAGACCGCGGGAGTGGAGGAGGCAACGCGGAGCGTGAGGACACGGCGGGTCACCCATCTCTTCGCTTAGGATGAAGTGTACGCAGCTTAGTCGTTTAATATTAAATGACTATTTATTACATGACATAGTGCACGTTGTATATACATGTGAGTTATGTATGTGTTGAATTTCAAGACAAAATTTTTAAGGGGGAGAATGTAAAACCCGGAGAAAATTCTAATTTTCTCGGTAAGGGTAAATCGGTAATTTTGGTTAAAATGGTACTTGGTTGTAACTGGAATTTTTCTAGATCTTGATGATCAAATGGACTTTAGTTGCTGAATCACCTCGCCAAATCTAGCTACTACGTCGAATCTCCAAGACAAATGAAATTTAATGTGCTTCGAGATTAATCGAGAGTAGCGCAGACACTGGCATTGTGAGTGGCTTAAGAGATGCCACGTGTCATGTGAAGAAGGAGTCAAATGTGAGCTCAAATGGGACCCATGAAAGACACATGGCAACATGTGATTGGGTGGAAGTCTATGTTAGATGGATAAGGGATAATGTGAAATCCAAGTCAACCAATGAGGGGTTGACATGTGCCATGAGAGGACAAGTCCTCTTGACCAAGTTCTCCCAACTGGTTTGGGGAGAGGAAAAATGGAGGGAGAGACCAATGAAAGAGAGAAAGAAAAGGAGCTAGAGAGAGAGAGTTCACCTTCTCTCTAGGTTTTCCGACTGAGTCTGGACTGGCCATTGCAAGGCTTTATAGCAAAGAGCAAGAGCTATCTCATTGTACCTAGAGCTAAGGCCAAGATAGAGTTAAGGAGTTTTGACAAACTCCGAGAGGTAGTGGTTTTCTCCTACTTATTTTATTCTTTGGCTAAGAGCCATGTGAATGGGTTGGATGGTGCGAGGTCGGAGGGCTTGTTACAACCCCAAAACTTAGACTAAATGGTCAGAAAATTTTCGTGGGGACCGATTCAATCGTCCTAGACTGAATAAGTGATCGAAATGGTCCTCAGGTGCGTGGTTTGTGTGTTATTGCTTGATGTTTAAATAACATGCAAATTGAGTGTTGTTGTGTGATGTTTTGGGCATTCCCAAGATGGATTTCCGGATTGTATATTAGCCCATGTGAGCTAAGTTTATGTTATTGCTATGTATGAATGAATAACATGTTGATTGAGTATAAATTCTGTTAGTATATGCATGTTCAATATATTAACATGGATTGTATGAAAATGGCATAATGCATTTCATATGCACTGGGGCAACCTAGAACAATCGGTGTGAGTACAAGACATGAAAGAAAAAGGAAAATGGTTGTGAAAGGAATTTCAAATGAAGATTTTCCGAAGAATTACCTTGGAGAGTTGTCTAAACAGCCTATCTGAGAATGACTCCATGACTTTTTACGAAAGTATCCAAAGAATTCACCTCGAGGGTCGGCCCAATAGATTTTATCAAAAATCGGTATTATGTTTTCAAGAACAAAAATCTTTTGTTTTGAAAATGCATTTTCCTCTCGCTTAGGCATGCGTGAGGGCCGTGGAGGCTCTGGCATACGGAAGGTAGTGAGTCACATTCTCATTCATATCACGTAGACATTCGAAAGAGGAACATATATGTTTTACTTGACGTTTAGTGTGCTATCGCATGAGCACTTAGGTGGGGAGTAACCGTGAGGAGATTATCACTACCGCACATATTCCCGTCATGGGATCCTTCAGTATGTGGAGTATCCAAGGAGACGACGCTCACTAGAGGCCGCTTTTATGAAGAAATTCAACATGTGGCTTTGAGTAAATATTTTTGTGAAACATGTATAAATATTTTTGTAAAACAGGCATGAAATTATTGTAACTATGGGCCCGACATGGCCATTTTTACTCATGTATGGGTATCATGATGTGAGACATATAGTTTTCCACATGTTGACGGTGGTCAACGGGACCCCAGGGTTCAAGGCGTCACAAATATAACCAACTATATTACAATAGTTTCAAGAGTTAATTACACTCCTATACAAACATGTATCAATCAGAATGTTTCATACATGTTTTACAAAAATATATAATCAAAGCCACATGTCGTCTTTCTTCTCAAAAGCGGCCTCTAGAGGACGCCGTCTTCCTGAATACTCCATGTACCTGAAAGGGGGATCCCACGACGGGGTGAGAAATGCCCAGTAGTTGTATTTTCCTACATGGGCTACTCTCAACCTAAAATGCACATGCAATGGCCCGTCACAAATGTTCACACATCCAAGTAAAATGTCTACATGAATGTCATATGTCATGCATGAAATGTCATGCCTATATCCGTAGTCACTCACCGACTTCACACACATGCCTATGCCAAGTCATGACAACCGTCACCTAGCACTAATGACACATATACCGAGCCTCACCGGCCACCAAGATTCACTACAAGTGCCAATGGGCAACTCATCTGAGTCATCCCCACCCTATCACACAAGTCGAAGTCTATGTGTTAATCGTGTGTCTTAATTTTGGGTAACAGAACTTTTCGACTTACACCGCGAGTCTCTTACACCCATACAGAAATTTTGGCTCACGCCGTGGGTCTCTTACACCCATGTTCCAAGCTTTTCACCTGAGGAGATAAACGACCCCCTTCTTGCTCCACCCAACACACATTAATTATTATTTCACTTTATGTTTTGAACCATGAGTCATTTATTGGACGTCGTCCAAAATACGAGCTCATCACACATTCACCAAAAATGGTGAACAACCATACCATGCACCCACACCCGACTCAACGCGATGTAACTGTGCACATGAATGCAATGATGCCAATTCACATATTCAATTCTAATGATTCTTACACAATTATATTCCATATAATTCAAACAATCATGTTAACACATCAATTTAGCATGCATCAACAATCTCATTCTTCACACATCAAACATGCTATTCATAATCAAGCAATAACATGCAAGCAATTTCACATGGGCAATTTCAGTCTAAAATTAGTTCTGGACTGTTTTAAACAAATTTAAATCAAAGCCGTGACCGGCCCAAGGACAGTCCTCATGAAGCATTCCTCCAGTCCCATTTCTTTGGGATCGAAATACACCCACGTTTCTCTACTACAAATTCCTAAACCCATTTTCATGGCTTTTTAGACAAGAATAATCGAGTAGGAGAAAACCCCTACCTCCCGGAGTTTGTCGAAACTCCATAATCCCGGTACCCACGTGTAGCCCTTTCAATGAGGATCAACTTTGTCTCTTGCCTCGCCGGAATTTGACGGACCAATCGCTAAATAAAAAATCTAGAGAGAAGGTAGAGCCTCTCTCTCTAACTCCCTTCTCTCTTTTCCCTCTCTTTTTCCCTTCTCTCCCAAACCGGTTGGGCCAAGAATGGGGTCAAGTGATGTGACGCCCCTATCCCGATGGTCCCGTTGACAACATGTCAACCCGCGGAAACCTGTGGATATCGGGTGCTCCGATACCACACTCACATGTCTCATATATCGAGACCCATTTCTGTATAATTTTCTTATAATTAACCAATTCCTTATAATATTCCACAAGAGTTTGATGAACAACTCTTTTACACTTTTACATGTCAAAATATATTAAAACTAGATTATTATAATATATTTTACAAAATGCTTCTAAAGGCCACAACCCGGCCTTCTTCGTGACTTTGCCACGACTGAAGGAGCCGCTGCCTTCTCATGTACCCGAAAGTGGGGTCCCACGACCGGGTGAGCAAAGCCTGCAGTAATAATCTCCTACAAGGGTTACTCCCACCTAAGTGCTCATGCGCTGATCAAACTAACCCATACACACATCCAAGTGAAAGTGTCTACATGAATGTCGTGATGTCACATGAGATGTCATCATGCCATATCCCGAGTCACTCACGCACTCCTCTCAAACATGCCTATGCCAAGTGTGATAACCCACTACGTATAGCACTAACGACCCACATACCGAACCCCACGGCTCACCGCTCCACCGCAATTGCCAACGGCACCACCTCGGTCAACCCGACTCCTATCACACAACCTCGAAGTCTATGTGTGTTAATTGTGTGTCTTATTTTGGGCAAATGTAATTTTTCTGACATACCGCGGTCTCTAACACCCATACGTAACTTTCCGATAACACTCGCGGGGCTCCCTACACTGCATGGTAACTTTTCGGATAATACCACGGGTCTCTCAAACCCGTGCATAACTTTTTGGATAATATCACAGGTCTCTCACACCCAAATTCCAAGCTTTTCACCTAAGGGGATTAATGGCCCCTTTCTTGCTCCGCCCAACACACATTAAAATTTATTTTATTCTTTTTTTTATACCACCGTGAGTCTCAATTGGACAATGTCCATTTTGAGTTCACACACATTCACCAAGAATATGAATTAACCGTTTCTATGCACCCACACCCGACTCGACGCGATGATACTGTGCATATGCAATGCTAATGTCACTGAAATTTCTCATGTTACATGTATGATGCACACCACATGAATCATTCTCATCAGTTATACTTCATGTCAATTTCCATGCAAACATATATTACAAGCATATAAATTCCATATACTTCATGCCAATATGTATACATAGATATCGTACACATTAGTATTCATCAATCCATGACTAAACAATAATGTCATACAGCCTTCCATAGGCTAACTCATGGTAATTCCTACCAATTTCAACATCTTACAACATGTCATGCAATGGTCATGTTAAAACCCGGCTATTCACTTTGACACAACCAAGCAACCTGCACACTTTGTGAAAAACATAGATTTTAAGCAAGGTTATGGTCACCTACTTCCCTCCACAGACACATGGCTGGAATCTTGACTCAATGAGCTTTCCATTGAGTCTAAGAACACCCGAAACGGAGTTCGGACGAAGAAGTTATGACTTTCCGAAGTTGGAGATCTCACATGACTAGCCAATCCTAGCCGGCCAGCCCTAACCGGCCAACCCTAGCCGTCCTGATTGCCCAATGTCCTCCATAGGAACATGGCTGAAATATTGACTCAATGGGATTTCCATAGAGTCCAATAACACCCAAAACAGAGTTCGGACGATGATGTTATGACCTTCTGAAGTTGGAGGTCTCACATGACTAGCCAATCCTAGTCGGCCAGCCCTAACCGGCCAACCCTAGCTGGCCCAATTTCCCAATGTCCTCCACAAGAACATGGCTGAAATTTAGACTCAATGGGATTTCCTTAGAGTCCAAGAACACCCAAAACAAAGTTTGTACGAAGAAGTTATGGTCATCCAAAGTCGAGGCCTCACACCCTAGCCTACCGACTTTAGCCGCCAATCCTCCCTAACACCCCGCCGACTCTTAGCCTGGCCAAATTTCACCCAAATTGACTTAGTCAGTTGAATTTCCACCTGCTTGACTCTAGCCGAAGAAGGTCCCTACCCGACCGACTCTAGTCGTGGCTCGCCCTCCCTAGATCTGCTGGACTCCCAGTCACAAATTTCACAAATCTTTCCACTTAGACAGTTCGGGGTAAACATACAATAACTTGAGCTACAGAGGTCTGAATGAAGAAATTAAAAAGCCTAATATCAAGTTCACTGATGTGGCTACAATTTACCTGAGGGACTCACTACCAAATTCCCTTTATTTCCCTCCCAAAAACCAGTCCTAAGGTCCGGCTAATGCGTATGATAAAAATATAGCAGCTTCCCATGGTTCAAAATGCAACCAAACATTCCCTCAAAGACACATCACTGTGCACACTCTTGTGGTAGAAGGTAACCAAAGTAGGAGAAGACCTACCTCTTGGAGTTTGTCGACGCTTCCCGTTTTTGGTCTCTACTGGAAACTCTTTGCGCGGGGAAGCACTTTTCTTCTTGATCAGCCGGGAACCGCCGGTCCGATCACCTGGAAAACTAGAGAGAAGGTGGAGCTTCTCACTCTAAGCTTTCTCCCCCTTTTTTCTTTTCCTCCTTTTTTTTCCCTCTTCCAAACATATTGTTAGGTCTAAAGTCAAGTTTGGAGAGTAATTTTTTCCACATGTCAATACCCCATTGGCTCCTTGGATTACCCTTATCACCTTATCCATCTACTGATTTTCTCTCCAACACGTGAGCCGCCACAATGCCTCTTACGTCCCACTTAAGCTCTTTGTTTGATTGATTCTACACTTGACATGTGGCACACTGTGAGCCACTCAACATACGCCAAGTGTCCCGTACTACCCTCAGTGCCTCGAAAAAACGTGAAATTCTGACTGTCTCGGAATTCGACGTGGTAGCTAGATTTCGCGAGACGATTCCAATAGTGAAGTCCGTTTCGTCATCCAAGATCTAGAAAATTCTGTAAATTCGGACCGAATACAGTTCTACCCTCATCAAAACGATCTTTCAGTTTCACAAGTGAGATGTCCTTTCATTTCCAGCAAGCGTCGGGTTTCTCTAAGTGGCTCCTCGGATTTCCTTATCACCTTATCCATTCACTGATTTTCACCCAAACTACAAAGGCTACGTCTCTTATGGGTCCCACTTGAGCTCATTATTTAACTCATTCTACACTTGACACATGGCACACTGTGAGCCACTCATCTCATGCCAAGTGTCACGTACTACTCTTGGTGCCTCGAAAAAAGTGAAATTCCGACTGTCTCAGAATTCGACAAAATTTGACATGGTAGCTAGATTTCACGAGACGATGCCAAAGGTGAAGTCTGTTTCATCATCCGAGATCTAGAAAATTTTCGGATTTTGATCAAAATTACTGTTTTACCCTTTCTCAGGAAATTTGAATTTCCTCAGGTTTTACAATAATAAATTTCCATAATGGTTCAGGGAAGGCTAGAAAATTCTTCCAGATCTCGGATGACGAAACGGACTGCTCCTTTAAATTCGTCTCGTTTATCTAGTGACCCAGAAAATTTGGTCGAATTCTAAGACAATAGGATTTTTTTTTTTAGTTTCTGAGTAATAAGTCACCAGTGACTCCAGGGACGAGATTTTTACGAAAATCTCGGAAGTCGGGAAATGACTTGAGCTAAGTTCATTTAAAATAAATTGCATTGAAAAGAAATAAATTGTTTCGAGGTAGAAACGTACCCGAATGAGAGATGGACATTTCGCCATGTATAAAAAATAAATAAATAAATAAAAAGAAAAAAAAAAAAACAAAAGAAAAGTCAAAAAGGGGGAGGAGGCATTTTCAGAGAGTCGGTGAGAAGATGGGAGAGGGAAAGAAATGGGAAAAGGAGTTTTTCTCTTCTCTCTAAGATATACGGAAATCAGACCGTAGGTTTTTGTTGGAGAAAAAGACAAAGTCGGTCCACGCATTGAGAGCTACGCATGGGTACCAAAATCTTGGAGTTTCGTCAAATTCCACGAGGTAGGGAATTTTCCTTCTTGGGTTATTTTTAGCCTAAAGGTCATTTAAAGGCTTGAGGTTTTCTTGGAGACCGTGAGAGACCGTAAATTTCAGTCCCAAATTTTTGGGACTGTTTTCGGGCAGTCCTGGACTATGTTGAGGTTTTGTTTTAATCTCGGGACTAATGTCTTTGGGTTTTGTGGTGTGTTTTGGTATCACAGTAATTCGGTGACGAACCATGAAAGGACCAAGAGGTGCCCTGTTTTATGTGGTTCCGAGATTTGGGCCATTTTGTGTGTTATTGTTGGAAAATATTAAATAACATGCTATTATGTGTAAAAATCATTTTAATATGTGCTTGCGTGATGTATTAACATGGAAATGATAATGAATGGAAATTATATGTAGGAAATATAAGTCTCCGGAATTTATAAATGTTGCATGTAGCATAACATAGCATGAAATGACATGATTGCATTTCATATGCACGGTAACATCGCGTTTGGTCGGGTGTGAGTGCATGGTTGGGGTCGACACTGTGTTAGTGTTCTGATATGCTGTGAGACATGGTTAAATCCAGACACCGTGGTTTCAGGTTCATGGTGAGCTCGCGAATGGACAACGCCCAAATTGAGACTACTAAGGCATGGTATGAAAGTGCCACTGTGGTAAATGGATGAAGCAAGTAGGGATAGTGTGACACCTCGACCCGGGGGTCCGTTGACCACCATCAACCTGCGGAAACCTGTGTGTCTCATATCATGAGACTCATACATGAGTAAAATGACCCAATAGGCCCACTATCCATACTCTGTCCGCGCACTACAAAACCATACATTTCTATAGATTCAAGAGTTATTATATCACTTAATACAAAACATATATTAAAACTAGTCTGCTCTAATCATATACACAAAACATGAATCAAGGCCACAACCGCCCACTTTCATAGTCCCTACCTAAGGAGTGCCGCCTACCCGTACCGTCCCGTACCTAGAAGGGGATCCCACAACTAAAAGCAGCAGCCCAAGAAGATAAACTCTGCCATGTTGTACTTCCTCACTTAAGTGCTCATGTAATGGCACACCAAACATTCAAGTAAAACATACAAGTCCCTACTCAAATGTCTACATGTTATGGATGAGAATGTGATACACCCATCCCTACATCTCGCACCCTCATTAACTCCCTCACGCATGCCTAAGCCAAGTGTGAGAAACACTGTTTTCAAAACAAAAGGTTTTTGTTCTCAAAAACATAATACCAATTTTCCGATAAAATTCTATTGGACAACCCTCCGAGGCGAATTGTTGGATAACTCTCCGAAACAGTCATGAGTCATCCTCTGAGATGAACTATTGGATAACTCTCCAAGACAATTCTTCAAAAAATGTTCCCATGAAATTATTTGACAACCATGTTTTTTTTTTTATGTCATGCACTCATACCTACTGTTCTAGGTTGCCCCAGTGCATATGAAATGCAATATGTCATTTCACAATAATTCATGTTAATATATCAAGCATGCATATATATATTAACAAAATTCACACTGCATGTTATTCACACAAGCCATAACACACAATCTAACCGTCCAACACTAACCAACCCGATTTCCCAATGTCCTCCACAGGAACAAGGCTACAATCTTGACTCAATGGGATTTCCATAGAGTCCAAGAACAACCGAAACGGAGTTCGGACAAAGAAGTTATGACCTTCTGAAGTTGGAGGTCACACATGAATAGGCAGCCCTACGCGGCCAGCCTACCCGACCTACCCTGACTGAAAACCCCTTTCTGGCCAGATCCAGTACCCACTGCCCTCCACAGTCATATGGCTGGAATCTTGACTCGATGGGCTTTCCATAGAGTCTAAGATCACCCGAAACGGAGTTCGGACGAAGAAGTTATGACCTTCCGAAGTTAAAGGTCACACATGAATAGTCAACCCCGAACCTGCCAAAATTCTAGCCGCCCATCCCCATCCCAGCTGGGCCGACCCCATCCGAGGTCGGGCTAACTCCCATCCGCAGGCTAATCCCTATCCCTGCGAGACTCACAAGGGATCTGGGCCATTTGGCTGGACCCATCCCGGCAATTCTTCCACTAGACTGCTTAGGTGCAAACACTACAACTTCAAAGGCAAAGTATCCGATTTGAAAAATTCAAAAGCCTAAAATCAAGTTCGCTGATGTGGGTACAAGGTACCTGACGGACTCACTACCAAATTCCCTTTATTTCCTACCCAAAAACCATTTCTAAAGTCCAGTTAATATGTACTACCACGTATATGGCGTACTCTTCTCATGGTTCGGGTGAACACAACCAAACATTCTGAGAAAGATAATCTAACAACATTATTCATTTTAACTCTAAAGATATATAAAATGGCACAATAGCGACTATTTCTTAGTCCAAGCTACCCTTGACTGTCTCAAAACAGCCCCGAATCTCCAACACACTATCCCAAAGTCTTGGGACGATTCACACAGCCACTCATGGCCTCACACAACCCATGCTATTTGAATGGCCCTAAGACAATGATTAAACCAAGTAGGAGAAAAACCCCTACCTCGCAGAGTTTGTCGAAACTCCCTAACTCAGGTCTCTATGCGAAGCCCTTGTCATGTGGATGAACTCTTCCTCTTGCTCCGCCCCGAAAACGCCATCCGATCGGCTCAAAAATCTGTAGATAAGGCAGTAGCCTCTAACTCTTCCTCTCTAAATTCTGAATGGCCTTTCCTCTCTCCTTCTCCCTCTCCCAACCTATTGAGAAGAGAGGCAGAAGTCAAGTGAGATGTCCTCTCACTTGCCACTTGTCCAATTCTAAATGGCTCCGTGGATAACCCTCATCACCTTATCCATCTACCTTAGATTTCCCTCCAATCACGTATTGCCACATGTTTCTTTTGGGTCCCATTTGAGCTATTTGTTTGACTAGCTCTCCACTCAACACGCGTCTCATCTTGAGCCACTCAATTGCCCCAAGTGTCCCGCGACTACCTGCCTCGAAACGTGGAATTCGACCGCCTTGAATCAAGAATTCGACAGCAGAGTTTGGGATTTCGCAGACGACCAACTGCCAAGCTTCGTTTCACATCCGGGAGATCTACAAAAATTCCAAATTTTGACCGAAATTACCATTTTATCATTTTTCAAAAAATTAGAATTTTCTCGGGTTTTACAAATAGACACCCCCTCAAGTGAAAAAACTAGTATATGGTTTAGACATGAAACCGTCGATGAAAGGCTGTAAAAAATGTTATATCAACGTGCGGCGTCCTGCGGTGAGAACCCGGAAATCCATGGCCCATAAATGCATAACACATAGTACTTGGTAAGGAAATAAGACCCATGGGTATCCAGCCTAGAATTACAAAACAAAACTTTGCTTTAAAGGTCAGTCGACGCCCTGATGGTTTTTCACACTTATCGCTATGGGTGTGAGAGTCTATCTGACTGGGTCAGTGAGAATGAGGAGTCTCATCTCATGCATGACACTAACATTCCATATAGGATTACATTATTTATATGGAATATGGTTTGATGTTTTATATACGCCATTTCATGTGCATTTGGTCAGGGAGTAGCAATTGTAAGAGAATTTTTCTACTAGGCATTGTCCAACCCGTTGTGGGACCCCCTTTTAGGTATAAGGGGTGTACAAGGAGACGACGCTCCGACGAGGCCGTGATTTTGAAGAAGGCCGACATGTGGCCTTGACAATACTTTTATAAAAAGTATTTTATGTAAAAGGAATTGTAATTAAATTCTTTTAGACTATTGTATAAATAGTCGGGTATGTAAATATGGTAAGAGGGTTATGATCGGACTCTTATGGACTGTAATTAAGTGGTTTATTTTCATATTCTAGATTTAAATGTGAATGAATGGGTCCCGTGAAGTACGTATATCGTGGATATGGGACAGATGGACCGTGGGGTCAATACCAATTCGCTGAGACCTTGGATGGGCTATGATTATATTGTTATACGTGCTGTATGTCGGGTAAAGCCCTAAACAAAGGAGACTCGGCTGATTTTTAAATATGCATCCTGATAAATGGGACACAATACAGTATATCGAGTCATCTAAAATCCATTGTATTCTCGCTGGTTGACAAAGTTAAACGGGACCCCGACTTGGGGTGTCAGCGTATGTAAAGTTTGAATCTCGATCTCATCAAATACTCTTTTGCTATTATCTTCTTGGAGTCTTCTTCCATTGTCATGCTTTGAATTCCCAAGATTTAATCATCGACTGAACTGGGCCCGTATGCTGTGACGGCTATGTGCGGTAAAATAAGATAATAGAAAGTTCAAAAAATTATAAAAATATTATGTAAATAATTAGAATATATATACAATTAAGTGAGTTCAAAAAAAACTAATAAAACAAAATTTTCTTATGTTTGACAATTTAAATAGATATAAAAGTATTATGTAAAAGTTATTCTTATTAAAAGCATTTGATAGTTTTCATGATCTCAAAAAGATTTTTTTTAAAGGGTACTCATTATTTTACTTTACAAGGATTTATTTTAAATAAAATATGGTATAAAAATATAAATTAAATATATATATATATATATATATATATATATATATATATATATATATATATATGTATGTATGATTATTTATCAAATATTGCAATATTAATTTAATATTGATAGAAACAATATAACAAAAAAATGTACAAAATAGTAAAGTATATTGGTTTTTCTTTTTAAAAGGAAATTTATTCTTTTACTTTATAGGGACCATTAGAATTAGTAAAATATGGAAGGAAAATGCCAATAAATATTTATAGTTACTTTTCAATTATTTATAATATATTATAATATTAATAGGATGAGGATTAAAAATGACTAAAAAATTCTACTTAATTAATACTAAGAAATAATAAAATATCTATTATATATATATATATATATATATATATATAGAGTATATATATATATATATATATATATATATATATATATAATTATTTATTAGCTACTTAACATGTATATTATGACTAATATAAATTTTAATATGCGATTATTTAATTGTAGAACAAAATATATAAAATATAAAGTATCTTTGTTTTATTTTTTAAAAGGATAGTCAATCTTTTACTTTACAAAAATAAATGAAAATAATATATATAATATTATAAGTTTTTTTTTACATATCTATAGAAATTTGATTTTACTTATATTTGGAATTATACTACATGTATATTATGACTAATATAAATTTTAATATGCGATTATTTAATTTTGTAGAACAAAATATATAAAATATAAAGTATCTTTGTTTTATTTTTTAAAAAGATAGTCATTCTTTTACTTTACAAAAATAAATGAAAATAATATATATAATATTATAAGTTTTTTTTTACTTTGATTTTACTTATATTTGGAATTATACTTCACTTTCATATTTAGTAAATATGAAATTCATTCTATTTCATTTTATACATATGATACTATTATCATTGTCCACATGTATATATATATATATATATATATATATATATATATATATATATATATATATATATATATATATATATATATATATATATGACAGGTAAATTAAGATAAAATTTAATATGTGTTTATTTAATAGTGTAGCAAAATAAAAATATAAAATATAAAGTATTTTTGTTTTTATTTTTTTAAAGGATATTCATTCCTTTATTTTATAAAAATAAATGAGAATAATGGTATAATAGTGTATAAATAATATTTTTACATTATTTCATTGTCAATCAAATAAGATATTTTTCCTATAGTTGGTATTTCCTTGTTTAGTATCGTGTTTGCATATATTTGTTCTTCTCCTCTACTCGTTCACAGTCCAAACTCCAAGAGTTTCGAGACACTAACATATTGCTAGTGGGATTGTCCAGTCTTCACCTTTTTGCTACACAACTTATTTTTCATTGATCATCTGAGATCCCAATTTTAGATTCACGATTTTTTTTTTTTCTTTTGCTTTTGGGGAATCTCTTATTCATTTAAAAAGTTTTGATTTTTTGTTGAAGGGAAAGATAGGATGCAAATTCTTTGTGAAATAACATGTATTTTCAATTTTTGTAGAGTTAACTCAAAAACTCAACTAAGATATCTTATTTTTTCCGATTCACAATTTGAATATTGTGCTCGGTGTAGTAAGTTTTCAGGTGGATACAAGCTGACCAAGTAGTACAAGAATTGACAGATTTTTTTAAACCTTGTTCATGGCTTCTCGAGATAAGAAATCGTTGAAGCCCTCTACAAGTCATGACATTTTAACGCTCTCCGATTTGAATCATCCTACTGCTCAAGTTCTCTATATAAGTATTGTAGGCTACTCGCTTTAATTAATAAATATTATAGTCATGTCACGGATTTTCTTTTGATTTATTTAATTACATATGTTCATAGTGCAAAAAGTTTTTAAACTTACACTACATATGTTTATTTTATTCTCTAATATTATTTGCAGAAGCTAAATTATGCGGGATAATTAATAGTTAAACGAAAGAGTTAGAGGGTACTCGCAAAGAATTAGACAACACTCATGCTGAGTTGTGCAACACATGTAATGAGTTGAAAATTTGTCAAATTGAATTGAATGATATACACATTGAACTTGGGAAACAGTAAGAGCATATGAATTAGGAGAATAAGTGGTTAGATCGTATTGAGAAAATTTTGTTCCTTATTTTCTAAAGTTAATTATTTAGCTACTTGAATTATTTTTTATACTTTATTTTCTTCTATCAATAACTTTGATTCTTGTATTTTTGTATTTCTTTTTATTACTTCCATTATTTATGTAAGACCCGAGAAATTCCAATTTCTGAAATAAGGGCAAATAGTACTGACATAAAATTGTAATTTTGCTAAAAATCCGAATTCACTATCTAGATCTCGGATGACAAAACGAATTGCAAATCTGCTGAATCAGTTCCTCACACCTAGTTAGCACGCAAATTTCTCGCGACTTTCCGAGACAAATGGTTATCACGCTTTTCGAGGCATCGCAAGCCGGAAGCCAGAATCGAATTTCGATGCGACGAAGGTACATATATATAAAATCATGTGCCATAAGTGGTAATGTAGCGAGAAACGGATTTAAAACGGACAACCGGTATATATGCTTCGAATATCAAATATGGTAAAATAGTAAATATAACGGTCATTACGATTGATTTTAAGTCACTAAATGACAAAGAATAGCCTTTCATCTCCCTTCAAAGGCCCAAGCAAAAAAAAAAAAAAAAACGTGAGATTTTTGGGATGCAGTGAGTTGCCATTTTTGAGAGCTTTTAGAGAGAGAGTGTGCTTCTCTCTAAGATTCCTGAATCTGGACCGTCGATTTCGACTGAGCAAGAAGGGAAAACGTTTTACGCGGAGCAGGCTACGCGTGGACCCCGGATTTGCGGAGTTTCTCAAAACCTATAGGATTTTCTCCTACTGCTGCTTTATTCCCATTTTAAGTATTTTTCCAATGCTTTGCCGGCTTGCGCCGTGAGGCCACATGGATCTGGCCCCCAAAACATGGGACCGACTGTTAGAAATTCTTGGGGATTTTTCCACCATCCGTGGATCACGACTTGTGGGAAGGCTGTTTGTGTGGAATTTTGCATTAAAATGTATGCTTTAAATCATGAATTTGTATGAAAAATGCCGGGAATGGGCTGTTGATCGGTCCCAAAACATGGGACCGAATTGTTAGAATTTTTTTGAGATTTTTGAAGTGGCCGTGACTGCCCAGAAAATGAGTGGGCTGCTTGTGTTGAAATTGTGCAATAAAATGCATGCTTGATATGAAAAGGCCGGGAATGGGCCACTTGATCGGCCCTAAAACATGGGACCGAAATTGTAGGAATTTTGGAGACTTTGCCGTCCTCGTGATACCCGTAAACCGGTCGGGTCAGCAGTTGGAATAAATTATGCTTGGGTGTTTATAAGATAGGAAATATAAGAAATTCGTTCCAAAAGGTGAAACCGAGGTCGACATGGGCAGCCCGCGGGGGACCCACTGCTGGTTTCGGATCAAGTAAAATGATCCTGTTTGTGGAAATGGCCATAAAGGCCCATGTATTTTGGCATTGAAATTGTGTGGAATTGAAACGTTTGGTGTGTAGAAATAAATTTGGAGAGTCGGGTCGATCAAGGGAATTAATGGGTTAATGCTAAATGCGTGAACGCAAATGACACAATTATATGGAAATTAAATTGTGTTTGTAAGCCATCGAGATGACGGCGATTTTGCTCAATTGAACTAAATCGGGTGATGCTTGATGTGTTGAATTGCTACGCGTGTAATTGTAGTTGATTGAAAATATGCATATTGACATATTGTAAATGATTTTGAAACGGTATAATGCATTTTCATACGTGACCAGAACCTGTAATTAGTATAAATGACAAGGCATTTTTGTAAAATGGATATGTTTTTGCGAAAGGAATTCTGGCCAAGATGATATTCGGAGAATTGGGTTGGGAGATGGGCCAACAGATCATTTCGGATGAGGACCATGACTGTTTCGGAAAGCTCACCAACCAATTCACCTCGGAGGGTAGTCCCATATTTGTACCGAATATTTCGGTAGTATATTTTCAAGAACAAAAGTTTTGTTTTGAAAATGATTATTTTCTCATACATGGCTTAGGCAAGTGTGAGTGAGTCAAGGACTCGTGACATGGGGTGATCAGTGTAGACATTCAAGTAGGGATCATGCATTTGCTTGAATGTGTGTTTACTTTGGAACATTGCACCGCACTTAGTGGTGAGTAGCCCACTTGCATGATTCTCCTATCGAGCTTTAGCTCACCTCATTGGATCCCCCTTTATTTTACAGTACAGTGGAGCGTGCGAGGGGATGGCTCAGCCCCAGATTTATTGTGAAGAAAGTCGGGATGTGGTTGTGGTCAAAAAGCATACTTATTAGAACTCTTTAAGTTTAATATGTGTATTGTTTAAGAGTAAAAATATTAACTCTTGTAACTATTGATATGCTTGGATTCATAGTCGGTATATGTTTTATGGATATTGTTGCATGGGCCCAAGAGGCCGTTTTTATCCATACTTGTATATATATTGCATATATTGGACTGTTTGGGACAGGATACGCAGGTTTTGTATTTGGATAGAGCTCCCCATACAAAGGAGACTCTGCCCGATTTTCTAAAGTGGCGTCGGGTAACCCGACCTCCACTTGTATTCCGCGGTCGACGGTAGGTCAACTGACCTCGGGCTTTGGGAGCCACGCTTGGTAGACGTAGCTTAGGTATACGAATACCCAGAGCCTGGCTGGTATCCATCACCACTTGGGGCGGTTTGATGTGGAGTATAGGTATATGGAACCCAGAGATCGGGAGGGCTCACAGTCGTACGTAAGAACATCACCAATTAGGTGTTCGATGTTGAGATTAGGTATGATTACCCAGGAAAATCACGGACAAACTAGGACACTACGTGCACGTGTGTTGATGTGTTTTGTGATTTTGTGAATTATTTTATGTTCGGGTGTGTGATCGTGTGTATACCATAGTTTGTAAAGTGTTATAATGTTGTGTGCTTGGTTATTAGGCACATAGATGAGTTAAGGAATATTTTAGAAAATATTTTGAGTTGTGTTGTAAAAACTCAAGAGAATTAAATAAAATAAATTTTTTACTAAATTTATTCGATTGTCGAAATGAGAAAAATTTTAAAGCTGCTGAAATAAATTTTTACTAAATTTACTTGACGAGAATTGAAGAAAATAATTTTCTAAGATTTACTAGGTAAAATTGAAGAAAATGGAAGAAAATAAATTTTTATAAATTTATTTGAGTGGAGAAAATTTTTCAGTGAAAAACTGGAAAAAGAAAATAAATTTTATAAATTTATTTGGTTGTGAGGTGAGAAAATAATTTTCTAAGGTCTTATATGGTGAAAAACTGAAGAAAAGTGAAGAAAATAAATTTTTAGGAATTTATTTGTGTAATCTGGAAAATGAAAAAAAATTATGTATAAATATTTTTTTTAATTTTCCAATTTGTCGGAAATGAGGGAAATAATGAAAATAAATAAATAAATAAATTTTGTAGTGCAGAACTGTTGGCTAATGTGCCTAATTGTAATAGGAATTTAGATTGTAAGCCTTGCACTGTATTGCAAGAGAGAGGGCTAGAAAAAAATTTGTAGTGAAAAAAAAAAATTTGTATCAAGAATACCATTTCAGATTATGTGAGAGGAAGGCTCTCGAGGGTCAGAAAGTGTATCAAGTAAAGACACTATATCAGACAAGTGCAGAAGGAATGGGTCATAGAAAATTGTATTGCAATATGAGTAGTTGTATCAAGTAAGAGGCTGGTTAGCCAAGAGAGATTGTAATACAGAATAGTCTAGGTTAGTTGCAATACAAAAATTGTATCAAGTAGCCGGAAGACTATATCAGATTGCGCGAGGGATTGCATTGCAAGTCGAATTGTATTGCAACCTTAGGTTGCTAGGTTCAAAGTGTATTGCAAGAGAGTGCAAGGGTTAGATTGTATTAACACAACAAAGTATTGCAAGAGAGTGCAGCGTTGACTAGGAATTGTATTGTGACTTGAAGGGTTATAAAGGAAATTGTATCAGTAAGTCAACAAAGGAAAGAAATCAGGACAAGACACAAGGTCATTGAAATGTAAGTGTTGCAATACAATTTTGTATTGTGACCAACAAGAATCGCGAAACGCAATTAGTGAACAAGAATCTATGAACATTAATTGATGAATAGTAATTGTTGACCTAATAAATCAGGATTAAGAAATTTCGAAATTTTTTTTTTTTTTTTTTGAAAAATAACATCAAATAAAATAGGACAAAATTTTAGAAAAATAAAAGTTTCAAAAATAAAATTTTCGAAAATAAAATTTTGTTGAAAACGATATTTTTGATGCAAAATTTATTGCGTATACACTGAGTTATGTGTATGATTTGTGTCTCGGGGCTGTTCCTATGCCTTAGAGATACTGTATTGGATTTAACTACCAATTGAAATCGTGATTGCGCGGTAGTTGCGTAGGAAGTTATATGCATGGTGTGATGCGTATAGGAAAAAAAAGGTGAATGCTAAGGTTATGGACTATGACCTTAGGGATTTGGATACTGAAATGAACAAGAGAACTCAGAACCTTATTGAAATAAATAAATCGAGTGGTCAATTTAGCACCACTTAGGAAATGAACAGTCGGTTCATGGTTGTCAAGTCTATTAGTAATCGAGACCGTATTACTAGTTAGACTAAGTGAAAATTAAATGACTCTTGTTGCCATTGAACTAGTATAGATGGTTGGGTCGAGACGCAGGACGCAGGGCGCTCCACGGGTAATCGGGCCAAACACCACCGTGTTTGATCGCCACTTTGCCGAGATCAGGTACATAAATAATTGTTATCGCACCCAAGCTGGTATATAGCAAGTAGACAGGGAGATCCTAGTAAACCCTAGAGGTTTAGGACGCATCATCCTCCGACATTCACAGGGGGAAGAGATCCTATTTTATGATGTAATTAGTTTATGCATATCGAGAAAGTGTTAGAGGCCATGGAAATTACCTCTGACACGACCAGGATTAGACTAGCTGCGTTCTAGCTAGAGAATGAGGCCTATATATGGTGGAAATGGGCAAAGGCCTCTAGAGACCTTAGAGGAGCCAAGTAGGACTGAGAGTTCTCCCTAGGGATTAAGAGAATAGTGGATGATATGTTCCAAGTTGCGAGTTAGAGATCTCTGTGGACTCCTACTCACAATGGACCCAAGGATCATGGACATGTCGTAGTTCGAGGTCATCCCGAGGATGGATTGACCGGTAGCTGTTGCACACATTCACTGTGAGTGCAGGAGTTACCGCCATACGCAGGATTCGCACTGCATGGCTTCGGGGGGACAAGCATGACATTTTGCCCTAGACAGTATACGAGTCCAAGTGTCAGGGACAGTTAGTGGGTTGGCTCGCGAGCCTTACCCTAGAGGACGAGTAGAGATCAGACTTGGATCTACCTCGAGTAGTGTGCGAGTTTGTGGATGTTTTTCCGCATAAGCTTACCCGACTACCCTACAAGAGGGCAAGAGACTCTCAAGACGAAGTCACACCCCGGTACTTTACTAACTTCATGACTTCAGATAGATGCAACCCATTGAGTCATAGAACCTCGTGAGTCCAACTAATGTGAGCCACTGGACAAGGGGTTTATGAAACCAAGCACTTCACCATAGGGAGCTTCGGTTCTGTTGCGAAAAAGAAGGACAAGACCCTTCGACTGTGCATTGACTACGTGCGCTTGAACAGTACATGATCCGTGACCTGCACCTATTACCTGGTGATCGATGATTTATTTGACTAGTTGAGAGGAGCGCGAGTCTACTTCAAGATAGACCTTCGTGACCGGGTTATCATCAACCTGAGTTAGGAGACAGATATCCCTAAGACAAAGGCGACGCCAAGCATGACTTCGAGTTTACTATGATGCCTTTCGATCGACGAATACGCCAGCGGCATCTACTGACCATGCATGTGGTGTTCCAACCCTCTCTAGATCAGTTTGTCGTAGTCTTCGTGGATGACATTTTGATCCACTCCCAAATGAGTGGGAGCATGAGTATCACTTGGAGGATTGTTTTACAAATTAAGAGACCATCGGCCAGAGTCGCTAAGTTCGCGGCGCGAAGCTCGCTTACCGAGGTGGGATTTTGGGATACGTAAGTGTCAACATCGAGTGCTAGTCGACCTAGAGAAGGTCGAGGCGTTGATGAGTCGGAGAGACCAATGTCAATCGTTGAGATACGTAGTTCTCGGGATTGACCGGTATTACGAGAGACACAAGAACGGGCTGAAGGTGTCCATTCGGGATGTGATCGCAGTGACTTCACCTACGGATATGGACTCCATGGCTTGACGGCCCCGACCATGTGAGAGAGAGATCGAGATACTGGAACACTCGGGATACAAAAGTTGGTAGCTAGAGGGAGGATCACTTTCCTAGTTCGGGAAGAGGTAGAAGACTTCTCGTCTACACTAGTTTCCCGTGACTAGGCCAGGATCGGAAGCATGAGCGACTGGATTGCCCTGCAGACAGGATCCTAAGACTTTGGTACAACACAGCCCCAGCTTATCAGAGAATAGGAGAGCATATTGACACCATTCCCTCCACACCCTAGCGAGGCTTAGGATAAACCGCTCAGCTTCAAGATGCTATACAAGCACTTCCAAAGAATACGTACAGCCGCAGGGCCAGAGTGTGGGTCAAGTCGTGGACAGATCGTAGTTGGGCACAAATGGGAAGCGTGTGGACCTTAGGTGGTAATCTATCGGCTGGTTGACGCGTCGATGATAAGCTGACAACCATCGGGTTGTTAGTAATCGAGACCTGTGGACGGGGTTGTCATACTCGATACCTGCATTGATTGGGGCTTAGAGGTTAAGGCCTTAGAGAAGCCAAGTGTGTATGTTCTTCCCTAAGGTGTAGTATTAGAGCTCGACCGACAGGGCCGGGATTACAGGAGCAGAGATCTCGAGATTCTACTCATGGTGGAACCGGATCAAGCTGTCACAATATAACATTGCATCTATGTGCACAGACATCGCTGGCCGTGCCTGGCCAGGCAATGCATGGCCATTCACCACTCTCGTGAGCGTGGGTTGAGTTTGTCTGACTATACCAAAGAAGACTCATAGCGAATCAGAAATGTAAGAGGCTCGAAATGTAGTTTCTAAGAGCTAAGTGTAATCGAGATGCAGCACACGTCAGTTATCACGCAACTTGGGGAAGTTAAGTGATGTGGAGTCGAGAGTGACTCGAGATTCGATACCCATTGGAAATTTACTGGGTGTGGCCGAGCCTGGCAAGGACTCGGCATAATGGATGTCATTCATGGCATGATTGAGTCGATGTTCACTGGATTGTCGCGATTGCACTCGAGAGGTTGGGCTTGCCACACACCGCTGCTGGTCAGGTAGGTTACGTGTGTATGGATTACATACGTGTTGCAGGCATGCCGCGAACATGTGTCCTGGATCATAAGGGTAGAGAATTAATTGCCCTTAGTAGAATTTGCCTAAAACGATAGTTATCAGGCGAGCATACGAATGGCACCATATGAGGCATCAGGGATGCAGAGGCCATGTAGATCACCGCTATGTTTGACCGAGCGGAGAGAGCCCATCACCGGGTCCTCGATCTAATTGTACACCTCCGGCGAAGCCGACACGATAGCGCCTTCTCACGGCCCGCAGCTTCGCGTAAGAGCTATGTAGATGTGCGACGCCGACCCCAGTGGTTCGAGGTGGTTGGTTATCACGCTTCCTGAAGGTAAATCCTACGAGAGGATGTGGTCAGTTCTAAGAAGCTGGAGGCTATCGCTCGAGGTTTACTGGACCTTTTGAGATACTCGAGAGGGTAGGCACCTTTGCGCATTCTAAGCAGTTACCGCCCAAAGATGTCATGTGTCCAGCGAGGTGTTCACGCCTCCACGCCCTAAATATACTCCGCATCCGCCATGCGGTGGATCGGGGGGGACAGATTGAGATCGACACTGACGGGACCTTCGAGGAGTGGGAACACCAAGGCAGACGGCTGATAACCGCGATCGTTTTGCGACGCAAGACTGCGAGGCTAGTGAGGGTGCTATGATGGCACTGTGGAGTGGAGGTGCCAACGGGAAGCGAGGACACGATACGAGCCACTCATTCTTTCTTGCTTTAGGGACGAAGGTACAAATTAGTGGTTTAAAAATTAATTGCTACATGTACGGGTAGAAATACAAGGCTGCATATGCATGAGTGATTGTGGATTGCCTAATTTCGGACTAAATTCCTTTTTAAGGAGGGGAGAATAAGACCAGAAATTCCACCAACAAGGGCAAAATCGTAATTTTTGACACAAAATCGGTAATTTCGCTAAAAACTGAATTAATTATCTAGATCTCGGATGACAAAACGAATTGTACCGTTGGAATCGTCTCGCGAAATCTAGTTAGCACGTAAATTTTCGTAATTTTCCGAGACAGTCGAAGTTGACACTTTTTTCGAGGCATCGCTAAGCCGCGCCAGTAGAAATCGACCGACGAAAAGGCACATATAGCATGTAATCATGTGCCATAAGTGGTATGAGTAGAACATGAAATTTGGACACTCCAGATAGCGCCACATCAAATCCAGAAAATAGGGACATAATGGTCACATGATTCGACGGTCACCAGCCGACAAAATAAATAGGCCACTTCATCTCCTTCAGCGCCCAAAGAAAAAAAGCTAGATTTTTGACGCAGCGAAATGCCATTTTCGTAGCTTTGCAGAAATACGCTTCTGCATTCCGGAATCGTGACCGCCGGATTTTTAATTTTGTTGTGCATGGAACGCTCTACGGAACAGCTACGCTGCGGGATCCCGGATTTGTGGAGTTTCCTCAAACTCCAAGAGGATTTCTCCTACTAAGCGCTTTATTCCCATTTTTGTACTTTTTCCATGTTTCGGCGTATTGCGTCGCCAGAGGTTGTTGACGGCCCCAAAACACGGACCTAATCGTTAAATTCTTTGATTTTTCCCACCATCCGTGGACTCCGCCCGTAATTTGTGGTCGCTTGTGTGGAATTTCGTATTAAAATGTATGCTTTAAATCATGAATTTGTATGAAAATGCCGGGAATGGTTGTTGGATCGTCCCAAAATGCTGGACCAATTGTTAGAATTTTTTGAGATTTTTGAAGCGCCGTGGATCGCCGTAAAATGAGTGGGCCGCGCAGTTGAAATCAGGTAATAAAATGCATGCTTGATACGGTAAAGGCGAATGGTCACTGACGGGCCCTAAAACACGACCGAAATCAGAGGGACCCAGACTGGGTCAGTCCGTGATACCCGTAAACCGGTCGGGTCAAGTAGGTTGGAACAAATTATGCCGGGTGTTTATAAAGATGTGAACGGTAAAGAAATTCTGCCCAAAGCCGAAACCGAGGTCAGGATGTGGGCGTACTCGTGGACAAATTTCCACTGCTGTTTCAGATCGTTAAAACAAATCTAAGCTCAGGAAATGGCCATAAAGGCCCATGTATTTTGGCATTGAAATTGTGTGAATCAATGGCTTGGTGTGTGTGTAAATAAATTCCTTGAGAGTTGGTCGATCAAGGAATTAATGGGTTAATGCTAAATGTGTTAACGAAATGACACAATTATATGGAAATTAAATTGTGTTTGTAAGCCATTGGAGATGATTTATGATTTGCTAAATTGAACTAAATCGGGTGATGCTTGATGTGTTGAATTACATGCGTGTAATTGTAAGCTGACAAAATATGCATATCGACATATCACAGAAATGATTTTGAAAAAATGGCATAATGCATTTTCATATGCACCGGGTAACCTACTTAGGTGAGCGCATGACAATAAGATTCAGAAAACGATACGCTTTCATGGTGAATTTCACGTGACGATATTCGAGAATCGTCAGAGACGGGCCAACAGACATTTCTGATGAGGACCATGACTGCTTCTCGGAAAGCTCACCAACCACCACCCTGAGGGTAGTCCCATATTCGTAATCGACATTTTATATATTTTCGCAACAAGCTTTGTTTAAATGATTATTTTCATACATGGCTTGTGCAAGTGTGAGTGAGTCGGTGAGACTCGTGATGGGGTGATCATGTAGACATTCAAGGTGATCACGATTCATTGAATGCCATATTTCGAACATTGCACCGCACTTAGGTGGTGAGTAGCCCACTTAGTATGATTCTCCTATCGAAGCTTTAGCTCACCCCGTCGTGATCCCCTTTATTTTATTGCGTGATAAAGTGAGCGTATTTATGATGGCTCGGCCCTAGAGATTTATTTGTGAAGAAAGCCTGATGCGGCTGCAAGGCTGTACATGTATTAGAACTCTTAAGTTTAATATATTGTTTAAGAGTAAAAATATTAACTCTTGTAACTATTGGATATAGTCGATTCATACGGGTGGTTAGCGTTTTATGGATATTACTGCATGTGACCAAGATACGCTTTTATCCATACTCTCATATATTGCATATATCGGATCGTTTAATGCGATACTTATGCTTGTATTTTCGGCAGGTACCTCCCCGCATGCCGAGACTCTCACTCGATTTTCTAAAAGCCAAGGCCTGCAACCCGACCTCCACTCTTGTATTCCTCGCGGTTGACGGGTAGTCAACTAATCCCGGGTTTTGGGGCGTCACAATTTAATAATGACTTCTTTATTAAAATTAATTTATTAAAAATATTTTATTTTATTAATTTTGTAAATTTCTATTTTATAAATTTTAAATTAAACTAAGAAACAACATTCGATGACCACTAGCTTGGTCGCCTATACATTTAACTTGCGACTAATTGATTTTAATGACAACATGAATTTACATGCAACAACTTATTCATTGTCAATAAATAAATAAATAAAACTTGCGACCACTAAGTTTTCTTTGATGAAACTTATTAATAGTGTTCACTCGGTTTTCCTCATAGAAACATTTAAACTTGTGACCATCACATTTTCTTCGCTAAAACATGTAAAATACGATTATTGATTTTTCATCATGAAAAATAATTAACTTGATACCATTTATTTTTCGTTGCAAAAGTGATCACTTACGACCACTTAATTTCATCATAGAAATATTTAAATTGCATCCAAATTTTCTCATCATGAAAATTTGTAAGCCATGACCACTTGTTCTTCGACGTAGAAACATGAAATTGTGACCATGTAAACTCATCGTAAAAACATTTCAAATACGATCAAAACTTTCCTTACAAAAACTAAAATTATCGACCAGTTACTAATGGTGGTAAAAAATAAAATTAGCGACTAAGATGTTAGACACTAGAAGTATGCATGAGCGACAAATATTCATCACGTTAAAACAAATTATTTATGATAAAAAGTCAACGAATTCATTGTGTAAAAACATTCCCGACTTAACATTCCTCTCAAGTGACAACTCAGAGACCAACATTTTGCTGTAAATCATATTCACAACCAGAATTATTATTTATGTGACAAATAATATAGTCACAGAATAACTAATTTCTAGTAGCGTTAATTTTTTTTTCCTGATTTTCTTCTCCTCCCTTTTAGAGAAGTCTCCCCCTTTATAATGGGTATTTCCTGAAACATGTCACTGTGTGACTAATATCTCTAGCGGTTTCCTAGAATGGGTGGGCCCTCTTGGGTCCCATGTTTTCAGGGCGGATACGTAGGCTATCATGGACTTGTCTTTGTATCAGACGGTTTCACCGACCTTGTAAATGTCCTTGTGTAAGCCTTTGCCGATCTTGTACCTGTCCTTTTGTCAGACGAATGTGTCAAGTGACGGCTTTGCCGACCTATAAAGGGTAGCTAGGCTAGGGTGCTATGGTCATGAGAGCACTTGGTCCGTTTCCTGTTTCCTGCTTACAAGTTGGAGCCAGGTTAACTGCTTATGTCGTCACCACTTGAATAGCAAAACAGAGACCGGAATCCATGGCCCCGTCAACCAAGAACTTCACAACCTCATCACTTTTCTCACTCTAGGATTTAATGTTTAGCCCTCTGTATAATTGAGGAAGATGATAATGTTTGTGGGCATGAGTTTAATAGGCTCCTATCAATAACTAATAGTAATGTATCCTCTTGTTGACTAAAACGATAATAAAAGTGATGCTTTTGGTAGCAACCTCGATCCCAATTATAATCACAATCTCTCTAAAAGGAACATAAAAAATACCTAAAAATAAAATAGGGTATTAATAATATAAATAGGATGTAAATCATCATATAAAAAAAGGTTTTTCCAAGAGGGAGTGGTGGACTTACGTAGGGTGTTTAGGTAATTCCCTTAACCATTGTGTTATAATACTCCGTCTGAAATTTTCTATGCTCCTTTTGACTTTATTTTTCGGGTTTGCCACTACAAGATGGTGTTGCCTCTTTTAATATCCAAGAGAGTAAAAACGAAAACATAACAAAATGGATTTGAGGCTTCACAATCAACACCTCATAGCTGAAGTAGAAGTCACAATATTTGAGTTTAGTTAATTCTTGATTGATCTCAATAAACTTAAGATAATAGATTTTGAATAAATTAGAATCGATTTTTAGTTGATTAACTTAAATTTTAAGTTAGTTCTTTATCAAGTTCAATAAACTTAAGCTAACTAATTTTGAATAAATTAGAAACAATGAATTATATCACTCGGATTCACGAATCCAAATTATTTCTATTTTATAAAAATGATAGTCATTTTCATGCTACATGGCTAAATAAAAATTGTCTAACGTACCTCAAAATACGGTCATCCAATTTGAAAATCATGGGAAGATAATATATTTTAAATTAATATTCGCACGGTCATTATATGCCATATACTAAGATTTACATTTATTCACCCAGCATGCCAACGCTCTTTCTTACTAGTTTCTTTCAATCTCTCCATAACATAATTAAATTAAAACAAATTTTTTCAAAAGTAAATTATTTAAATTTAAATCTTCAACAAATTAAAATGAAATTTTAATAACTGTAAATCTAAAAAATTCAAAATAAAACAGGCATTTAGTTTTAGAAAATATTAAAGCAAAGAAAAAATATATTAGTAAGATTATTTCAAAGTTGTAGATATAAAAAATTATTCTTCAAATGAGTTAGAAATTTATGAATTTTTAAATAAAAATATAAATGTTACTTTAAAAGATGAAAAATAAAAATAAAGGGCTTCTTTGATTCTTGGTTTTGAAAATTATTATTGAGAACGGTCTTTAAAAACATAAAAATAAACATTTCATGTTTCTAAAATTATCATCTGTTTTCTAAATCATCGTTATGTTTTTATGTTTTTTTAAAAAAATGGAATCAAATGATGTTCCTCCCTTGTTTTCTTATGTTCTCCTACTTTTTAGCTGTGAAAAACCCTTTCGTTTTTGCACTCCAAGATTCATTTGCATCTTAAACTTTATTTTGGTCCAAATAAACTCTGAGTTTACTCCTGTACTCAAATTAACCCTACCACGACTTATCCAAGTAAAGTTTGGCCAAACTAAGATTAAAATGAATATTGTTTACTTCACTCCTGTGACACATGAGACCAAATTTACTTAGTAAGACATGTTAATTCCACTCTCCTAAATATTCCTCTTCTCTTCTCTCTCCCTCTCCCCTAGATCTCCCGCTCACCTTTTGGACCCCCTTCTCACCAAGCCCCACCCACCACACTAGCACTCGCCCAAATTCTTTCACTTTTTTAACTTTTCTGGAAAATTACCTCTTAATTTTATTATTATTTTTAAAATTCATTAAATAAATTTCCTAAAATTTTATTTTTAAATATTAAATAATTTGTTTTTTATTTTAAATCTACAAATAAATTTTTAAAAAAAAAATCTATTAAATTCCTTTAAATCTGGCCAAATAAAAAATTGCAATTTGATTTATTTAAATATACAATATTTCATTATTTAAAAAAAATTTATTTAATTTTAGTTATTTCATTAAAATAAATTATTTTAATAAAACAGTTTTATATCATTAATATAAATATATTTTTTTATAATAATTAACAGATATATTAATAAATATTAAATTTTAAATAAAATATTTTAAACAATTTGATTTAAAAAATGACTTGTCTATTGATATTTAGTATTAACTTAATACATTAAAATGTATTAGTTTAAAAAATATTTAATGTTGAAACTCCTCTATTTAAATAAATTAGTTTTAAATAAAAATATTAAATATTTTAAATATAAATATTAAAATCCTCATCTGACAGAGCAATATTTTATATTAAAATATCATTTCAACTCATCTATTTCATTTTTTATTTATTAGATTTAAAAAATCAATGAATTTTAAAAATAATTATTTAAAATTAAAAAATAATCAAAATTTTATTTATATTTTAAAATTTTGAAATTTTATTTATTTAGTAGATTTTTAAAATTAAAATGTACCTAATTTATTTAATAGATTAAAATAGAAAATTTTTACTATTATATTTTTTAAATAGCTTTATCTAAACAGATTTTAAAAAAATAAAATATAATTATAATAAAAATTATGAAAGAAAAAAAAAGAAAATAAAATAAATGGTCGACGAGTGGGTGGGGTTTGGGGGCAGAGGTGGGGATTTATGAGGTGGGTGGTCCACTGAGAGAGAGAGAGGGGGGAGATGAGAAAAAGGAAGAAAGAAGAGATAGGAGATACCAGAGTCGGTCCATATGCCACATGTAAACCACATCAGTACTTAATTAACACTATTTAATCACTTTAATAGAATCAATTATGACATTGGCTAATTTGAATTACGTGATAAGAAATCAAGTAGAGTTCTACTGGACTAATGAAGTTTAAAGAATCAATTCAGAGAGTAAAAATGCTTTAAAAAAATAATTTAATCAAATACACTTAAAACCATTGAGAGAATATAATTTTCATTTCCAACCTATTTTTAACAAATTTTAAATAACCTAAATATGTCCTCAAAATTCTAACTCTCACAGCCCCATCACTTTTTTCACTCTAAAGATTAGGACATGGATATGCTATATATATATATATATATATATATAGCAGCATATATATATATATATATATATATATATGAGCAGTATATATATATATATATATATATATATATATATATCTTCCTACTATTTATATTTATTCACCCAATTAGCTGCACTTTTCTCTCTATCGTTTCTTTTCAAATTTCTCCATAACCCAATTGGGAATAAAATTTTCAAAAAAGTAAATTATTTAAATTTAAATCTTCAACAAATAAAATAAATTAATAACTTAAAAATAAAAATATATTTAGCTTTTAGAAATTTATGAATTTTTAAATGAAAATATAAATGTTATCAAAAATGAAAATAAAATAAAGGGCTTGCTTGCTTCACTTTAAAATTATTCCCGATGGGGTTTAAAATGAGCTTGCAGCCTCACTCGCTGCTTCACCATAAGCGCTCAAGCACAACGCCGCCTGTGTCCTCGCACAATTTCAAAATGGAGGCTCAACTCCGCGTGTTCAAAGGCCTATCTTGAATAAATTGAAGGTCCATATCATGCTAATCATTGTGTTTCGCTGGGTCACGTAAAATAGAATAATCCCAAACAATATATATTATCCTGCCAATCCAACCAAATCTCACCAATAAGGAAGGAAGATTATCCCAAATAAACAGTTCTTTCTAAATCCAATACCAAATCCGATACTGATAATAAAATCCCATCCAATGGGGGCGAATCATAGTCCTCATCCAACTGGTAGAACGTCTACTATAAATATGGGACCACCCATCGGTGAAAGGTACGCACATTCATATGCCAACACTCATACGCACTCTTAGACGCATACTCATATGCAAACATATGCAACACATTTACCCTCTAGCCAGCCTCTTTCTCGTAAAGAACCAACTTTAGCATCTGAGCCCATCACGAAGCTCCCTCGCCGACCCCTTCTTCCTTGTTTCAGAGGAGTGCCACGTCCAGAGCTCAGATGACCAACAAAGCAGGCAAATGATCCTACCCTCAAATTTCAGATAACTAAAAGCTCTCGTATCCCGGGGCCCGTCAAGAATCTAGTTCGACCTAACGACCCCACACACGCTTCAAACGCCCGGCTGAAAGGCATCATCACTGGCGCCGCTCATGGGAACTATTAGCTCTCGGTGGCTAAATATAATCAAATGATTTTCGCCATCGATGGTATCGATCAACACAAGCAAGAGCAACACCAATCTACTATGACGCAGATCCACCGTGCTCGGATGTGGAAGTTAATGCAGACTACTAGCTTTAACGCAAGCACTCCGCCCTCGCAACCAACGCATGATAGGAAGAGTTAGGAACAACTTACTAGACAAACGCAAAGATCTCGCGAGACACGACAGATCCAGGAAGGTCATAACATTCCCCCCCACGAAGGACGACATAGTCACGGCATTCCCCGAGGTGCCGAAGCAAAAGCAGAGTCCAGTCAAGTCAGAGGGCATGGACCACGATTAGCCCCCGCGGAGGAAGAAAACGAAGCAATGCCCGAAGGACATGTCGGGAACGAAGAACCACATCATCCCCCGCCTGGGACGGAAGAGCAATCAGCGGGAGCCAGAGGTTTAAAGAGTCTTCACCGTGAGCTCTACAGGCGCAAGAGGTTAAGGGACGCCACGGACACTATGGATACCTTGGTACACAAACCGAATCACCCTTCACGAGGTGTTAGAGTGCTATCCGTCTCCAAAGAAATTAATGCCATTGGCAGTGGAAACTTTCATGGAGCCAAAAAGATCCCTATCGACCATCCCTGTCACTTACAAGAATCAAATGGAGCGACGTATCAAGACTCGGTAGACGGCAGTGGCTTTCGCCACTACACTAAAAGCGCCCGCCTTTAGCCTGTTTAATAGACCCCCCTTCATCAATCTCTTCATTCGTAGAACTATCTGATTATGCTCGCCTCCCACTTCATCTGAGCCGCAGACATGAAGCCGAAGCTACTATCTATCGACCACGCGTGCCTCAAGTAGAAAGCCTCGAAGTCATACGCGCGGGTAAAAGATTCAACGCCGAGTCCTCAAGATAGACGCACCTCGATGAAAAATTCACCATCACAACATTCATCAAGTAGTGTTAGGAGTGCACTAAAGGGATCTGAGTGTTTTCCATCTCGGAAGAACCCCAAGCAAGATATTTCAGGGTACTAGCCAAAGCGAGAAAATATATAAACTGGTGGAGGCTTCCCTCATATCCAAGAGGAAGAGCTCCTCCACCAGAAAGAGAGAAGTACTCACAAACAAACGGCGAGGACGAAGCCCTAAAAGACAAGACGACCAGAAAACCCTTCCGCAAAGATCAGAACGATCCCTTAAAAGGCTGGGAATCTCAGAGACTCCGTCTCAGCCCACTCCACAACCGAAGACACGACTACCACCTAAGCCTTCACTCCCTAACAGCCTCAGCTGTCGCAGGTCCCGCATGAAGGCAAACTGTGGTGCAGCTCGAGATGGTCGACCGATGAAATCCATCCACCTACGCGGACAACACCAAATATTGCAAGTTCCATAGGATTACGGGCATCGCATTTGATACCGTATACAACCCGGCAGAAATAAATACTTAATACAATTCGCTGGATACCGGGGCGTTTCATATCTCCTGTGAAACCAAGCCCGTAATCAAGCTCGTAATCAGCCCAAAGTCGCCCGGGACCGTAACCTGTGCCCCGACGAACAACACCGCCCTGCAAACTACCCACTCAAGACCAAACACCCTCGAGAAATCCACGTGATCTCGTGGAGAATTCGGGCAGAGGAGGAGAATCTAGTTCGCTCGAAGGCCCACCCGCGAGCACGTATCAGCGTAAATGGAGAAATACAAAGAGGCCTAAACACGCGACCGACACTACCATCAATGCTCGACTCAGACTTTGGCGGATGCCAAGACCCCATGACGACCTATCAGAGTTCGCGCGATCAGGCCAACACAACGGTTCATCTGCCTTAATTGATAAATGAGTTCAACCGACATCGCTTCGCCGCCACCCTCGACAAAATGGGCATTGGGAGAGAAAATCTAGGAAACCGCCAACAAATATTTGCGGTTTTCGGAGAAAAGGGTGTTACCACTGGCTTCGATTCAACCAGCTCACCCCGCAGCTCCCTACAAAGCATTTACAATGCCATGTTCCTTATCGTACGCCCGGCCACTTATAACATGTTGTTAGGCAAACCCTCTCTTCAATGCAGTAATAAAAGCCATCCCCTCAACAACCGTATCATATGATAATCAAATTCTTAACCATACATGGAGGTGGATGGTCCGAGAGATCACGGCAGGGTCAGTGGAATGCCACACGCTCCATGAAACAAAAAAGAAATGACAATGAACGAGACTCCAGCTTGACACGCGACGAGGTACCAATCCGACCCGAGCCCTGAGGAACTAGAACAGTATCGCCGACAGACGACTGAACATCTAGCCTAAGACGGCCCAACCAATAAGACCTCAAAAGCCTCCCTCACCTCTTTAAGCACGTAATGAGACATTTTCGCATGGAAGCAGCAGACATGAGTGAATCCACCCCACAAAGAATCACCATAGATTGAATCACCAAACCATCCTTTTAAACCTGGCCAAGAAAGCGCAGAGCTCGCGCCGAAAGGCAAAAAGCCATCAACGAAGAGATCGACAAGCTCCTCCAAGCAGGAGCGACCAGAGAGGTAGAATATCCCTCGAGCGGTCAAGCACGTCGGCTCGCTAAAAAGCAAATGGCAAGTGGCGACCAGATCGACTTCACCGACATAAACAAAGCATGCCCCGTGCGACGCCTCCGCCATGATTCTACCCATCGGACGCCACCCGGCCACTTAATCCTTTCGCGATGGATGCATTTTCGGTTACAACCAGACGCACGGGACCGCCACGCAGAAAAGACCTGTTCGTCACGCAGGAACTCCATTGTTATCGCGTGTAATGCCATTGACTCAAGAACAGAGCGCACCTACCAGAGGTTGGTAAAACCGGATACCTGCAAGCGCATAGGCGAAAACTAGCGTGGAGGCGGAGTGGCCAGACATGCCGGGTAAAGTCCAACACACCGGTGCCCCACATCGCTCATCTCTCCGAGGCATTCATCCTGGGGCGGAATTACAACATGAAACCGAATCCGGGTACCTAAACAAGCTCTCTCGCCGTGTCACCGAAAATTTCGGTTTCATAGTCAAATCATTGTGGAATTGAGGCAAATCCGTGACAAATAAAGGCAAGCAGTTCATAGCCATCACCATCGTGAATAAAGGAGGTCCAAATGACCGACAGAAGGATCGCAGCCTTGGGCTCTGCTTTATCTCGTGGCAGTGATAAATGCCGTCTTCTCCAAGTTTTTGAAGAAAGCTCTGCAATGGGACCCAAAGTGTGAAGAAGCATTCTCGCATTGAAGACATAATGAGAGTTCCCTCCTATTTGGTAAGCCCCGCCATGGGAGCTCCTTCACTCTATATCACTTTCTACCAGATCGACTTTTCTTCAACCGTTGCCGTCCCTACAGAGATAAAGAGTAGTTCAAGATCCGCGCTTTATGTCATCATACTAAGCTTCAAGAGGAGCAGAGAGGAGAGATACCCAAGAATGGAAAACACTCGTTTCAAGGATCAGCAGCTCGAAAAGCTCCCATATTTCAAGCTCATACTATGTCCCGATGCACATCCGAAGCAAGTGTATTGTGATAACCGTATATCCTGAGCTGGGTCGATGAAGTGTGCCATGAGCTAAGCGAAAGTTCGACATCGGGGTGATACAAGCCGAAAAACCCGGCTTATATGTGCTGACAGTGTCCCAGCCGATTTCGTCATGGATCTTCACTCCCGACGTGTAACTGCTGCACCACTCACGAACAGACGATCATTCCCACTTGGAACTCTTGTAGATGGAGCCTCAAATGCACAAAGTAGCTTTGAAAGGTGCTCATCTCTAACTCACCTAAGGGATACATTTGAATACGCACTATGATTTGGGTTCCATGCTTCTCAACAAACTGTGCCGAGTATGAGGGTCAGTCTCTAAAGGTGCCTCAACCCTCGCCCATTCATTAGAAGCTCGACCAACCAAAGGTCTACAAATGACTCCCACCGGGTGGTCGACAAATAGAAGATACCACTAGCCAAAAAAGTGAAACGATGATTCTATACCTCCGAAAAGTCCGGGAGCATATTAAAAATTGTTAGTTCAGCGTCAATAACCCGAGCGTAGAACTCTTCGAGCCGACGCTCAAGTAAAGCCTTCAGTCATCACGCCTCACGTAGATTCCTCAAGAGTCGACACTGGTCGACACCGGGCGAACCCTCAATCGATCTTCTACGGGCGAGTGGTGTTACCCAGTCGTGGGTCCAAAGGTATCTGACGGAGCCCATTTAGGATTATATTATTGACGAAAGCCTACCGTGACACGAAAGAAGCGGTTAAAATAAGTGGCGAGGTCCCGCCAGTTTACTAATCACAAGGAAGCCTCAAGCAAGGATTCTTCACACATTTCCTTAAATGCATCGCAGGAGAAGACACCGAGTATGTGCTAAGAGAAGTACATGAGGGCATATGCGGGGAATCATATCGGAGCTCGAGCATTAGCGGGAAAGGTCCCCGCGCGTGGGATACCACCAGCCTACAATATTCGCTGATGCCACCGACCCAGTCGCGTTAGGAAATGTAGAATTGTCAGAGCACGCCAAGATCTCGCCCCTTCAGCCCTTAACGCCGATCACAAGCCCCGACCCTTCCAATTACTGGGTTTTGACATACTAGTGACCCTGCCCATTGGTAAGGGTCGGGCAGAAATTATAATGTCGAAGTTATTTGCTCACTGGCGCCGAGGCCGAGCCTCAGCCAGCTACCATAAGAGCGTAAGATACGCGAATTTTGTGTGGCGAGCCATCATATGTGTTTGGTATTCCAAAAGCCCCGTATCAGATAACGAGAAATTCGCTCGACAACGCTTAAAGTCAGAGATTTCTCGTGCCGGCCTGAATTAAAAATTATTACTCATCTCCAAGACACCAGCCAACGGGACAGCCTAGTCACTATCGTGAATTTAAAGCCGCCAGCACCAAATTGAAGCATCTTAAAGGTAATCAAGTAATACCTCCCCAAAGTACTACCAGCCAGCTTGGCAGACGGCACAAGTCGGCCAACCCAAACCCCATTTGCCCCAGCCTGCAGACCGGGCAAAGAGCGTCCCGTTGAGGCTCGGAATGGCCTCCCGTAATCGAAAGTGCTAGCATCAAATGGAACACAATGACGAAGCCCTTCTGGCCAAACTAGATCTCCTAGACGAAAAGCTGCGCGAGTGTCCTAAAGCACAATGAGGACTATCAAAGGAAGACGGGGCGAGGTACTACAATCAAAAAAGTCAAACCTAGAAACTACATGCCGGGTGATTTAGTTTTAAAGAAACTCCGCCAACAAGGAAGAACCCAGACATGGGAAACCGGCCCCAACTGGAAGCGTCCTTACACTATCTCTCGAGTCGCCGCCGGCAATTACGAGCTCCAGACAGATATAAGGAAAATCTACAAACATACATGGAATGCGGAAACATCTAAACGTTTTAACAAGAAGCAACGTTTGTAAAGTTAAATAATGCCTTATCGGATCTTATGTGACAAGTGGATGCTCACGGATTGTCATTTCCGTTAGACATCTAAAAAACAGCCATATATGTAAGATACGTAAAAGGCACAATAAGAAGATACATAGACATAGTGAAAGCTATTTCAATTGGAACCACATTCGCCATAATCAACGGTGTCCCCGATTACATCTTGAGAAGTATTCAAGATGCGCTCCCGAAACGCCCAAAAAAAAAAAAAAAAAAAAAAAGAAAAAAAAAGGGTGATAAGGAGAAAAGAAAAGAGGAGAAAGAAAAAAGAAAAGAGAGGAACAAAGGAGAAAGACAGAATGAAAACAAGAAGGAAAAGAAAGAAGTGGGAAAGAGGAGAAGAAGAAAAAGTGGCAAAGGAGTTTTATAAGAAGAATAAAAAGTGGGAGAATGGGCACGTAATGCGAAAAAGATGAAAAGCATGAGGGAAGGAGAAAGGAGGAAGGAAGATAAAAGAAGAAGAGAATGGAGAAGCGCGACTGAAGAAATACATCGCTCTCTGTGATGCATCTCTCAGCACGGTTGGGAATAACATGACTCCCATGGGGGAAGGGGAGATTAGGAAAAACACAACTCCCACATGTGGTAGCTAGGAACGCCAGCCGACCCCTAAATATTCGTAAGGATCCCAAGAATCCGTACTCGACGATTCATCTCACCCGCATTCCTAAGCATGATCAAAGGAAAGAAAAATAAGAGCAGTGTTAACAAGCCTCACAAAGAATAAAAATCGCAGTTATAAGAAGATCAAAGCCCTTGAAACCCGCGAGGTTCCGGTAAATTCTCATCACCAAAGATTAAAGACGTCAGACCTTTTCAAGAAAATCAAGACTTAATGGTCGCATCGTGAAGAGCTATGCCCGACATCACACGGGAAAGAGCCCATGCTCACTTCTCGACGAGCTCATCTTACCTCGCATGCGCCACGCCGGTCGTGAGTCAACCAGCCCCAGCTATTGCTACCCGCTACATCGCCACTCCTACTGAACAAACGCCACCATTGACAGCCACCTACTCCCCACGCCACGCCGCCTCAAGAGTCAAAACCGCCAGCAGACGCCACTCTGGCCAAGCATCGCCACCGGCCGAACGCCACCATCACTAAGCTCTCACCACTCGAGACAAGCCACGCCGCCCTCAGAGTCACCGGGCCAAGCCATTACGCTACCCCGCCAGCATCGCTACCGTCGAACGCAATCCACGCCGACAGCTCACCTTACTCGCGATGTGCCACGCTCAAAGAGTCAACCCGCCAAAGTTACATCGCCATTCGTCAACGCCACCAAGGCCACGCTGCCGGGAGCCTGGGTGCTCACTTTGACAGCTCGCCCGGCTCGCACGCCACGCCGCTCTCGTGAGCCAGACGCCCCCAACACGCCATTTCTGCTTCAACGCCACGGGCTGCCAGCCGTCAGGAGCCCCGCTTTGCTCACTCTCGACGCAGCCCATCTCTGGCCGTGACAGTCACGCGCTCAGAGTCGACCGGGGCCACAGTTACATCACCATTCGGCTTGAACGCCACCAAGGCCACAAATGTGCCGCATCTGGGGCTTGCTCATCACTTTGACGAGCCTACTCGCCCGCACGTGCCACGCCGCCTGGGAGTCGACCGCCAGTTACACGCCATTCGCTTGAACGCCACCAAGGCCACGCCGCCAGGAGCTCAGCCGCTGCTCACTTTGATCAGCGCTCATCTACTCGCACGCACCACGCCGGTCAGAGTCGTACTCAGCCAAAGTTACACGCCATTCGCTTGAACGCCACCAGGCCACAAACACGTGAGTCCAACACCACATCGACGAGCTCTTTCTCCCATCGCTTCATTCTGACGAGCTCTACTCAACTATTCACATTGACTGGAAGCCTTCCCTCCTTTTTTGCAACACATGGATGAGCTCCCCAGCCAACAATTCACATTGACGAGCCTTCCTCCCTCTCACATGGACGAAGCCCCCTCGCCAACACCACATTGACTAACTCTTCCCATCACCACTCTGACGAGCTCTACTCAACCCGTCCACTCCCCCACCAGCTCCTTCCTCCCCGCTCTCACCCCTGACCAGCCCCCGCTAACAATCTCACTACTGACAAGCTCTCCCATCACCACCGGACTCCAGCTCACCCCAACCATTCACATTGACGAGCTCTTCCTATCAACTGACTGACGAGCCCCACTCAATTATCCACATCGGGACGAGCCTTCCCTCCTCGCCCACGGACAAGCTCCGCTAACACCACATTGACGGCAAGCTCTTCCCTCTCAAGCCATTAGCTGGACGAGCTTCCTGCCAACAATTCACATTGACGAAGCTCTTCCCATCGGGCTCACTTCTGACGAGCTCTACCAATCACACTCCGACGCAGCTCTTCCTTCCTCACCACATGGACGGAAGCCCCCGCCACCACTGACGAGCCTTCCCACGCCCACTCCCTGACGAGCTCTACCTCAACCATTCACTCGATGAGCTCTTCCTCCGCCCCTCATATGGACGAGCTCTACTCAACTATTTCACATTGGCGAAGCTCTTCCTCCCCGCTCACTCCTGACGAGCCCTCGCCAACACCACATTGACGAAGTCAAGCCCCATCGCCCACACCCGACGAGATCTACTCAACTATTCACATTGACGAGCTCTTCCCATCAGTTCACTCGGACGAGCTCTACTCAACTATTCACATTGACGAGCTCTTCCTCTCAGTTCACATGGACGAGCTCCTGCCAACAATTCACATTGACGAGCTCTTCCTCTCAGTTCACATGGACGAGCTCTTGCCAACAATTCACATTGACGAGCTCTTCCCATTAGTTCACTCGGACGAGCTCTACTCAACTATTCACATTGACGAGCTCTTCCTCTCAGTTCACATGGACGAGTGATTAGTGCCCAAAAAGAGCTATTTTGAACCCTATTTTTAATAGGTTTTGAGCGCTTTTTGTGTACTAATTACTATAATTAACCCAATTGACATGTTCGTGTCCCTATTGCACTTCTAATTGCATTTCGAGGCTGTTTTTGTGGTTTTTGCAGGAATTGGAAGCCAAATTATCGTGTCAATCCAATCATAACCAAAACCGGGTTGATTTCCATCAATTTCATATGGCTCTATCAATTCCCCGCAGTTTCCAGGAATGAAGAATATCAGCTTGAAGAAATGGAATGCTGCAGCTTGAAGCAGGAAGCCGAAACGTATCATAGAAGCCAATGGAACAGAGAGTCACAGAGGAGAGAGAACAGTTGAATTCCTCGCTATACGTGCTAAAATTTCGCAGTGGATTGCGATCCCAGCTTAAAAATTTCACATGTGAATTTTCGGTTAGGCTAGCGATATTTTCCGCTAGGGGCTAGCGACAGCTCGCCAGCCAGCTTAAATCTCTATATCATTGATAGCTAAATCTCTCACCCCCGCTGGCCCCCAGAATCTCCTTTCTAGGCTAGCGAAATTTCGCTAGCATAGCGAAATTTTCGCTATGCCAGCGAAATTTCTTGCATAGCGAAATCTCAGCCCCTGTGTTTTTGGTATACTTTTGATTCAAAATCCATCACTTTTGATAAATTACCATTCATTCCTTTATGTACTTCTTATTTTAGGCATTTTTGTCATTTCACACATCAGGTTGGCTATATAAAGCTCCCTACAATCTTTGTAACCCTAACTTTAAGCTAAAGACGCAAATTTTTTCATTTTGTCCCTGGGCGCTTTTCTCTTCTCTCCTTTCTCTCCTTTCTGTTGTGCCAAATTAACACCGGTTACTTGGCAATCTCGGAGGATTTAGCGGCCAAAACCTCTCCTCCCTTGAAGGAAAAGGGCCATCAGTGGATCTCGAGGTTGCTGGAGGTTCCCCTGTTTTACACGTGTATGCACTGAACAGTTTGTGTTTCCTTTGAACTCTAGGTTTAAATCCCTGTATTCACCTTGTGAAACCCACCTTATTCGGGTAATCTTTTAAAGTTCGGATGCTTATCAAGCAGTGATCTAATGAGATTCATTAGTTACCCTATTAATCTATTGTAAAGTGAGTCGTGAAAATTGTTCTTCACCGTGAGTGATCGCTAAGGCCTTAGTAAACACCATCTTTCAAAAGGAGCAATTTATTTCTCAGTTAGTTTTATAGTCGATGAAGATCCTGCCTCGAGATAATTATATGTCATCCTCCCCAACGCGAGCAAACAACCTCTCAATGACCTATAGAACTCCAAACCCCCAGCTTAATTCCAAATACTTAAAGGAGCCTCTATTTTTTACATTTTATTTTCTTTTAAATTTCAGCTTCACCAACCAAACCCCTCAAGCTTTTATCACCACCTTAAAACCAAATTTAATTCCACCATTCGAATAATCGCAAATCATTTATTAAAGAAAACCCATCCTCAGAAATTCGAATTTAAAGACCACTCATATCACAAAGTAGCTTGACTACTACAAATAGGAGGAACTTAGGATATAAAATTTTGTTGATTCCCATCACCCTACTCGTGGCACGAATCAATGAGCTTCCTACCAACACCATACTGACGAAATTTTCCTCTCGCCTCCTCATTACGGACGAAGCTCCCGCCAACAAATTCACATCGACGAAGCCCCGCCAACAATTCACATTGATCGCAAACTCATTTGTACAAAGAAAACCCATCCCCTCGTGTTCTAATTCCTAGACCACCATACCGGCAGCAGCTGACTACTCAAGTAGTAGGAGTGAACTTAGATATAAATTTTTGCTGATTCCTGATCACCCCATCACAAGACGAATCAACGGAAATGCCTCCTACCACCAACAATTCACATTGCAAGGACGAGCTCTTCCTGCCTCACATGGACGAGCCCCCGCCAACACCACATTGATCGAGCTCTTCCAACCGCCTCACCCGACGAGTCCCACTAACTATTCACAATCACGAGCCTTCTCCTCCCAGCTCACACTTCGACCAGCCCTCGCCATCAACTGACATCGACGAGCTCTTCCTATAAGCTTCATTTCCTCGATGAGCTCTACCTCAACCTGTTCACTCCGACGAGCCTTCCTCCGGGCTCACATGGACGAGCTCCCCGCCACCAATTCACATTGACGGCTTCTTCCCATCGCTCACTGACGAGCCTCACCAACTATCTCACATCGGGACGAGCTTCCCCTTCTCCCATCGCCATTTCGATCGAGCCTACTCAACTATTCACTCCTCGGCCAGCCCGTTTTCCCGCATGGACGAGCTCCTGCCAACAATTCACATTGACAAGCTCTTCCCATCACCACTTCTGACGAGCTCTACCTTTTAACCGCTCACTCGACGAGCCTTCCTCTCGCCCTCACATGGATGAGCTCCGCCAACAATTTACATTGACGAAGCTCTTCTCCTTACTCGCCTCAATTCCTGACGAGCTCTACCTCAACACCACATCGACAGCTCTTCTCTCGCTTCATGGATCGAGCTCCCTTCGCTCAACGCTCAGATTGACGGAAGCCTTTCCCACGGCCCTCACTCCGACGAGCCCCACCACCTCATTCTCACATTGACGAGCTCTTCCTCCCGCCCCACCCTGACCGAGCCTCTACCAACTATTCACATCGACGAGCCTTTCCCTTCCGCCCACACGGACGAGCTCCCCTTACCAACACCACATTGATCTTGAAGCCTTCTCCTCTCATTTCTTCACACACGGACTTGTTTTCCCCCGCCAACAATTCACATTGACGAGCCTTCCCCATCGGCCACTCCTGAATGAGCCCCACCTCAACTATTCACATTGACGAGCTCTTCCCATTAGTTTACTTGGACAAGCTCTACTCAACTATTCACATTGACGAGCTCTTTCCATCAGTTCACTCGGACGAGCTCTACCCACCTACTCAAATTGACGACCTCTCCCAAAGATAGGTCGTGCAGCCTAAGGAATCAATTCAACTCATGCAAGTCAACTAACTGAGGTCGCCCCTCAGCCGAATTGACAAATCTTCCAGCATAGTCGTGCAAATTCTAAGGAATCAATTCAACTCGCTAAAGACAAATAATCCTAAGGTCACCGCCAACCGATCGACCGCTTTAAATAAGTCATGGAATCCGTGAATCAAATCACTCAGTAAAATCAACCTGGACGGAGCCAAATGCCTTAAATTAATGAGTTCGGCCACGCTCTATTTAGACCACGCAGCCTCACGAATCAAGTCGCCTGTTTTTACGTACCCCATATACCTCAATGGCTCGGGCCATGAGCTTAGTCGTCAACTCATACACGCAATTCAGATCATTCATAAAGAAAAGCGCGAAATGCACCAGCAGAGACACAAACAACATATAAAAAAAAAATGAATGAATATTTATCAAGGGAGTGTCATTATATGTCTCGGGGCCCCCGTGCCCCACAAAAAACAAACAAATATACGTGAGAAGGAAAGTATGAAAGTCGAGATCAGGCAGACGAGTACAAGGATTTAGGCGTCGGCCAGGGAATGTAGATGCAGTGGAGAAGAGGGGAAGCTCTGCCTTCCTCGCAGAGTACCGATCTTGAGAATAATTTGCGTAAAAGATTCCCCGCCTCCTCGTCTCACCGGGAGATCGCTTGAAGTCCAAATACGAATGCCGCTAATTGCCTTATAAAAAGCGAGCCACTCCACGGTGAGCCCACTGAAAGCACCGGCTTTAACTCCCTCAATCTTCTCTCATACCCTCACCTCTGGAGCAAACCAAAGTGGATCTCTCACGATGAAGATCCCCATGCAATCCGTGACACCTCCTCCTTCTCACCAAGCCCGGGCCTAAACTTATGCCTGGGAGGCCTCCTCTCGACGAGCCACTTCCCAGCCACGCCCGCCCGAGCTTCGGGCGACGAGTCGCTGGCCTGGGTCGCGGGGCAAGCTTATCACCCGCCGCCATTGACTGCACGCAGCTCCTCTTGAGACTCCCGCAGCTCACCCCAGGATGAAATAAGCTCTTCCCTAACCGTCTGAAGCTCACGCTCGGGCCGGACATAGCCCATCCCGGTCCCAAATTAAGTCATTCACAAGAACCTCGCAACTCACCACACAAACCTCCCGGGCTCGCCCCTCGAACCGGGCCAAGCCACTCCGAGCCGTCCTTCTACTTTCCGCGCCCGAGCACGAGCCGACATGGTGTGCTTTAACCCGATTGCTTCTCTACCTCTCTTCAACCATATGCTGCGCCGGGTCCTTGCAGCTCAAATCGCGTATAAGAGAGGCCGCCTTCGCCTTATAAATCCGGGCAATTTTCATGTGCTTTTCATTTAGTTTGGCCTTCTCGGCCAGACCCTTCAAATGAGTGGCTACCTGCACATCGAACATGGAGTCAACATCCAACGCGAGATTAGCATGGAAATAGACACGACAAGACACGTGGATCTCTTACCGAGGCTGACCCCTCGATGGGACGTAGCCGCAGCCCTGCCGACGCAACGCTCGACCCCAAGACGAATCCCCGTAATGGACGAGACGCGCTCGCAAGTAGTTCAAGATAAGAAGCAAGGAGTCCCCATCCTCGCTTATTTTTTACTCCGGAGCCTTTTTCTTCAACTCTTCCGCCCGACGAGGGAGCGACCTGATGCTCTCCGTCGGCGGATTCCAGACGGTGATGGGCACAACTGCCAATGGCTGTTCGGCGGATCCACCCAAGAGATTTTTCGCCTTCGTAGCAGACGTGGAGGGGGGCTGCGAGCTCAAAACCATAGGAGCCTCTGCCGCAGGCGATTGCACCAGCTCCGAATTTTGAGCAGGAGCAAACAGAGAAGAAGAGGACGCCCCCAATCTCGGAACCTTGGCCAAAGCCGGCCTATCTTTATCAACGAAGCCCTAGTTTTTCCGCTTCACACTCCGGGGCTTCCGAGATAATGTCTCCAATTGAGCCAAAACTTCTCCCCGGGTGGGAGTGGCTACGGAAGGCCCAATGGGAGAGACTTTCTTAGAAGGAGGAGGCAAGGGCCTCAAAGCAGCAGGGCGAGCAGGCTTCAAGTTCGAAGGGCCAGCAATGCCCGATTTAATTAGCTCCGCGTAAGGGCGAGCGGAGCATTCAGCCAATATCAACGCTACAACATCATCTTCAGCGCTGAGATCAATCCGAGCACCTGAGAAACAGAAGGACACGTAATCATAAATATTCGACAACCTCGCATAAGTCATACCAAAACAACGCAGACACTTACGGAGATTATCAAGGGTGGTCCAATTTCACCTAACGCCTAAAGGTGTCATCTTTGTCGAAGGTGTCATATCCCAACCTCGACCAACGACAAAGAAGAGCGACTTCCACCCACCTACGGGAAGAAGCGTGGAGATCGAAATTACCAGAGGAGATCTAGACGCCTAGAAAAATAAGAGGAAGCTCCTCAAGAGAGTCTCCTTCGGAGTAAAAAGATAAAGAAGCAAAGCTACACTGGGAACATCGAGTCCCCTATCCCTAAAGAAGGCCAATAGGCCAACCAAAATACCCCAACCGTTGAGCGCAAGCTGGGAAGGACAGACATTGAAATGCTGTAAAACCCCTTTTATGAAGGGGTGCAAAGGAAAACGAAGACCATTCTCAAAGGCAACTTCGAAGAAGCATACCATTTTTGGTACAGAAACTACGTAAAAGGTCAAAACGTCAGGGGACCACACCCGAACACCAGAAGGAGGTCGGTAACGTTTAGTAAAGGTAGCCCCATATGAAGGACCAACCTTGCTGGGCCCCACGGTTATAGCATGTTGGACGGTTAAGTTGAGATAGTCAGATCCCGCGGGATATTCAATCAGGCTTACTCTCCCCTTACCCTTGTCTAAGGGAAGAGGAGGCACCCCAGGAACATCTCGGAGTTCAACCGCAGCCTCTAACCCTAAGCCGGCGACGCTCCGTCCGCCCAAGATCGCAACAACCTGAGAGCTCACCACCAATACGCTGCGAAAGAAGAAGCAGCGACTGGACCCATGCCGACAGGAGGCAAGCCATAAGAAACAAAATCCAATCAGTCAAACCCTAACGCCTCGCCAATTAATCGAAAAAGAAACCGAAATGATACGTACGGCCAACTGGGACCGAAAAATAACGGAGAAAGGTCGCACAAAACGCCATTAAAACCAAGAAAGCAAAGTGGAGCCGCAAATCGCTAAAGGCAAAGCAGTGTCCCCAGAGCAGAAGTGCATGGGCGCTTAAAAGATGTCCACGCCAAAAAGAAACAGAAGGAAACTCGGGAAGTAGGAGTGGCAAATGAGCGAGAACCAAAGAGTCACCTGGCCATCACTGTAAGACATATGATGGCGACAAAGCCTTAACTAACCCAGCCCCGAACAAACACGTGGAAACTGCAACCGATACGAGAAGAATTACAGCCCTTGCCCACGCATTCCGTACACAAGGGCTGGGGGGCAATTGATGGGGCGTTTAAAAATACCGTTGTGCTCCACTCTCCAAGCCACCATAAGCGCTCAGCACAATGCCCGTGTCCCCCACGTACCTCAAAATGGAGGCTCCCACTCCGCAAGGCCCAAAGGCCGACCTTGAATAAATCGAAGGTTCCATATCGCGACCATATATTGTTTCCTCGTCAATGTAAAATAATAACCCCAAACAATATATATTATCCCGCTTAATCCGAACCAAATCTCAATCAATAAGGAAGGGTATTTATCCCAAATAAACAGTTCTTTCTAAATCCAATATCAAATCCGATACTGATAATAAAATCCCATCCAATGGGGACGAATCATAGTCCTTATCCAACTGGTAGAACGTCTACTATAAATATAGGACCACCCATCGGTGAAAGGTACGCACATTCATACGCCAACACTCATACGCACTCTTAGACGCATACTCATATGCAAACATATGCAACACATTCGCCTCTGGGCGCCCCCTTTTCTCTCGTAAAGAACCGACTTTTAGACGGAGAGGCCACAGCGAAGCCCCTCCGAACCCCCCGCTTCTTCCTTGCTTTTGCGTAGAGCCACGCCCGCAGAGCGCACAACAAAGGCAAATGATCCTACCAAATGCCCCAGACAACTAAAGCTCGTCATCCCGGGCCTCCGTCAAGAATCCAGTCCGACCCAACGACCCCTACATGCTCCAGCCCAGCTCCGGTTGAAAAAAGGCATCATCAATTCTTAAGAATAGTTTTTTAAAATATAAAAAATATTATTTTGGTGTTCTCTAAAAATTATTTTTTTTCTTTGAAGAATTTAGCATCTTCTATGTTTTTTATGTTTTTAAAAAAAAATGGAAGAAAACATGTTCCCTATTTTCTATATTCTCCTTATTTTTAAAAATAGAAAATAGTTTTTAAGAAGTGAGCGCTTTAAAAACATGAATCAACGTTACTAAAGAAACTCAATTTCGGGAGTAAGAGAAGCTACTTAAAAAGAGCTACAATGGAGAGGGAGAAAAAGAGCTGCCTGAATTTTCCTCATCTCCTTCCTGAAGGTCACAGAGCTGCAACCCTCGTTAGCTAGGTTTGCTCTCGCTATCTTAAGAGAAATCAAACCCTCTCGATCTCAGATTGTCTTATTGAAATTTTGGAGGTAGAAACCTAAAATGGCTTCATGCTTCTGGGAGCCCTTCTTCTTCTTCTGTTCTTCATTCCTACTCTAAAAGTTATGATGTTTTCTCGTGAGTTTTAGAGGCGAAGACACCTCGCTATACTTTCACCAATCACCTCTTCCAAGCTCGATTAAGAGAGAGGCACTTCGCACCTTCGAGATACGATGAACAACTCAGAGAGAGGGGGAAGCCGATGTTCTCAACTTTGAAAGCACTAAGATTCAAAGGTCTTCCGTAATTATTTTTCCTCAAAACTTTGCTCATTCCGTATGGTGTTTGATGAATTGTCAAGATCATGGATGTTTAAAGTGGACACACTGCCGATTTTCTATCATGTGGATCCATCCCCATGTACGAAATCAAACAAGGCGCTAGATGCTGGCGTGGTTATGAAGAAACCCGAAGGAGCCGCGTAACGTAGGGAAGGTGGAGAACGGTCTTGAGAGAAGCAAGCAATCTTTCTGGATGGCATCTACAACTACAAGACGGGTAAGTTTTCTATAAATTAATTTGATTTCTTTTCAACTATGTTTAATTTTAGAAGAGTTCTTAATTTCAACTATGTTTAAGCATAGAATGAATAGCTTTCCCATTTACATAGTCATGAGTTGATCATTGGAAACATTTAGGTTAAAATGCTTCCCCTTACTCATGGCTTTTAGAAATAATCATTTATTTTCTCCATGAATTACTTTTACGTGTTGTGTTTAGTTCTCAAAAAGTACACAAGATAATATTCTTATATTTCGCTGTGAGAATCTGTAAATATAAATAAAAAATAATATATTAGATTTAACACTTTTCTTATTTTTTATTTTTTAATGAAAGAATACTACAAAATAGAAATCTTATAAACACGATTTGGAAAGAGAACCATAATAATCTTCAAATCTAACATTAACCACATCTTTAGAAAAATTAGACCACCAAACACTCATTCTAAAATACTAGTTCAGTTTTTTTACTAAACTGTATTTACTTCTCCATAAACATGTAGTAAGATATAAATATTTAGATCTTAAGCCTAACTTCCAACTATTTAGATTTTTATTTTAGTTCATTGTTTCTTTTTTCTACTTCCCTCTTCTTTTCTTTCCCTCATATTTTCCCTCTAATTTTCTAAATTTTATGGGAAATATAACCTTTTTTGAAGTAATATTTGGAAAGGATATTTGATCCCCCTTTGATTAGATTGCCCACATTAGGCTGAGCTAAAATCAACAAATTTATGCCTAAGTTCTCCTGTAGTAGTCAAGCTCTTTGCGATTATAGTGGTCTAGGGTCGAACACGAGGATGGGTTTTCATCCTAGAATGATTTGCATAAATCTGCAAAGGAAGGTAAAAACTTATTTGGACTTTTTGATTTTGTTTAAAAGAAAGCAGTGTGATGAGTTTGAAAGCGATTAAGCGTAAAGCGGAAATGAAGTGTGAAAAGTTAACTTTGAAAGATTTAGGTCACTAACTTGGTAACTTAGGGCAAACAAATTGTCCTCGGGTTTTATCCTCAGCTTTATGACAAACAACCTATAGTCCCAAACACAACCGGATCTATGTTTAACTAGCAAACCTCACCTAAAATCAACTCCTATTTAGTTAACACGAGATAACACATGCATCTAGCCCCTTTTCGAGTTTGAAACCCTAACATTAAATATCATTTCAATGGCTGTAAAGACCATCTAATGAACCAGTACATCCCAGCAATAAGTATACCTTTGTATCCTAAAGCATGGCCAAGTATTGGCCAAATCAATAACATTGTGCTATTCGACCATATTTTGAGAAGATAGGGGTCATAAACCTGATTACTGTAACTTTTAACACAAGAGGACAACCTGCATATGCCCCACCACGACTACTTCCTTCCTCTTCAAAGAAAGAGGCTTAGCCAAGCATCTCTTGAGTTGTCATCCTCCAAGAGGGTGTTTGGCGACAAGAAAATAAGGAAAAGAGGAGAAGAGAGAAAAAGCAGAAACCCTAACTAAAGGCTACTTGAGATATTTACATAAGTAAAAAATGTGCCAAAGATTTCTCTCGATTTCTTCTCCTCCTGAGTTGCAAAACTATGGGGTTTTATATAGGCCACCCATTTATGTGAAATTACAATAAAGCCTAACATTTTGGCTAATTTAAGGGACAAGAGAGTAATACACCAAAATTGAAGTCAGTTTGCATTAATTACAAAAGTATGACAAGGCAGTGAATTTCGCTAAGGCATATGATTTAAGCTAGAGTAAGCGAAAATTGTGAACTAAGCGAAAATTTCACTAGCTAATGAAATCTCAAGATAAGCGAAATCGAGAATTTTAAGCTGGCGGTGCAGGAGATTTCGCTAGCTTAAGCGAGAATTCTTGTGATGTAATCGCAAAATTCGCTAGGAATAATTCTTAGCGAAAATCTGAAGATTCTAAGCGAAAATTCACCAATTTAGCTAAGATTGAAAATTTTAAGCTAAAAATTTGTTCGCAATCGGTAGGAAATTTTACAATCTTGCGAGAAATTCAATTCTTTGATTCTTCCTTCCTTTTGCCTCATGTCCTCTCTTTGCATTGATTTTCTTCACTTTGCCTTCATTCTCTCTTTGATTTTGGTGTGATTGATGGTTATGATTGGTTCAATCTTCTTGATTCATCATATGTCTCGATCGAACTCCCAAAGTGCGCAAAAACATAACTGTAAAAAATAACCTGCAAATGGCATAAGTGAAACTAAGAAGACTTGAACACTTCAATTGGCATAATGACATGATTAGTCTTATAAAGCACTCAGAAACCTATCTAATATAGGGTTCAAAATAACACTTTTTGGGCACTAAATGCCCAAATGTATTGTAGAGACAATCCAACAAGTCAATACAGAAAAACGTTGATAATCAAACAAGTCCTCCCCAGCGTTGATAAATCCCTCCACACACCTTTATACCCATGGGTCGGTGACATCTTTAATTCTCATAATTAGAACACTTAGGAGAGTCCTTTCACTTTTCGTTACATTTATTTTTATGAATTGCCTTACATTGGTAGATATTAACGCACGTGGCAGGGTTCATCAGCGTATACATCACTCGCTTCATCTTCATGCCCGAGGTGATTCACCAGCCTTCATGCTCGGGATGTCTGTCTGAGGCGGGGCCCTTTAAGGACTGAGGTGATCACTGAAACCCCATCATTCTGCTTTACTTGGCTCAGGTCTCCAGGTCATTGAGTTTCGGATCGGGGCTCGTCTTTCATCAAATGCTACCTCAGCACATGCGCTAGGGCTTTTCCCATTCCTTGACACGTGACCCAAGACTTATCCTACTCCACTAGCTCCCCTAGTGCCTTTTCGTACCGCTAGGGTTGGGAAATGGCGGTAAATGTTTGGTGTCAGTCTCGTCGCCGCCTACTTTAGCATTAAGGGCAACTGCATCGAATCTTATGCACCATCATTACATTCTGTTGCTCACACCTAGCTGTTCCGAACTTGCACCCGGTCTTGTCAATCCCCACTAACCATTAAATACGCTCCTCGATCGCTGATCCGCCCCCACGTTCAAATAGCCCCCTTTCGCCTTCCATTTGATTTTTCATGTCATTCTGCCTCCGCCTTTGCTATCCTCTGGTTTTCTGTCATTGTGAGATTGAAACAAAAACTTGCTTGGTTAGTTCAAAAAAACTTGCTTGCTTGGTTAGGCATGATGATTTCCTCGCTTGTCTTCCCAAGAGTCGTTCCGGCAATGGCTCAGAGGAACTCACAGGATGGCCATGACCGCCTCGGAAGAGTAATTGGCGCGCGGGTGAAGAACCACCCCTCTCGGCCCGCATGCAGGAAGTTCTCGTGCGAACTCGATGGCGCGTTATTACCTGGCTTTCAGGCTTTGTCGAAAAAGAGACACGTGGGATGGCACTGGTGATATTCCTTTCTCCCTCAAGTTCGAGTTCCCTTTCCTACCTTAGGCCCCCAATTTGCGGCTTGTACGGGCATGGACCGAGGGCAGATGAACTACATCCTTTGGCTGAAAATCCATATTAGCGAGGGGCTAAGATTCCCTCTCCCCCACTAGTTCACCAGTTATGTCATTACACCTGGATCCACCCTATTTATGTTCACGTGAACATCATTCGGGTTCTCCTCTGGGTGTGCGTGCTGAACAAGAGACTCGGCCTTAGGCTTGGTTTAGAGGAGGTGTTGTTCGCCTACTCCTTTAAGCGACACAAGCTCGGCCGATACTACCTCATGGCTAATGCCCAATCGCTTCACCTAGTGACTAACACATGAAACACCGGCCAAGAATGGCGCAGGGAAAGTCTTGGTGCAACTTGGAGGCTGCGCCAAGGATACTATGCAGAGGGAGTTCTCGGTTCCCAGCTCCTTTTGCGGGTCGGTAGCAAAGCCCCGTGCCCATTTAACAGCTTCGTCCTCATCTCTTTGATCTCTATTCTAACAACTGCTCGTGTTCACACAAGTACTCTGGGTCGAGGAAAACTAGTGGACAACCTAAGTGCCAGCCAGTTCAATGCTTTAGCTAGAGTTCTTAACCTTTTGAGCTTGACAAGAGACTTCAAATTCCTGTTGTCTCCCTCAAATCTCTAGGCGGTTTTTGCCGAGCCCGAGGATTTCATAGTCCTCTCGATGCCTCGTCTTCACTTTGCAGGCATGGGGGGCGCCGCTGGAGCGTGTGCTCCAGTCGGCTTCTTACGCATCGCGGCGGGTTGAAACACAGGCTCGAGGCGGTGGGAAGACATGGCGTGGCGGCAGGCTTTCGATCCAGCCTCCTCGCGCGTGACTCCCCCGGGGGGCGAAGATATGAAGGGAACCTTCGTCAAACTCTCCGACCGAGTCCCGCCCCCGCGCTCGTCCACCTACACCTGGGGACTCCTCGACTATCCCCAAGGTGAGTAAAGTTCTCGAGTGGCCCCTGGTAGGATCATCTCACCGAGTTTTCCACCTTGCTTTAGCCTGGCTCGTAGTCCTCCCGGAGAAGACGATGCCCTCGGAGGAGTTACGGTTGGGAGGGGTCACGCGCCACGGCCTCCCCATACCCGACCGGTGTTAGGAAAGGCAAGGGGGAAATCAGGGCGGTCACCATCCTCCCTTCCCCGAAGTGGACCCCCAGTCCCTCTAGCTATGGAGCCTTGATGGCTATTATTCGAGGAACCACTCCTCAAGGACCCAGAAGAGGAGGTGGTCTCCAACTTAGCTGTGGAGTTCGGGGCTCCAGTGATCAAGAAGGTTCTCGACCTCCTAAGGGATTCAACACCCTTTCAATGGCGGTCGTGGTAACCCTTTACTCTTGATGCTAGTTCCTTGTTTTCTCTCTTTCCATTTTTCTTCTTCTAAATGGATTTTAAGACACAAACGAGCACATTTGGGGCCTACATGGCCAAGTACTACAATGCCCTATATAACCAACTCAATCGACTCTAACACCTGCGGGAAGGTGCGCGGGAACAGTACTCCAAAGCACAGGACGAAGCCAAGGTTCCTGATTTGGAAAGGAAGGTGGCCAAGCTGGGCAAGAAGGTTGATGAGGTTACAAACTCCGTGTTTCCGATCAACAAAGATCACGTAGTAGTTTGTCATTTTACTTACTTGAAATGGTATGTAATAATTGTTAGCAATAGGTAATAGGTCAAACAACAGACCGGTATCTAAAATTGTTAGGCTTTTTTTATATTGCAAACATCGATTAAAATTATTATTAGGATTAAATAGAGTGTTTTGGATATAGGGGTTATGGTAGTACATTTACCATCCAAACAACAATTTACAAATAAATAGTGGGGGCTTAAATGGTGAGGTTTCTAGATAAACATGTTATGGTAATACATTCACTAGTTAGAGTCGTACATTAATTGTTATGGTATTATATACAATGAAACTTCACCAAATGAGATCAAAGCAAAAAAGGATATCAATATGAGTTTACAAACATAATCAGAAACACAAATAACAACACTACTTCTTTGATTCACAAGACATGGAAAAGAACAACGAAGCATTTAACCTTTGATTCGCGATACATGGAACGACCTAAAGATCGAAGTGGGTTTTGGAAGGATTGAGATACTTATGCTTAGTTAGGAGTTTATAGAGAGATCGTAGACGACGAAAGTGAATATTCGAGTGGCTTATTCTTATTGTGAAGGGAGTAGGATGCTCACCAAAAAAACACAATCACCAGGCAGAGATTTTCATGCAACGAGAATGAGAATGAATGGAGGAGAAGAGTCAAACAATTTTCTTTTTCTTTATTATTTTTTTTAATTCAGCAAGATTAATGAAGGGCGTTTTCGGTTTTCACATGTGCTGATGCACTTTTTGTGTATATTCACAATTATTTTTTTGAAGAGTAACCTGAACCATGGAATTACAATTCTTAGTGATATATGTACAAATATTTTAAATTAGTGGCCTATATATACTTTTCCCTTTTTTTTCTTTCTTTATTTGTTTGACTTTTTATGATTTATTGCTAAATTTTTTAAATTTCTGGTTGAATAGAAAAAGCTAACCTTTTTTTTTTAATGTTTTTGTATTAAAAAAAACAAAATATTCAAATATGAGAAAATTAAATAAATCAGGTGAAACTCGGTATCTTTTTATGCTAATTAAATGGGAATTATGTATTTAAAATTTTGATTTCAAAATTTATTGTTTAAAGTACCTTAAAAATAATTTGAAATTAATTTCCTTTTTAAAAAAAACATACAAGTTCTATTATACATTAAGTTAAAAAATAGAGCTACCTTAAATAAAATAAAACTTAACGGAGAAGTAAAGTGTAGGATCCTCGTCACTTTCCCAAGCATGACAACACGAGCGGGGAAGTAAGCAACATGTTTACGGTTTTTTTAAACCGTTTTTTTGTTCTTAAAAACAATGAAAACATGTTTGGTTTCTAGTTTTTTTTTTTTCTAAAAAACGTAAAAAATATAAAAAAAACAATAAATTTAAATAACAAATAAGAGTTTTTGAAAAACACCTTGTTGGTGTTATTTGTTTTTTCAAAAACAGGAATCAATCGGGCACTAGATTTCTTTACATCCATATAAAAATATTTATACATAAATTATCAAGAAAGTAAAATATGAAGTCCACATTATCTCAAAAAATAATTGTGGTTTAGTTTAAAAGTCCAAAATGCCTAAAAATTCCCATACTACCCTTCTGTTATGGTAATGATGGAACAGTTATGATACTAAGTGCAGTATTAATAATCAACGGAATGCTAATGCAAATAAGGATATTGATAATTATGAGCAACCTCCGCATGAGGGTAATACAAGCAGCTGACTTTGTTTTTTCATTGAACCACTACAAGATCAACAATTCCATGAGTTTTGGATTGGCCGGTCCCTATTTGGAAGGTTGCAATTTCTTAACCGTCGTGGTTGAGCTATCACACCCGCCTCCCTCATGGTGGGAAAGGGTCTTAACTTCAGGGGCATGCTTGGATCCTGATTCGTGCCACAGTAGGCTGAGCTGAATCAACAATATTTATATACCTAAGTTCCTCCTCTTTGCGAAGTAGTCAAGCTCTTCTTGATGCCATAATTAATCTAAGGTCGAACACGGGGATGGGTTTTCATCCTAGAAATGGTTTGCATAAGTGCCGGTGAGGCTTTCGCGGACTTTTTAGTTTGTGTCAAAAATTGCAATGGTTTAAATGGAAATTGCAAAAGCGGAAATGGTAAAAACTGAAATTTAAAGTGAAATTAAACTTTGAAGATTTAGGTCACTGACTTGACAAGCTGGGCAGAAACACATGTCCTCAGGTTTTGTCACTCCTATGTGAGAACAAGCACGGGATCGTTATGGCCCCTTTTGTTTAAAACCTAATTCCTTTATCATTTTCTAAACAGTAAAGCTAATCTAAAGAATCCACAGCCCATCTCTTTAGAGCCTTTGAACCTGAGAGTATGGAGTATTGGCTGAGGCTGATAAAGAGACCATCCTAAAGATGCGGTGCATCTCTCCTTGAAACCTTTGAACCTAAAGTATGGAGAGTATTGGCCAAAACAATAAAAGTCAATGTTATTTTAACCCTAATTTGAAGAACCCTAACATGTAAATGCTACCTCGGAAGGCAAGTAAGGACCATCTAAAACCACCCATTTGTCACTAAGCCCAGCTGGATCAAAGCATGGAGAGTATTAGCCAAGACAATAACATCCCACATATTATGCAAGAATTTGAGAATAAGGCCATAAATACACTACCCGTAGCTTAATACAAAGAGGACAACATGCATATGCCCCACCACCAAGCTAGCTTCCTTCCTCTTCAAAGAAAGGAGAGCAGCGAGCATCTCTTGAGTGTCATCCTCGAGGTGTTTGAGCGATAAGGGAGAGAAAGAAGAGAGAGAAGGAAAGAAATAAAAGCAAGAACTAAAAAAAAAACTTTATTTACAAAGATAAAAGAAAATAACACAAATCCCACCAAAAACTTGTATTCCCTTCTATCCTCACTCTCTTTATTACAAAACATGAGGGTGTTATAGGCCTCCTCAAGGTATGAAAATACCAAAACCCTAACAACTAAGCTAGTTATAGGATAAAGTAATTCACCAAAAATGAAGGCGATTGCATTAATTACAAAGCATGTGAGGCATGCATTTTCGCCCTCTGAGGATGAATTTCGCTAATTAAGCGGGTGGCAGTGTTTAGCGAAATTGGCAGGGTCTAGCGAATTTGGCAGTGTTTTGTGAATTTGGCAAGTTTAGATTTCGCTAATAGCGGCCCGCTAAGCTAGCGAAAATTTTAAATTGAGAAGGCAATTTACTTAAATGCCTGATGCAAGTTTGTGTAATTCTAATTTGTCTTTGGTACGGCTTGTTTGAAACAGTTCACGAAGTGTGGTGCAATTAGTTGCGAACGAGTTCTACGAAAATTCATTTCTTGTTCTGCGCTGCCTCTCGTCTATCTTCAGCGCATCCCTCATTTCCTCCACTTTTCCTTTGTTTTTCCATTGATTTTTAGGCTTGTTGATGTTTGAGACTAAACTTTAACCTCATGATTGATCATTGTTGTGGTTGAAGCCTAGAAGTGCATAAATACCTACAAAACAACCAAAAACATGCGCCCATTGGCATAAGTCATTCATAAAGTAACATGAACACTTCAATTAGGATATGACATGATTAATGATTCAAAAGTACTCCAAAACCTATACAATATAGGGTTCAAATTGCACTTTTTGAGCACTAATCACACCCCGAAGCGTTGCTAGTCCACTTAGCAATGCAAGTAAAATTGAGATGCATGTGGTGATTTTCAAAAGGTTGTGTTCAAAGGTTATTGTACTTATATCTGAGCTAACATTACTTTAAAGTGAACAATTAAATCAACATTTGAAAACCTATATACGAGAATAAAATCCATAAGAGAACAATTTTTTTAGAACAACCTTTGTTTCCACTGATTTTCCAACTTGGATTTCCACCTAAGTCTAATGGTTCTTTATGTAACAGTTAAGCCAATAAATTGCAAAGTTGTCTCCTCCCCCAACCTAGCAGCGACATGGCCTTAAGGTACATTTGAGAACGACCTAGATAAGGATAGTTACGCGCCTTTACGTATTCCAACTATATTTAGCAGGATGCAATGCTTAAAATTCGACTTCACCAAGTCCGTGAGGGTCCACCGATGACTCCCAACCAATTAAGGTTTAGGGCATCAAGCCAAAAGGATCTTTCAACCACAAACTCTAAAGGCTTTTCCCCGGACTCCGAATGACTTCGAAAATCAAGCACCTACAAATCGTTAGACTCTACCTATCCACCCATGTAACGAACACTAAATCGATGACTCCCAACCAATTAAGGCTTAGGGCATCGGGTTTCAAAGGCTTTCGCCATACACCCCTCGGACCGTGCTTTCTCGGGTTTGACCAAAACTTCACATTTTATTTTTCTTTTCTTCTTTCCTTTTTCTTTTTCTTTTTGCTTTTTCTTTTCTTTTTCTTTTTGGAAGAAAACATTGGTCTTCAAGTATGGGTAACACAAACCTATCCTAGGTTGCTAACATGCTTAAGGCCGGCTATGCAAAGCGAAAGGAAGCGAACAAATTCACGACTATTGAATAATGCAGGTCGCGGTGTGTGAATTAGCATAAGGAGAAATTTCAAGTTGAGTATCTTTGGGCGTAAGTGACCAAAATTGTTCATTTGTGGAATTTTGTTCTGACATAGAGGTGACAAATAGTGATTCAATTTTTCCAGCAAAAGCAATTCAATTGTCGATTGTAGCAATTCAGTGTCTGATTGAAAGAAAAACCATTACCCGATATAGGCCACAAAAAGTACTTCACACCGAATGTAAAGATGGGCATACTTACTGCAGCGCTCTGCACATTGCGCTTGAAAAAATCAATCATTAAGCTCTAGCCCAGTATCACTATTTTTAAACACACGACAGTTTAAATAACTAAAAAAAAATGAAGCATTAGGCTGCTTTGGAACAACGATAGCCACCACAGAAATTTACAAAGCATTAGGATCGAGGAGGTCAGGGAGAAGCTCCTCACGCATGCAATGGTGTGTCTTTGCGGGTGCCTTCATGCTCGGCTCCATTGTTTTGGACAATACGGTCTCTACGGTGGCGATGGGGTGTGTTGCGGGAGGGATGGTGGATTACGCATTAACGCTTCATTGTTCTCCATCAATTCTTCTGCTTTGTCTGTTAATATCATGCCTTCCTACTGGAGTGTACCCTCGACCAAACTTCATCAGTTGCTCCCCTCGACCTCAGTGGTTTTGTATTGCTTTCGGAGTGGAAATGTTGAGCTCGGTGTCATGTTATAAATGTGAAGTACATGACCCCATTAGGCAATTGATAATGGCATTTGATGTGGCGAAATGGCGCTACAATAATGGGCGCGATTGGTGCCCGCGTCGGTTCTCGTCGAGAACCACCAATCCATAGGATAGTAGAGCTTATCTACTTTACCAGCATCCCTCCACTATCCCTTTGGTATTTTCGCGGGCGATTCGGTAGAGATAGGGTGATGTTGGTTGGTTTCATTTCTCCCAAACCTAGGTTTGCCTATGCAGGTATGGCATTAGGTTGATAGCGGCACCAAGTCTAACGATTGCTTTGTCAATGCGGAGTTCCTCCAATGTTAGCCGAGATAGTTGGGGTCCACTGGATCATATGTTCACCATTGTCTTGCATTGGATGATGGAGCTAACTTGTTCGGTTAAGAATGCCTTTTTGTTAATGCCCAACCCCTTTTTGATTGTACAGAGATCTTTCAAAAACTTTGCATAGGCAGGGACTTGTTTGATGATGTCCAAAAGGGGTATGTTGACCTTCACCTGTCTTAGGACTTCTAAGATACCTTCCTGCTGGGATGCCTTCTTCTTGCTTCTAAGTGCCTGTGGAAATGGAGGTGGCATGCAGTGTTTCATTGAATCCTCCTTGAAAATGTGCGGCTCGATTCTTCCCTTTTGGTTTCCTCCATGGGCACAGGTATTGGTGATCAACGCTTTTCCACTTCTTAAGGTAATGGCGACTTTGACTTCATCCGTTTTGGGGAGGTTCCTTGCGGAATAGCTTTCGAGTTCATGGACTCCTTGGTTGGCGGTGGGTGAAGGGAACCTCTTTGCCTCTTCAGTGATGATTTTCCATTCTTGTTATGGATGCCTCTTGTTTAATCAATTCTTCGATTAAGGCTACTTTCGATCCATCTATTCTCTTGTTCAGGAGCTTTCTACATTTCAATTTTTAGTCAAGCGAGCATTGATGCCTTTTGCTCCTCCACAAAATTTCCCACCACCTTGCTCAGATTCACAATGGCTTGCTCAACAGGAGAGGAGAGGTGGGTGCTTCTTCATTTGTGAAGTGGTGGTAGAATCTTCTTCTTATTATCACAGGCGTACATATCTGAGGAGGTTGAGGTTTCCGGGAAAGGTTAGGGTGACCCCTCGATTAGAACATGGCGTTGCCATATAGAGCATACATGGGTGGTTTTATTTTGATTTAGGACATGGGCATACTCTGAACCCAGTGCTCCTCGGGGTGATTATTTGATTGAAAATTGGAAGCAAGAAAGTTGGGATCTGAGATAACTCGTTAACTGTTTGCATTTCATGCTGATTTTTCATTTCAAGATCATCCAATCTTTGAGTTAAAATGGTCAATTTCGCTTTCATCTCTGTGTCTTCAGGAAATGCATACTTGTCTCCCCTTTGGTGATTCAATGGCCCCAGTCTTTCAACTTCCCTAGGACTAGGTTCATCCCAAGCTTTGGAGGTTTCAGCTACATAGTTCAAAAAATCCATAGCCATCGGGATGTTTTACTTTCGAGATTACCCCCACACATAGTTTCTAAGAGTTGTCTCATGGCGGAACTGCCACCATAGAAGTGGTTAACCAACATCCATGTGTCAAAGCCATGTGTGGACATGCTGCTTGGTAGTTTCCATAAATCTCTCCCAACAACTGGTAAAATCTCTCACCATCACAGTGCAAAGGTATAAATTTGCCTTTTCAAATTATTGAATCTTATAGTGCGAAAAACTTCTTAGAGTCGGCTTGCGGCTCAATTTCTTATGGTTCTAGGCCTCAATGAGTTAAAAGCATATCTTGGCCTTGTCCTTTAGAGTCAATGGAAATGCCTTTAGCCAGACGAATCCATGTCCATCATACCTTCCTTGAAGGTAGTGCAAACCTCCTCAAAATCCCTAAGATATTGTGTATGGATTTTCATTTTCCACTCTCATGGTATGTGGGGAAGTAGGGGTACCAAATAAGGCCTCACTGCTACATCTTCAGCAGGAGGAATGATACAGGATGGGGCACTAACTCTAGGAGGGTGGATGTGATCCCTCATGGTTCTATATGCATTTGGATTCATAGGGGTTCCTGGTTGACTTTGTTGTTCCTCGGTATGGGATCCATGGTATCGGTTGCACCTTGACTTCACTAAAAAAAAAAAAAAAAAAGAAAAAAAAAAAAAAAAAAAGAATTTAAATTCGAAAGGTCAAGTTATTGTACTTATCTATACAATCTACCTGATGTCTCTATCCTTGTTGCATACCACGGTTGTTACACAATTAAAGAGACAACAAGAGCAACAAACAACTGCAAAAAAGATTAAAATTAACTAACAACAATAAAAGCGGCCCGAATGAAAAAGCGAAGCGAACGGTGCGATTCTTGCAAAGAGTAAACAAGCGCGGTTCTGCCATTGAGTTGCAAAAAGAGGTAAAAAGGTTACCTTCACTTGTGATGTGGATCACAAGTACTCTTCAACTTACCATAAGTAGTTTGGCACCATCCCCGGCAACGGCGCCATTTGATTCGTGCCACAGTAGGCTGAGCTGAATCAACAATATTTATATACCTAAGTTCCTCCTTGCCGTAAGTCAGCCCCCTGCTATGATATGGTAGTCTAAGGTCGAACACGGGGATAGGTTTCATCCTAGAAATGGTTTGCATAAGTGCACGAAGAGTGGGCTTTCTGCTTGGACTTTTGGATTTGTGTCCAAAGGCTGTAAATGGTTTAAGCTGGAAATTGCAAGCTGGAAATGGTAAGCGAAATTTAAAGTGAAGAAATTAAACTTTGAATTTAGGTCACCAACTTGACAAGCTAGGGCAAACCTTACATGTCCTGGGAACATCCTCCTATGTAGTCAACACGGGATGCGATTATGGCCCCTTTTTTGTTTTAAAACCTAACATTCCTTTATCATTTTTCTAAGGCTAGTAAGACCATCTAAAGAATCACGGCGCATCTCTCTCACAGAGCAGACCTAAGAGTATGGAGAGTATTGGCCGAGGCTAGTAAGACCATCTAAAGAATCCTGAGTGCATCTCTCACCAGAACTGAACCCTAAAGTATGGAGTATTGGCCAAAACAATAAAGTCAATGTTATTTAACCCTAATTTGAAAACCCTAACATGTAAATGCTACCTCGAGGAAGCAAAGTAAGGACCATCTAAAGAGCCACGATTGCACGTCACTAAGCAGGATCTAAAGCATGGAAGTATTGGCCGAACAATAACATCCATGTTATGCAACTGAATTTTGAGCCAAGGGCCATAAATACACTACCCGTGGCTTTTGTCTGAGAGGGACAACGTGCATATGCCCACCACCAAGCTAGCTTCCTTCCTCTTCCAAGAAAGGAGGCAGCGAAGCATCTCTTGAGTTGTCATCCTCGAGGTGTGTTTGAAAATGACGAGAAAGGGAGAGAGAAGAAGAGAAAAGAAGAAATAAAAGCAAGAACTAAAAAAACTTTGTACAAAGCGGAGTAAAAGAAAATAACTTACAAATCACCAAAACTTGTATTCCCTTCAATCCTCCTCTCTGATCCCCCCTTTTTATTACAAAACATGAGGGGTATTTATAGGCCTCCTCAAGGTATGAAAATACCAAAAACCCTAGCAACTAAGCTAAGTTATAGGATAAGAGAGTAATTCACCAAAAATGAAAGGCGGTTGCATTAATTACAAAGCATGACGAGGCATGCATTTTCGCTACAGGGATGAATTTCGCTAATTAGCGAATTTGGCAAGTGTTTAGCGAAATTGGCAAGGGTCTAGCGAATTTGGCAAGTGTTTAGCGAATTTGGCAAGGTTGGAATTTCGCTAGCTAGCGAAATTTAAGCTAAACTAAATGGCGGTACCGGTGAGAGCGAATTTCGCAAATGCCTGATGCAAGTTGGCTAGCGAATTTACCCAATTTGTCTTGAGATTCTTGACTGTTGCGGCAGTTCTTGAGTCGCTAAGTTGCGAATTGGTTGCAACAGGAGTTCTCGAATTCACAATTTCTTTGTTCTTTGCCATGCCTCTCAAGTCTATCTTGTGCATCATTCCTCCACTTTTCGCTGTTTTCCATTGATTTTTTAAGGCTTGTTGATGGCTGAGACTAAACTTCCCGACCTCATGATTGATCATTTGCATTGTGGTTGAAACTGAAGTGCATAAATACCTCTAAAACAACCAAAAACATGCTCCGAATGGCATAAGTGTTACTAAGGTAACATAGACACTTCAATTGGGATATATGACATGATTAATGATCAAAAAAGTACTCAAAACCTATCTAATACCAGGTTTCTATTGCACTTTTGAGCCTTCAATCGGATCTATTTTAATCCCAGCGTTGGTTGGTCTCGGTTAAAGGCTCATTTTCTTTCGAAAAAGGTAAGGAAAATAAGTAAGCATCTCTTGTAAAATATGAGCAATGCCAAGGGAAAACTTTAGGTGTTGGGTATAGGTTCATTCCTTTTACTACTTAAATATAGGATCTGAAGTGGTCTTTTTTTGCTTGAAACTGTCAGTTATCCTCTTGCAATCGATCTAAGTGTTGTCGTTCCTCATCAAACAATTGAGTCGTTTAGTGGTTTAGGAGATCTCTCTTTATAGGTATATTTCCACTGTAAATGAAGAAGCATTAGAAGAACTCATTAAAGTAGGGCTCTTCTTGATAGCCGTTATTCTTTTTTATCAAACCATGAAATGTCTTGAACGGATCCGTGCACACACGATAGACTTCTTTAAGCTAGTAACTGCAATATATTATGATAGTAGATAAATTACTAACATAACATATTGCATCTACTATCAGAATATACTATATCTACTACCATAACTGCTTCATATATTAGTTTATTACCATAATAGATGACAGTTTAAGGATTTTTTTAGGTATATTTAACTTTTAAACTAAATCATAATTATTTTTTGAGAGTATATACAAATATTTTTTACGGGCCTATAAAAACCTACTTATCCAAAAAAAAAAATGCAAAAGTAGTGAGAAAAGAATATTTGAATACAGAGAGAGCTTCCCCTTATCGAGTCTCTTTAAGGAGGTTGTAGTGAGGTGACTATGATTTTGACTCGCTCCCCCTAGTCTCCTCCTCCACTCCTTTGATGAAGCTTTCAGGCAATTCCTAAGATTATATATGCTCGAAAAACAGAAAATCAAAATCAAGTACTCTTCCAAATAATTTCCTAATTGAAAAAAAAAATCCATTTCCATATATATATATATATATATATATATATATATTTATTTATTTATTTATTTTATTTATTTTTTTTTTTTTTTATTTTTTATTTATTTTTTTTGTTAAACCTTTCCATATATATTATTAGAGCATACAAGAAGAGCAATGCTTGATAAGGAAAAAAATTGCACATACATTGGCTTAGAGTTTAGGAATCAATTTTTTTTTTTTTTGACAAATTGTCTCTCAAAGATACATTCTTTTATATATATATATATATATATATATATATATATATATATATATATATATATATATATATATATATATATATGCATATATATATGAGATTGTAGTATCATGGCTTTTTAGGCCTAGATCCACTACTCAATAGGCCCCGTGTCCGCATAGGCCCACCACCTGGCCCGCCTCATGAAGCGACCCAACGTGGCCCACTGTATTAAAACCACACGGGAACCTACCAAATGGTGCAGTCCTAGAATCCGTCTGGGATCCCGAGTCTCCCCAACCGGCCATCTCACCGCATATGGGAAATTTGTTATAGGAAAATACGCAAAGTGGATATTTATCCCCAAATTTCCTAATTTCTAAATCCTTTATTTGGAAGGATAATATTTGATAAGGAAAAACATTTTTTGTTCCTTATTTCTTAAAAGGATAATCTTTGATAAGGGAAAAATAGATTTTATCCTTTATTTCTCAAAAGGATAATCTTTGATAAAGAAAAACATATTCTATCCTTTATTTCTTAAAAGGATAATTCTTAATAAGGAAAAACGGATTTTATTCCTAAAATAAAACGGGGTGGGAGCAGAGCCCTATAAGTGGAAGATCCCGAGGGTGGAGGTATGCAATTCCGACTCTCGGCCTCATGCTTTCTTCCTGCTCCCGTATTGCGACTTAATCATCGGAGGCGGCCAGGCTTTTTACAGTCGCCGGATCGCCTTGTTTGTAGGTTCACATTGCGCAGCTGATGCCCCGGCGATCAGATGAACAAATTGGTACTTACAATTGGTGTCGTCTATGAAAAATTGAACAAAAAGCCTCGCCAACGATTGGCGAGAAGCGATTGGCGACATCGATGGCGCCGTGCGCGGAGATGTCGATCCCCATTCCACATCTGATTCGTCCGGGGCAGTCGTAATGTCAAGCAACCCAGTGATCCAGTCGCCAAAAGATCAATTCCTCCATTGGCGTCAAGGCATGGAGAGAAAGCAGGAGGAATAAGCAAGAAAGATGAAGAAGTTGCAAAGTCATGTTGAACGCTTAGAGCGAGAGAATGACCAGTTGCGGACTCAGATAGAAGAAAGCCACGAACTTGGAAGAGGTATTATGAACAACACTTCCTTTAAAGCATTCTCTATTAATCTTTGCAATAGCCCACTTACAAAGTCCGGATGACGCTAAAAGATTAATGCCCTATCTAGCCCAGTATGGTTGATGCCCAGCTGGTTCATTCTAAAGTCTGGATGGTGCTAGAAGATTAATGTCCTATCCGGCCTAGTATGGTTGATGCCCAGCTGGCTCAATCTAAAGTCCGGATGGCGCTAAAAGATTAATGCCCTATCCGGCCCAGTATGGTTGATGCCCATCTTGTTCATTTTAAAGTCCGAATGGCGCTAAAAGATTAATGCCCTATCCGGACCAGTATGGTTGATGCCTAGCTAGTTCGTTCTAAAGTCCGGATGGCGCTAAAAGATTAATGTTCTATCCGGCCTAGTATGGTTGATGCCCAGCTGGCTCAGTCTAAAGTCTGAATGGAGTTAAAAGATTAATGTCCTATCCGACCCAGTATGGTTGATGCCCAGCTAGCTCATTCTAAAGTCCGGGTAAGGTTGATGTCGCCAGCAGACCCGGTATGGTTGATGCCAATTTGGTTCATTCTAAAAGTCAGAATGGGCCTTAAAGGTGCGTTCTATCAACTGTATGGTTGATGCCCAGCTAGCTTAGTCTAAAGTCCGAATGGCAGTAAAAGATTAATGTCCTATCCGGCCTAATATGGTTGATGCCTAGCTGGCTCAGTCTAAAGTTCGGGTAAGGTTGATGTCCTAACCGGCCTAGTATGGTTGATGCCCAGCTGGTTCATTCTAAAGTTCGGATGGCGCTAAAAGATTAATGCTCTATCCGAAAAAGTATGGTTGATGCCCAGCTGGTTCATTACAAAGCCCGGGTAAGGTTGATAGCCTGTTGGCATTTTCTTAATACCAGACTTCTAACTCTAAACCGTCTGGTACTTTCTTAATGCCAGACTTCCTTCTCTAAGTCGTCTGGCAATTTCAAAAGACCAGACTATGGCTCCAAGCCCTGCGGCACTTTGTGTGCGGACTTCGGCTCCTAAGCCGTCAGCATTTCAAAAGACTAGACTGTAGCTCTGGCTTCTTTGTGATTTCTTAATGCGGACTTAGACTCTAAGTTGTTTGGCAATTTCAAAGACCAGAATGTGGCTCTAGGCCTATGACTCCCCCGAACCAGGGTCAAAGTTGATCACGTCAACTCATGGGAAACACTGTGTCTCATATCATGAGACCTATACATGAGTAAAAATAGCCACGTCGGGCCCATACATTCACACTCATCAAAATATAATCAACTATATTACAATAGTTACAAGAGTTAATTGCACTCTTATACAAACATGTTATACAAATATACAGTCAAAGCCACATGTCGGCTTTCTTCTCAAAAGCGGCCTCTATTGAGCGTCGTCTCCCTGAACATCCCCTGTACCTGAAAGGGGGATCCTATGATGGGGTAATGGCTTCAGTGGCGATAATCCTCTGCAGTTACTCCTCACACAAATGCATATGTAATGGCATATATAAACAATCAATTACATTCCATATAATTATTCACTATTATATGAAATGTCTATATCATGCATGAAATGCGACCCCTCATGCTCACAACCTGAGTCCCTACCAACTCCCTCACACTTGGAATGCCAAGTGTGAATAAAACCGATCTGCTCCGGGTGTTGGCTCACCCGCCATTAAACCAGTGGACAACCCTCCAATTTTATTTATCAAAACTACGATTTTCCTTTTCCTCTTTCTTTTTTGTGAGCCCACAGTACCAGGTTTACAGTAGGGCGCGCACGCCTTTTCAGCATTTTTCACGAACTTACATGTGAAATTCATATCCTAGCAGTGAATAACATTTGGGACTTTCACCTGGGAGAAGGGGGATCTACCTCAACATCGCCCAAAACATATTGTTATCATTTTGATCAATTTACACATCAGTGAGTCTCAACCTTGGACTTTGTCCATTTAGAAACTCCACGACCCATTCACAACAACGGTGAATACTCAATACCATCACTTCCCACACCACGACTCGGCATCGATGTGACCGTGCATATGAAATCTTGCATCGATGTCAATGCATTTTCCTTCATGTTACATGTATATATGAGTCCTACATGAACATTCACATACCATGGACAATTATAATTGATACATATAATCTACCTCCATGCAAACCATGTTAATACATCAACGAGCATGCATCAACATAACATTTTCATACACTGCATGTTATTCACACAAGCAATAACACACAACTAGGTCACAAACCTTGGACCCATCCAACAGGGCACCTCACAGTCCCTTCACAAACTTAAACCAGTTTGGTTCCAAACATTTATCAATCATCAACAAACCACACAACCTATAAATCCTTGGTTCCAGGATCAAACCCTAACCCACCACAGTCCATGACTGTGTGAAAACCGGTCATGAAATTCAAACCCTTTAGTCCCAAGTCTTGGAACTAAATCTCATAGCCTCTCATGGCCTCCCATAAGCAACCTCTACCATTATAAAGCCTTTAGGCTAAAAGTAAGTCAAGTAGGAAAATATCCTATCGCATGGAGTTTGTTGAAACTCCAACTTTTCGGTATCCACGCGTAAATCAAGCTGTGTGCACCAACTTTAGTCTTCGAACTGTCGAACTTCGACCGTCAGAAAGCCGAGAAATCTTCCTTTTCCCTTTCCTCCTTTCTCTTTTTCCTTTCTTTTCTCTCTACGAACTATTTTCCTTTTTGTTCATTTCTTCCTTTCTTTTCTTTTTGCTTTTGTTTTCTTTTCCTTTTTGCTTTTCTTTCTCTCATCCTTATTTCTCATCTCATTTTCCATCATTTATTCTCCTCATTTTCTCTTTTCTCTTGGCATTTTCTCCTCCTTTTTGGTGCATACCACTCATCCGGTCAAAGGAGGAAATTTCCTCTCATTTTCCTCATGCCATTTGTGTGGTCCACACTTTTCCTTCCTTCAATGATGTGGTCCACACATCATACCACATGTGGCTCAATGAGAGCCACACCTTCAAGTGCACCACATGGCTTTGCTAAGTGTCACTCTTTTGGGGGTGCCATGTGGTATCCCCTAAACCTTGCCATGTCATCGACTTACGCCTCAACGTGAAATCATTACCTCGGAATCAGCGAAATTCGGCGTAATGCATTTAGATTTCGCGAGACGATTTCACCGGGGAAGTCGTTTCGTCATCCGAGATCTAGTAACATTTCGGTTTTTCAACCAAAATTACCATTTTACCCTTTATCCAAAATTTTGGATTTTTCGAGGTTTACAAGGCCTGTTGACCCTTTCTTAATGCCAGACTTCTGGCTCTAAGCCGTTTGGCAATTTCAAAAGACCAGACTATGGATCTAAGCCTGTTGGCTGTGACGCCCTAAATCCGAGGTGTCCGTTGACAACCCGTCAACTCGTGGAATACTCGTGGATCTTGGGTCAACCGACACCACTCCACGAATGAGCGAGTCTGCTTTGTGCGGGAGCTCTGCAATACAAAACTTGTCCCCTGACAATTCCAATATGACCCTTGCGGGAGTTACATGCGAATAAAATAATGGCCACTTGAATTTGCATCAATACTCCGCAAATATATATCCTAACCAATATATTACATAGTTCAAGAGTTTTACATTACTCTTACTTCAACATATATTAAAATTACAAAACTCTGTACATATTTATACAAAATCAAGCCACAAGTCTGCCTTTCTTCTCAAGCGACTCTAATGAGAAGCGCCTTCCCAGGTAATACATGCTGAAATGGTGATCCCTCGACAAGGTGAGCAAAGCCCAGTAGAGATAATTTCCTACATGGGTTACTCCCCACCTAAGTGCACATACAATGGCAATCAAGCACATTCAAGCAAATACATGATCCTACTTGAATGTCTACATGTCATGGATGAGAATGTGACTCACCCTATCCCATATCCCGAGTCCTCACCGACTCCCTCACACATGCAAGTTGCTAAGTATGAGCTACTGTCATTTCCGATGACAACTGAATTCCTCTTAATCTTTCATTTCATTTACAATATTTACCTAAATTCTCACTCCCTCAAAACATGCATTTTGTCATGAATGAAAACCGTTTCCAAGCAAAGGTATTTGTTTTTTAGCAGTGGACAACCCTCGGATAAATAGTGGACGGACTCGAATGTAATTTATTTTGTGGACAACCCTCAATGTATATCAATTGAAATGGACTCAGAGCGATTGATATTATATGGTAAACCTCGATGTTGTAGTGGACACACTCGAATGTAATATTGTTGAGTCGACCCTCGGAACAATTCTCTCGAGAAACCTCATGCACTCCTCTGTGTTCTAGGGTGCCCAGTGCATATGAAATGCAATGAGCCATTTTCATTTTTCTTAACCCGTGAAACTCATTTGGGCGGTTGTCCTATTAATCAAGCCCACTAATCAGCACCCTCTGATGTTGATCCCACAACCGTGTACTCACGACACACCATCAAACACCTAACGAATTAATCTAGGTCTCATATGCACTCACGCTTTAATTTTAAGATTACGGTCATATGGAATGCATAATACAATTCAACACATTCATGCTAATATATTCACATGCATATATAATAACATAATTAAATCACATAAAACATATTATACAAATTCATAATCAATTACACAAGAATTAGCTCACATTGGTTAATTAACAAACACGACGGTCATTTGAATCATTTCAATGTCTGGCGTTTCGCGCAAAAATAATTTCGTGTCACTATTCATGAGCAGTAAAACCATCGGATTCTTTGTTCAGCCACAAAATAGAATTTTCTCCACTTTCCGGTTAAGCTTTTGGGGCGAGATTACGGCTAAAACAAACTCAGAGCGTTCCTAACCATTTACATGGTTCTTAACCAAGAAGTTAACACAATTGGAAAAGATCCTACCTCTTGGGTTAGCCGAAACTCCGCCCAAATTAGTGCACACCGTAATTATAGCCGCGTGAAGCGAGGCACCTTCTTGCTCCATGAAAACCGTGGTCCAGGTCGGCCACATTCTAGAGAGAAGTGGCTCTCTCTCTCTCTAGAATCTGGTTTCAGCACCCCCTGCATCCCTTCACGTTTTTGTGTTCTTTCAAATGGGGGAGATGAACACTATTTATTGTTTTGTCTTATCTCATTAACATTTGCAAAATTCTCATCTTGTCCCTTTTTGTCACTTAGCATAATCTAGACCATTCATTTAAATACGTCTACTCCCAGTCTTGTAGCATGTATTCGTAAAAGTCGTGTAGTGGAGTGACTTTGTCATATCACATGCCTCGGCTTCGTTTTATTTTGAGCCTCGGTGCCTCGAAAACGTGTTCATTGTCTCGGAATTCCGCAGTCGACATGATGGCTGGAATTCGAGGCGATTCCAACGGTGAAGTCCGTTTCATCATCTGAGATCTATAAAATTTTCAGATTTTTACCGAAATTACGATTTTGCCCTTTTTCATAAAATTGGGATCTTCTCGGGTCTTACAGCTTTTCTTAATGCGGACTTACGGATCTAAAGCGTGAAATTTTCAAAAGGCAATTTGTGACTCGCCCTCTTGGCACTTTCTTAATGTTAGACTTTTGGCTCTAAGCCTTTTGGCAATTTCAAAAGACCAGACTATGGCTCTAAAATGCTAGCACTTTCTGTCATCGAGACTTACGGCTCTAAGCGTCAGCAATTTCAAAGACAGGCTGTGGCTCTAAGCCCCTCACCGACACTTTCTTAATGTCGAGACTTAAGCTCAAGCGTCGGCAATTTCTAAAGGTCAGACTGTGGCTCTACTCCTGCTGGCACTTTCTTAATGCTATACTTTTGGCTCTAAGCCGTCTGTCAATTTCAAAAGACCAAACTGTGGCTCTAAGCCTGCTGACACTTTCTTAATGTCAGACTTCTAGCTCTAAGACGTCTTGCAATTTCAAAAGACCAGACTATGACTTTAAGCCTACTGGCACTTTCTTAATGCCAAACTTCTGGCTCTAAGCTGTTTGGCAATTTCAAAAGACCAGACTATGGCTCTAAGCCTGCTGGCACTTTCTTAATGTCAGACTTCTGGCTCTAAGTCGTCTAGCACTTGCAAAAGACTAGATTGTGGCTCTAAGCTTGCTGGCACTTTCTTAATGCCAGACTTCTGGCTCTAAGCCGTCTGGCAATTTCAAAAGACCAAACTGTGGCTCTAAGTCTACTGGCACTTTTTTGATAAAATTACGCGCAAACCGTATGGCGAATTCAAGGCGATTTGTGACTCTAAGCCTTATGACACTTTCTTAATGGCGAGACTACCAGCTCCTAAGCCGTCGGAAGACACTTTTCAAAGACAAGCTGTGGCTCTAAGCACATTGGCACTTTCAAAGACGGACTTTGGGCTCCTAGCTTCATTTGGCGCATGTTTAAACACAGCAATGGCTCTCATCTTGTGCCTTCTTTTTCTTCACCCCCTAGGGGGGCAGGTTGTGAGTCTTGTTCCCTCAAAGGTGACTGATCGGGCCGAACGATGCTAACTAAGGCCCCTTTAGCGATCTCGGCTCGAGGCTCTCGAGCTGACCTAGCTTGGGAAGAGCTACCCGAGATTGACTTCAAAAGATTAGCAAAAACAAAATGTTCACCCCTAACGTTCTCTCACGGCAACAAGCCGGGTATGACGGGGCTATGGGAAAGGGGTTGGGGCTGGCTCCTGCGAGTTCTTCAGCGACAAGAGGCTCGTTGCTCCCTCTTAGTGATCTCGAAAGGAGTCAAGGCGATGTTGAGAAACATGCGGTTCCTGCAGCGCTTTATGCTTTCGAGCTGCGCGTTCAATTCACGCATTAATTCTCCCAATTTCTTCAACTTTCTCCACTCAAGGTTTAAAAGCACCGTATTTTTCCCGATTAAAGTAGTATCAACCTTCAACTGGAAAAAAGGGGGGCATTGTGAGTATCGTGCTTTTTAGGCCTAGACCCACTACTCAATAGGCCGGGTGTCCGCATAGGCCCGGTGTCCGCATAGGCCCACCGCTTGTCCCGCCTCATGAAACGGCCCAATGTGGCCCACTGTATTAAAACCACATGAGAGCCAGGCCCTAGGCAGTGCGGAGTCCTAGAATCAGGCGGGATCTAGTCCTAGTCGACCGTCTCACAGCATGAGAAATTTGTTATGGGAAAATACGCAAACTATATATTTATCCCCGAATTTCCTAATTTCTAAATCCTTTATTTGGAAGGATAATCTTTGATAAGGAAAAACATATTTTGTTCCTTATTTTTCAAAATGATAATCTTTGATAAGGGAAAAATAGATTTTATCCCTTATTTCTTAAAAGGATAATCTTTAATAAGTACTTGTTCCCTAAAATAAGAATCTTATCTTTAACTGGTTTCATAAGGTGAGTGTATGCAATTCTAACTATCTCAGTCTCCTTCTTTTTCCTTTCCATATTATTAACTTAATCATCGAAAAGACGATCGACACATCATCATCAAATCGCCTTATTTATAGATTCACAATGTACAATTGATACCTCAGCGATCATACGAACAAATTGGTACTCAAGGGTCGAGAAGACAATTTGAATTTGAAATGAAATCCGATGAATGATGTATTAGTTGATACAAAGGGAAATTGAAGGAAGGAAGTGCAGGTGGGTGGAAGTCCAGCCCAGGCGCCAGCCTAACTCCTACTACTAGCTGTAGCCTGTAGCATGACGCGGATTCTGCAGTCATGAAATTGCTGCCTCTTACCTTTTCTCTTTATTTTTCATTTCCTTACCTTACAAGGACTTCGGACTTGGTTGGCCAAGACTGACGGTTTTAATGGTTTAGAAAAGGTCAAAATGAAAAATGAAAATAAAGGAAAGGTCGAAGAGGCAGCAATTCTAAGGACTGCAGAAACTGACTTCCTTCTTCCATTCCTTTCCCATTCCTTTTCTAACGTCACTTCAATACATCATCCATCGGATTCTCTGCTTCAAATTCAAGGGCCAGTGAGACAGCTGGAGAATAAATAGGTGGATGGGATATATACAGAAAGCAAGAGCGAAGAGGAAAAAGAAAAGAAAAGTTGATACGGCATCCCAGTCTTAGCCTAACTAAGTTCGAAGTGCCCCTTCAATGAAAGGAAAATAAAGAAAAGGCCGAAGAGGGGCAGCAATTCTGGGCGACTAGCTGTAGCCTGTAGCATGACGCGGATTCTGCAGTCATGAAATTGCTGCCCCTCTTTACCTTTTCTTTATTTTTCATTTTCTTTCGAAGGGGACTTCGGACTTGGTTGGGCTGGGGTCGGGATTGGGAGTAGGATCATAATCGAGTTGAGCTACTCGTCGAGTTAATCGACGTCTGACTCTCTTAAAATCGACCACCCGCTTATTGCTAAACGAGCTCTAGCCCTCGAATATCATTTTGTGTGCCTTATATAAACAGCTCTGAAATTCGAACATCCCCAAACTCTAGCCACACCAGAATAAACTCCATTACGAAAGAGCCATAATCCGTGTTCGTGAACCAACCATGCGAATACTTTATAAGACGACGATAACAAATTTTTCCTATAAATAAACACGATTAATATTTTAACTCTCAAATTCAATTCAAGCGAATTTAACTTTCATTATTCATCTTTAAATTTAATATACGTCACTATTTTGTATTTAACATTTCTTTAAATAGACTCGTAATTGAGTCGAGCTTACTCGCTGAAGCTCGCTTCGACGCTCGCCTGCTAGGCTCTCGCACGAACCCGCGATTGCCAAATGCCTGCCCCCGACACATCATTTTAGCTCAGGTTAAATGCCTGACTCACTCAAACCCGCTTATCATCTCGTAAATGCTCCTGCACAGACTGCCCCTACTCCTTTAGGTAACCAAGCCTAGCCGGAGTCCGCCTAATACTTAATTAACTCGACTCGATTATACCCCTAACTCGGAGGCCGATCAACGCTTTCTTTTTCTTTTTTCTCTTTCACTCTTCTTTCTATGTATATCCCATCCAACTATAGCTGTCTTCTCTGGAATCTCCCGCCGCTTCCCACATGAATACGAAATTGCTTACCCAAAAAAATCGAGTTTTAGATTGAAATACTTTATATAAAACAAAAAATTACAAAATTAATTTTTAATCAAAACTAATGTTTAAAATAGTTGGTTTGGACTACAAAACTAATGTCCAAAATAATGGTCAACCAATTGGCGCTGTACAAAATAGTGGTGTCCCAGTCCCAGTCCACCCACCTGAACTTCCCTTCCCTTCCATTCCCTTCTAACGTGTCATCCATCGGATTTCGTTTCAAATTCAAGGCTCTTCCTCATGACCCTCACATAAAAGCGAAGTAAGTATTTAAGTTCGATTTGCATTTTTACTATTATTGAAGTCCCCTTCAAATTGCTGCCCCTCATACAAGTCTCTTCCTCATCATCCATCGGCTCTCTAGCTATCCAAGCGGCGGAGGGAGGTTTTCTCCTTCCTTTTTTGGCCCTATTCTGATTGTTTGCTGAATGAACGTGGGAAAATGAAAGGAATTGAAATTTCATCATTTTGGTGGGTTATGAAAAAAACTGGGATACAAATTTTGGGTTTTCTATTACTTTACTCAGCTTTATCTTTAGCTGATAGGGTATAAATTATAATGTTGGAGTAGGGGCATGAGGAGAGATTCTGTTATTTTCTCTTTGAATTCTTTAATAGTCGATCTCAGATGATAAAGGTCAAGCCCATGTGATGTGATTTGATTAATTCAAAGTTAACTTAAGCATTACTTTAATGAGCTTGTAGCTGTCTTTTTTTTTTTTTATAAATCCTCTGACTTTCATTTGTTTGTATGGGATATAGAGCCATGCATTTGGGTCTTCCTACTGACTTACAATCTCGGATCTAGATTTGCTGCATTCCCTGGCAAAGTGAAGTTTTTTCTGTTTAATTACTAATTAATTGCTTCAAATGTATAAGTTTGTGATTAGTTGGCTTTACTGTGTTTCTTTGAGGTGTAATGGTTTTGTTTCTTGCATTATGAGCATTTCAACATGAGGAATGATGAAATTAGTTTCACTTTGACGGTGGATCGAAAGCAGAGAAAAGTATAGTTTTGATTATTTTATTTGAACCATTACTTTCTTTAAGATTATAGTTCCGGGCAGTAGCATTTCAAAGAAGGTGAGGTGGAATTCAGTGTCTATTGAATTCCTTGTGGCTTAAAGTTTATAATTTTCTGATCAGCATTGAATTATCTATGCTCTTAAGTAATGATAATTCATTTTTCATTCTAATCATTTCTTATGGGTGTATAAAACCTACTCTTTTTATTATGTTATCAAATAAAGAGATAAATTAGAGAAAGAAAGGACATAAAATCGAGTCTCTTTAAGGAGGTTGCAGTGAGATGACTATGATTTTGACTCGCTCCCCTTAGTCTCCTCCACTCCTTTGATGAAGCTTCCGGGCAATTTCCGGGCAATTCCTAAGATTATATATGCTTGAAAAAAAGAAAATCAAAATCAAGTAGTCTTCCAAATAATTTCAATTGAAAATCCCTTTCTTCATATGTATTATTATTTTTCGAAAACCTTTCCATATATATTATTAAAGCATACAAAGAAGAACAATAATAGTAAGGAAAAAAATAATGCATACATTGGCTTATAGTTTAGGAATAATACATTGACTTAAATTTAATCGGAAAATCAAATTTTCTAATTAATTTAGTTTTAATTTTCATTTCATCTTGCAAGACAACTATGGGATTCTTTCTCACGTCTTTCTTCCTCTCTGTTTCTATGATTACAGAGGGAAGATAATAATGGCTTTACTCAAGGTTGACTTGGATTAGAGCATCAAAAGAGTTAAAAACGGGTCACTGTTAGTGGTGGTTTATTTTTCATTTCAATAGCAGAAATGAGGGTGAGGCTCTAATACCAAGATTTTAAGCCATTGTCTGAAAAGAATCTCTGAAATCAATAGAGAGAGAGAGAGTCTCTTACTTTCTCTCATCATCTGAAGGCCATGGAAGCATAACTTTTCATTACACCCGTGAAGAGGTTTGGAGGTGAAACTGAAAATGGCTTCCATGCTTTTTAGAGCTTCCTTCTACTCCTTCATGGCTGCTCCAAAAGTTAAGTGATGTTTTCTCAGTTTTAGAGGCGAAGACACTCATTATAATTTACAGATCACTCCTCTACTCAAGCATTATTAACAGAGGCATTCGCACCTTCGCATGACGAATAACTCTGAGAGGAGAAGCGATCATTCCCGAACTCTCAAAGCGATCAAGATTCAAGGTCTCTGCATTGTTTCTCCGAAACTGGGCTACTATCCTGCATGAGCTTGATGAATTGGCCGAAGACTGCTGATTGCCAGAAGATGTGACACACTGCTTTTCCCGATTTTCTATCATGGATCCATCCATGTACGAAATCAAATGTATGCTTTAGAAGCTTTAAGGGTTGGTGAAGAAAAACCTGAATGGTTAAAAGAAAGGTAGGCTAGTGGAGAACCACTGAGAGAAGCAGCAATCTTTCCTGATGGCATCTACAACTACAAGACGTAAGTTTATAAATTAATTTAGAATTTCCTTTCAACTATGCTTTTTTTTTATTGAAGAGTTCTTTCAACTATGTTTAAGTTATTAGGAATTCAATAGTTTACTATAGTCAAGAGTTGATTGAAATATTTAGGTTAAAATGTTTCCTTACAAATAAAGTGTTTTAGAGATAATCAGCTCTATTTTCCATGAATTAATTTCTTTTACGTGTTGTGTTTAGCTCTCAAAAAGTACAATAAGAAAAAAAAAATTCTTATATTTGGTTGTTAAATTTAAAGAGAGAATCAAATATAAATAAAAAATAATATATTAGATTTAACACTATTCTTATTTTCGATTTTTTAATAAAAGAAGACTATAAAATAGAAATCTTACAAACACGATTTGGAAAGAGAATAGTAGTAATCTCCAACCTAACATTACCCACATCTTTAGAAAAATTAGACCACCAAACACTCATATTCTAAAATACTAGTTCTTTTTTTTTTTTGCTAAACTCTATTACTTCTGCTATAAACATGCTGACATTTAGATCTTAAGCCCTTTATCAAATATTTAGATTCTAATTTTAGTTCATTGTTTTTTTTTCTACTACTTTCTTCTTTATTTTCTTTCCCTTTATAATTTTTCCTCTTATTTCTCAAATTTTATGGGTGTTACTTTTTTTAAAGTGATTATAAATAGACAACCTTTTTTGGAAGCAATATTTTATGAGAGTTTTATTGCGTTTTTGAAAATAATCTAATACATTTGCCTGTCTAGAGAATTATAATGGGTTTTTATTTGTGTAAATTTTTCACCTTTTTTGCTGGTGTTTTCAGAATTTATCAAACTTTTAAATTCTTAAAAAACTAGTTTTTTTTTTTTTCAAAGCACTTTTATGACTCAAAGAAATCTAACTCATTGCCCAGTTTAATTTGGGTAAAGAAAAGTTTAAAAACAAGACATTCTGAGAGGAGGGATCCAAGTTCAGTAATAATTGGGAGTAATTTACTAGCATTGTGTCAGAAGTAGTTATGTCAAAACAAAAAGTAAATCGTGAATTTATACGAGTGTTACACTTCTTTTCATTTGTGCTTATATAAATTAAATTATTGCTATTATTTTTATTATTATTATATTATTGTTTTATTCTTATAACATTTGTTGTAATGATATGATATAAAAATATAAATAAATGGTAGAAGAAGAATAATTATATTGAATTAGAATATTCCGCAAATAAGTGGTGGAATGAGTTCATTTATTTTTAGATCAATTTAGGAAAACCAATGTCTAAATAATTTAATCCAATCTAATAAATTCAATTTTAATAAGATTACATAAGAACATAATATTACAACTTTATAACCCAAATGAATAGATTTCAAAAAACAAGATTCACTCCCAATAGTTAATAAAATCAATTAATGATTTGAAAATTCGAAAATCTATTTCAATAATTACAGTAATAATAGTTAATAATTATTTATATCTATTAATGCTTCTCAAATTTTCAATTAACCATTTTCTGCATCTAATAGAACAAGCACCAAGTTACAATTTAATGGGTTTCACTTTTATGCATTAGCTGTAAGCCTATAATCTATATTCTAAAAAATAATTTGATTAATTGCGTAATAAATAAATAAGAAGAAAATCTATTTTAACTAATCTTATTTGAGAAACAATGAACAAATAATTTGATTAACAAAATAATTACTATAGACAAAATTAATGGCCTAATAGTTTGATAATTGCTGTAATTCACTCAAATCCTCAAGGGTCATTATCATTATTATTTTTAATAGTGTCCATGAACAATGACTATGAACAAAAGGTCCATGAATAGTGTAATCATGAATAAGGTCACAATAAGAGCACAAATAAAAGATAATCGTTGACCGCTGACAAACCCGCCACGAGAGCGTCCCTGGCCGCGCTACCGTGCACCGTCGCGGCCCAAATTGCCGCGACCGAACATCTCTCGCGCGATAAGAACTCTCCTCACAGCCAACCATGTCACACATAGTTTCCTAATACACAGTATTCTCCCGGGCTTCCGCCAAAACACTCACACGAGAGCAAAACAACTTGTTACGACAAGAACTGTACTGCATTAACCTTTCATCGCGACATGAAGAGCTCACGTGACGAGGACCCAATCCCCAGCCACCCTCACCATGATAGAAAATTTCATCAATACTAATCCTTTCCCCAAAAGCAATCACGCGACAGAAATACTGCCAAGACATAAAATTCCTACCTTAAGGCCAACTCTCCGTCACACATAAAATACTCACTACGATAGAAGGCTTCCACCCTTGGGAAAAACTTTGTTGCGACACAAGGAGACCCTTATCACGACCTAAGCTCCCTATCCCAGCCCCAAACCCTATCGCGACACAAAATCTCTTTCACGACACGAGGCCAAAACATCTTAATCGTGTGCGCCCAGACAGGGTCGTGTGCGAGCCAAGGCATCACACGCGGCTCTGATCGCTAACCCCTCGGGCTGCGACACAAGAAACTACAAGCCGATACCCGCATGCATCAACCATGTTCAGACGCCCAAATCTTGGGTCATTTTTTTAAGAATCATGAATAAGGTTTGGTGAATAAAGGCCCACATTGGGATCAAAACAAGAATCAAACAATGCACATCACAAGGCATCATAATACTGGTCATGTGAATAGTTAAGATGCACCCACCAGCCGCAGCACATCACAAGATCGCACGCGCATTTATTCTGCATAATACATACCGTCAGGCGTGATCGCTACCGCTTACACCTACCTCCCCCGCGACCCAGCGCCTCCGTGCCGCACCAAAATTGGTCAACCTTGCGCCCAACCCCGCTGCGAAAAATTTCGTCGTAATAGCTTCTTCTTCCTCAATGGAGCCTCTATCACGACTTAGAAACTCGTGTCGCGGATTCAGACCACAATGTTCCTCAGGTCTGTCAACTTCCCCGTCGCGACTGTTCATGTCATGACATATTAACAAAATCGTATCACTCCAATCAAGCCAACTCTAGCAAATTTCCTGTGTCGCAGCTCGTGACTGGTGGCATTGCTGGTCACTGGCTACACCCAGTACCCGCCCCATTGTGCACACCGGGCCGCCCTGCCGCTACACCACTTGTTGTGTCGCGACCAGAACCGAAATGGCGAGCTCCATGCTAGTTTCCTATATTTCCTTTTTCCTTCTATTGTTCTATCCACTCAGAAACACCGTAATTCAACCCCACACTACAAAGGCTATCAAATCCGGGAAAACTCACCAAAATGTATTTATTATACAAAAAAGAGTTTAATTACAATTTGTATTTAATTTCAAATCACCAAAACTGGGTCTTTTACCCAGATTTTTACAAAACACAAAATAAGGCCAAATATGGCCATTTCTTTTAATTTAAGGCCTGATGCATCCCATCCAGATACTCAAGACTTGGTAAGGTCCAATGACAAGGTGAGCAATGCCCAATAGAAAGTTTTCTTCCAAGGGTTACTCCCCACCTAAATTGCACATGCAATGGTATAATAAACAACATTCACATTTCACACACTTTATACAACCCATATGAAATGTTGTTCCCCTCATTATGCATGGATGACTTTATGTTCATAACCCGAGTCTTAACCACTTCACACTCTAATTTGATAAGTGAAATACTCAAGCCCTTGATATTCTCTATATGACTTAAACCATTGGATATACCTTCAATATACTTTACTGACTCCCGTGTGTTTTTGTATATTCAGGCCACGATTCAAAGTGGTTCTCAACAGAGGATGCCACGCATTTTCACATTTTCGCAAACTTACATCACAAAGATTCATGTCTAACCGTGAAATAAAACTGGTCTTCCACCCAGGGAAATTCTTACCCAACTTACTTCCACCCCAACACACGTGATTTGCCATTTAAATGGCCTTTGCACTCGTGAGTTCCCTTGACTTTGTCCCATTTCCCGGCTCACGACCCATCTCATAATGCCACTGAGCCGACAAACCATACTACGACTCCACACCCGACTCCACGCGATGTGCCCCGTGCATATGAAATGCATAATGCTAATGCATTTTCTTCATGTTACATGCATATATGAGTACTACATGCAACATCTACATACCATGGATCATTATAAGTAATAAATATAATTTACCTCCATGCTCTATCCATGCTAATACATCATTCAGCATATATCAACATGTTATTCTCACACTGCATGTTATTTACACAAGTAATAACACACATCAAGGTCATAATCTTGACCCATCCACGGTGGTGATCTCACTACCCTTCCACAAGTACGAACTGCTTTGGTTGCAAACATTCACACAATATCAACAAGATAAAACTCCGTAAAACTTCAGCTCTAGTTCAAATCAACTCCTCAACAATCTCTTGACCGTGAAAACCGGTCGTGAGTAATCCTCACTCCTTTAGTCCCACTCTTTGAACTAAAACATACGGCCTCACACCCCATTGGCGCCCCATAACATTATACAACCTTTAGCTTAAAAGAAACCGAAAGTATGAAATATCCTACTTTGCCTGCCTTAAAACCCAACTCCTCCCTTGGTGTCCACACGAGACTGCTTCGCGTGCACCAACTTTAGTCTCAAACTGTCAACTCGACCACTGGTAGCCGAAACCTTCCCTCTCTCCCTCTTCCCTCCTTTCTCTCTTTCCCCTTTCTCTCTAGCTAACTCTTTCTTTGGTTTCTTTTCTTTCTTTCTTTTGCTTTCTTTCTTTTCTCTTGGATTTCTCTACTTTGGGATCAACATTGATCAGATGGGCCAAGTATGGCTCTCCAGCCGTCTCGCGCCATTCAGCGCCTCGTTTTTCCTTCCTTTTCTTTATTTCCTCATTCATTTATCAGATCATCCCATCACGTATCAATCGCTTAACCACACATTTCATGAACCACATGGTCTGCCATGTATCACTCCTCCCCAGTAAGTGCCATGTGCAATCCCTTTAACCATGCCATGTGCCATCCGACACTTACGCCTCAAAAACGTGAAACTTTGATCGCTCCCAAAATTCGACAAAATTCGGCCAGCTAGATTTCATGGTATAATTTCGATTTGAAGTCTGCTTCATCATTCGAACGAAATTTCAATTTTTCCGATCGAAATTACCATTTTACCCTTCATCCAAGAAGTTGGATTTTTTTCGAGGTGTTTGCCATACTATCGTGACAGAATTAGAGATCTAAATCTAATTGGGGCAAGACTCCCTCTTCTTCCCTTCCTACATTTCCTATTCTCCTCTCAATGCATTCCCATTCAATACTATTAATCTATACTTATCCTATAAATGGAGGGATATATACAATGCATTCCATTCAATACTATTAATCTATACTTATCCTACAATGTGAGGGATATATATAAAAAAACTAGGAAAACTATCCACATAATATTAACAACCATAAGTTTCATAACAAAACTTCTTTTCAGATATTCAAAATCGGATATTCTATCCGTAAAAATTACAAAACTTAAAATAAGCCAAGATCTAGCCCTTCTTCTTCCTTACTCCTGTCCTGGGAGTTCCTTCACCTAAGGACCCGACCAAATTCCTCTGTGGGCCTCCCAATGCGTAAATCTCTGAACTTAACGCCCTCAAGGGTAAAATCCGAAAGGGATATATAGTGGGTGAGTACGGTCTTGTAGGAATCCTCCAAACCTAACAAGGTTTAGAAAATTTATGAAAAAATAAATGATCTCATTTTTCTTTAACATAACATAGATATACACCTATATAAACAGAGACTTTCAAACAAATCCTCAGACGAGTATCAAAATGTGCAGTTACATGAACCAACAGCACCGCGTGAAAAAGAGATAATAATCATTTTTCTTACCATACACACTTCCAATTCATTATTTTAGGGCAAAGTGCAATACTTAACAGAACCTCCACTTCAAGGTTCTCTTTAGCAGTAGCATACTTCACAAAGAACTCTATCCCCCCTCAACATTATCTTCGATACTGGCCATCCTTATCAGGAACCTTTTTTGAGAAGGAATTGAACATCCTTACAAGGAACCTCTCATTCCTCATGGTAATGTGTCTCAAGATCCTTATATGGAACTCCTTGAAAAATGAATCGAAAGCATCTCATATGAACCTCTCATTCCTCATGATAGTGTTTTTCAAGCATCCTTATAAGGAACCTCTGGAAAAATAAATTGAGCATCCTTACAAGGAACCTCTCACTCCTCAAGTTCATTGCAACAACCACACAAGACTATATCCTACCAAAAATCATGACCCATAACCAAATGATTTCATAAATCCCCAATTTTTACAAGAAAATCTTCTAAACATTCACAAATCAGTTATAAAGCAATTTCAATAAACCCTTAGGAAGATACAAGAGATCACACCCACATTATTTCACAACTCAGCACAAAACTACCAACCTCCAAAGAACCTATTCAAACATAAATCCCCTCATTCTCAATGCACAAAGAGAACAGATGATTTTATAATGATAAATATATAGCATTTATAATCTCAAACATACGTCTATAAACACTTTAGCCTCAATGTGCGAAGGAGGAAACCCCTACCTTAAATCCTTTGGTTTGTGGTGGGCATCTTGAGCTCGATCTCGACCGGGCCTTTAATCTTCTAGTTTTCCTTCTTTCTTCTTCTAATGATCCTGTGGTTCCGGCAAGGTGGGAAAGTGAAGGAAAGAAAAATGACAATAATCATAGTTCTTGAGTGAAAAAGGTTTAAACATGAGAGCCCCGATTTTTATCGTCATGGGTTGTTTTGGTTTTCCAAAATTACGCTTTGCCCTCTACACTTCCAATTTGATCTATATGATCACTTCCTAAGGTTTTTCTGACGCTCGGATTCATTTTAATGTTGTTTTAATCTAAAACATTTATTTTTCTTTTATTCCTTTATACTTATTATTCTTATAATTTTATTTAGGTAAATGGAGACGTTAGTTGCAAACAAAGCTAATTGACGATTGTGATAGTTTAGATATGTGAGTTTGATAATGTATAACAAGTAACAAATAATAATTATTTTACTAAATTCTATATAAGAAGTAAATATAATGGAACTTCTATAAAATACTACAAAATTTTAAATATATATAGATAGAGAGATATATATATATATATATATATATATATATATATATATATATATATATATATATATATATATATATATATATATATAACATTAATTTTTAGGGAAAATACTAATTCTTAAATCCTGAACTTTCACTTACTTTGTTGTTTATATCCTAAAACTAAAAAAGTTTTTAAGTATATGTACTTCTACTTTTTTAATGACACTTATGATTCCTAGGATATCCTTAATCACACATTAACTTGACAATTGAAAAATAAACATGTTATGAATAGAAAATAAATTTGAATTTTTTGGTTTTAGAAAATATAAATTTTAATTTTAAAATTAAAAATAATAATTGCTTCTAGCTTTTTTAAACAAATTGAATTAAAATCTTATAAAATCTCGACTTACTAAATTTAAAATTAAATATTTAATTAAATAAAAAAGTAAAATTTAAGTTTAGCAAATTGAATCGAATTATTGGTTTTGAAAGACAAATTTGATTTTATGAATTAAAAATAAATTTTAATTAAAATTTTAAATTTAAATATCAATAATCTTAAGATTACTAATTTTAAACACATTAATAAAATTTGTATTAGAATACAAAATACTTTTTTATTATTCAATTTACTAAAAAATTTTATTCAAATTGACAAAGTTAATAATTACATTTTCTAAAAACCAAATTTTAATTCTTTTAAATCAAAATGAAATTTTAATTTTAATGAAATAATTAATTTGATTTTGTGAATTAAAAAATAAATTTTAATTGTGATTTGAAAGAATTGAATTTGGATTTTTAGAAAATTTGAATTATTAACTTTAAAATGACATTAAATGTGGTTACTACCTTGTAACTAAAAGTGTATTAAAAAAACTTTAAAATAAAAATCTTGAATCAATTTTGGGAAAAATTTTCACTCTTGAGTATTAAAAATGACGACAGTTTTTATTACAAATTTTTTAAATGTAATAAATTAGCAAATTTAAGATTAATTAAAATTCCTATTTTAATTCATAAAATCAAATTTTCTTTCAAAAAACTAATAATTCCAAGTAATTCCATAAATTTAAAATTACATTTTTATTTTAATTACAATTCACTTTTAAATTTGGAATATAAATTCAGATTTTAAACATTTTTACTTTAATTTTAAAATCTAATTTTATTTTTCTATAACCTAAAAATTAAAATTTATTTTCTATTCTCAAGGTTTGTATTTTTAAGTTAGAGATATTTTAAAGTAGAAGGCCACAAATGAAAATCCATATATATTTTAAACTTTTTAGTTCAAGATATAAATGACAAAGTCCTCGAAGTTCACGATTTAAATTGTATTTTCCTAATTTTATATGATAAGTAAGTTATTTATGGATTTTAAGGAGTTGGAAATAGGTTTTCTAAATTTACTAAATTTATAGTTAGAATAAATGATAAAAAGAATAAAATGTTCGTCATACAAGGTTTAGGATTTACCCTAATCTCAAGGCCCGCTGACCACCCACAACTCACATGGAACATATGGATGCTCAAGCTACCCGACGCCTACTTCAAAATCGCGTATCCCCCTTGAATGAGCTCACCAATACAAAATATGTATACACCGCATTTACCTGGTCTCAAATAATCCAATATATGCAAGATATTCCAAATAAGATAAACTGCTTCTGGGCTCATAAACCAATACTCATAAGACAATTATCATAACTATCCTTCAATTATCCCCAATAATTCAATAGTTGATTGCACTTTATATAACACAAACATATATTAAAATCTATAAATTCTAATACATGTTATGTCCAAAACCATCAAGCCACAAACCGGCTTCAAATCAACCTCAAATGAGCAGTCTCCTGAGCGCCTTTGTACCCGAAAATAAAGGGGGTCCCACGACGGTGAGCTAAAGCCTCAGAGAGAATCGCCTGCCGCCATCACCACCCAAGGCAGCAATGTCTAAAGTAAATACACACCAAGAAATATACGATCCCACTTTGAATGTCTACAATGACATCCCACGCCATCTAGCCTCACCGACCCACCACACCTGCCTGGGCCACATGAGAAAATAATCATTTCAAAACCAAACTTTGTTCCTGAGAAAACATGTCACCAAATATCTTATTCAATATGGGATTATCCGAGGTGAACTCAAGCTGGTGAGATTTCCAAACAAATTATGGTCCCCATCCGAAATGATCATCAGCCCATCCCTCCAACTCCACCTCCTAATATCATCCCGTGAAATTCCTTCAAAGCCCGCTTTTGTTAAAATACCTTGGTCACTCACACCTAATTCTAGGTTACCTAAAGGCATATGAAAATGCATTGTGCCATTTTCAAAATCATTTACAATATGTCAATATGCATATTTTCAATCAACTAATTACATTACATGTAATCTCACAATTAATCATCTCCCAATCTAGCCTCATTTGAGCAACCATAATCACTACCACTTAGCCATACACAATTTAATTCTAATATCCTATATAATACAATTATATTCCATATAATCGTGACCTTTTTGTTAATCCTCATTAAGCATTAACTATTGATTTACACTACACCAACTCAAGTCATTCATTCTATACAAGTTCATACCAAACATATGGACGATTTTATCTAATTTACACAACCCTGACTGATTTAATAAATTCCGAACTCAAAGAGGAAATGTCTACTCGGGCAAAACATCAGCTCCAACCTTTGGTCACTTTTGAACCTAATTTACCATTTCATAAATTTTGAAACAAAGAAGAATATCATAACTGAATCAATAAATTTACACAGTTGGGGTTTGCTGATTGTCCTAAATGTCCATAGTTTCATAACCTGGTCCCATACAGACCCATCAATAAAAACCCATCCATTTTCCATCACAGCGAGATTTTAAATGCAAAATTTCAATACAAAGGCCAGCCCACCACCTGGATGTTTCACGGCCAAACAAAATCTCCCAAAAAATCCCAGAATAACAGGGTCCAGCTTTAGAATCGATCAACGGCCCCCCACGGCCTCAAATCAACTGGGTCATAAAAACCTTAAAATGGGAACAAACGTGCAAGATAGAAAATCCTACCCTACGAGTCAGAAGAAACTCCAATCGGGGTCCACACGTTGTCCCTCGCCTGCAATGCTTTTCCTTCTTATTCCACGACCGTCAATCACTTATCTCACAGATTTTTAGAGAAGTTTCTCCAAAGCATTTCTCTCAAAATGGCCACTGCAAGAAGAATCTTGGTTCTTCACGTTTTGTACTTTTGAAATTAGAAGAGAATCATTTCCAATTTATTGGTCTAGTGACTAAAAATCAAATCTATAATACCCATTATACGTCCTCCTTTACTAGACCATATTCAGACTATCCTCGGGCCATCTACTTACTTCATTATTTCCTCTAATTATACTACTGGCTGTATGTTTTAGCATACCTTATACGTGGATTTCTGTCAGACTAAAATCATTTATCAAGACCCAAACGCGATGTCTCAAAACGCCACTCGACCGTCTCCCAGCAAATTGCGAATTTTACGTGCTAACTAGATTTCGCGAGACGATTCCAACGGTGCAATCCGTTTCATTATCCGAGATCTAGAGAATTAATTACGATTTTAACCGTAATTACAATTTTGTAATCAAAATTACGATTTTGCCTTTATTCCGTAAATCGAATTTCTGCCTTACATTCTCCTTCTTAAAAAGAACTCATTCCAAATTCCAGTGCACATACATCCAACTCATGTGTATATGTAAAGACATCTAACCCAAGACCGTGCCGAGTATGATGACCTGGCTATATTGTCCTAACATCGACAACCGATGGTCAAGGAACTCCTGCATGTCAAGAACACACTAACAACCCATACGTCTACCACCCTAAGGTCCACCACGTCCGCCGCAACTCATCTCTAGAAATCAAATCTCCCATCCTGGCGGAAGAATCTCCCTTTCAATCACATTTAGCCTCATTCTCAGCTAGAAAGCAAATTAGTCTGATCCCGGTCGCGCAGGTAATCTCCCATAGCTCTAACACTTTCGACCGTGCAGATGAACCAATGGTCACACCACGAACCTCCTCCCGTGAAGGTCGAGGATAATGCGTCCTAAACCTCCGCGGTTACTAGGATCTTCTGCCTACCCGCTTATAATCAAGATGTGCTATAAAGATTCGTCAGAATAATTCATGTTTTGAAAAGTCCGCGACCAAAACACCGATCGTGGCTCGACTCGGCACTTCGTGACGCCCCGCGCCCGCCTCTACTAGCCATCTATACATATGTCAAACGGCTACACGATTCTTGTAATTTTCTATCTACCAACTAGCAATGCACATGCCAATTACTAATAGATCGACAACCATGAACCCGACTTTGCTCATTTCCTATGAAGCCAAATTCCAACCACTCGGGGCCAAGATCCAACCCTAAGGTCATCTGGGCCCTAACCTTAGCATTCGCCATTTTTCTTCTATACGCATCATACTATGCATATAACTTCCACGCAACTACCGCCAAGAATCATGATTTCCAATCTGTGAGTTAACCACAAAGATTCAAGGCATAACCACACTTTAGACACTAATCATGCGCATAACTCAGTTGTATACGCAATGAATTTTGCATTTAATATTGTTTCATTAAAATTTTATTTTCAAAAAATTTTATTTTTGAAAATTTTATTTTTCTTAAAATTTTATCAAATTTATTTTTATTTTATTTTATTTTAATAAAATTTTTTTTTTTCAGAAAATTTTATTTTACAATGAATAAGGTTCATTTAGTGACTCAGAAAATACCGAGTCAAACAGTATCAAAATAGCCGAGGCACTAAGTGCACAAACCCATCGGCCCAAATTAAGACGCCTGGGGGTTACGCCAGCCGCCCCACACAGGCTCACACTGGCAAGGCTCACAAGGTGGCTCGGGCCGTTGCAAGGCTGAGCCGCAAGGCCAGAAGGCTGCGCTCAGCCAAGAAGGCCTGGCCGTCATTGGCCTGGCCGGCCAGGCGCCGACGCACGCCGCCCGGTGGCGCCAAAGACTCAGCCGCTCGCTCTGCGCCTTCGCTCTACCCCTGAGGCTATGCGCCGATGCCGTCATGGCTGCGGTTGCGCTTCGCCATAAGGCTCTATGCCTAGCCTAAATTTAAGCCTACCAAGCAAAGAGCTTCATCCTGTGTCTGTACTAAAATTTTTTTTTTTTTTTTTTTTCATTTTTTTCATTTTTTCTTTAATTCTAGACATTTTATCCAAAATCCCCTCAACCCCCGTTTCACAGCATTTATCAAGTAAATTTTTTAAAAATTTTATTTCATTATTCAATAAACTAAATAAATTCCTAAAAAATTTATTTCTTATTTTCCTTATCCAAATTTTTGGTATACTTTGTAAAACTCCTAAAATTTTCCACTTCATCCTATATCAACTGCATTTTCTGCCACAATCTACCAATTCACATACAATTCTATCAAATCACTCCAAAACAACCCAAACACATGCATACAACATCCATCAATCCACATGATCACACACAAAACACATGCACGTGTCCTAGTTTCTGCTCTGGTGCCTTCCTAGGTAGTCTCATATACTCCATTCCTCAACACCGAACCACACCCAGTGGCGATGATCTTACCTCGGCCATGACCTAAGCCTCCCAATTCCTCAATCTATAGGTTTCCCACATACCCATAATTCACATTCTAAGACCCGTGGCCTAGACTCCAAGTCCCTCAAGCCCCAGGGTAACTGATACCTAGCTTATCAACACTAAGCTCTAGGTATTTATAAACCTAAGCCTCCGATACTGTCAGGATTTCAATCCCAAAAAGGCCCGTTGACCACCCACAACCTGCTGAATATATATGTCTGTTACCCGACGTTTATTTAAAACTGGCATAGTCTCCTTTGTAATGTGGAGTCCCACTAAATACAAAAATGTATACACCTGCATTTACCTGTCCCAAACAATCCAATATATGCAACATATATCCCAACATGAGTAAAATTGCCTGGCCATAAACCAATACTCATAAGATCAATTATCATAACTATCCTTCAATTATCTCCAATAATTCAATAGCTGATTGCACTTTATATAAACACAAACACTATATTAAAATCTATAATTCTAATACATGTTATGTCCAAAACTATGTTTCACAAACTGCTTCTTCAAAATCAACCCTAAAATGAGTTGTCTCCTCGAGCGCCTCAGACTCGAAAATAAAAGCGGTCTCACGACTGCAATGAAATAAAGCTCAAGAGGAGAATCGCCCATGGGCCACTCACCTGGCGCAGCAATGTCTAAAGTAAACACACACCAAGTAAATACATGATCCTACTTGAATGTCTATACGATTACTCCCATGTCACGAGTCTCACTCGACTTACCCACTCAGCCTAAGCCATGTATGAGAAAATAATCATTTCAAAACCAAACTTTTACCTTGAAAATATACTACCGAAATATCTCAGACTAATATGGACTACCCTCCGAGGTGAACTGGTCATGAAATTCCTTCCTGGAACAAACACGGTCCTCATCCGAAATGATCCGCCCATCTCCCCAACACCCACCCCCTCCAATATCATCCTGAAATTCCTTCGCAAATATGCCCGCTTTCTTTATAAAAATACCTTGTCATGCACTCACACCTAATTCTAGGTTACCCAGTGCATATGAAAATGCATTATGCCATTTTCAAAATCATTTACACAATATGTCAATATGCATATTTTCAATCAACTACAATTACACACATGTAATTCCACACTTCAATCATCTCCCAATCTAGCCTACTGAGCAAATCATGTTCATCACCAATGGTTTATAACACAATTTTAATTCCCTAATATTCTATATACACAAATTATATTCCATATAATTGTGACTCCCATGTTAACTCTCACACATTAACTCATTGATTTCTTATAATTACACCAACTCAAGCCATTCATTTATATGTCTGCTACTTCAAAACACATGGACGATTTTATCTAATTTATACAACCCAGACTGATTTTAATAAATTCCAACCCAGCTGTGGGGCTGTCCACGGGCAGCCCACTTGTCCAACCTCGGTTTCACTTTTTGGAACCGAATTTCTTACCCATTTACAGTCTTATAAACACCAAAGCATAATTTATTGCATAAACTCCAACTTAACAGCCCACATCAGTTTTCTTGGCTTCGTTTGATTGTCCCAAAATGTCCAAAGAAAATTTCCTATAATTCGTCCTAAGGTTGTGACCGATCAATGTACCTCATTCCCAGATTTTTCCATCAAGCATGCATTTTAAATGCAAAATTTCAACACAAACAGCCCACCAATTCGGACAGCCGGCCAAACAAAAATTCTCAAAAAATTCCACAATTAGGTCCTAGCTCAGGGATCGATCAAACGTCCCTCACGGCCCCAAATCAACTGAACATAAAAACCCCTTTAAAATTGGGAATAAAACGCAAGTAGGAGAAAATCCCACCTCAAGGAGTCTGAAGAACTCCTTAAATCTGGGGTCCACGCGCTGTCCTCGCCAGAACGTTTTCCCTTCGTCTGGTCGACCGCCACCCGCCGGATTCGGCCGTGATTTTTAGAGTATGTTCAAAGATTTCCCAAAATGGCCAATGCAAGAATTCTGGTTCTTCACGTTTTACCTTTAAAAATCAGGAAGAGAACTATTTCCACTTTGTCATCTAATACTAAAAATCAAATTTCATAATACCGATTACGTCCCTCCTTACGACTGATATTTTATCTATCTCTACGCCTGTATTTCACGCTTCTAATCATGCCATCAATGTGAAATGGAAGAGAACAGAGCTGGCTCTCACATCGAAACTGCTGACAAGACTAAACGCTGGCTGCCTCAAAAACGCCGACCCGACCTGCTCCCAAAGAATTGCGAATTTTATTTGCTAACTAAGGATTCATGAGACGAGTCCCACCCGTAATCCAAGCCATTATCCGAGATCTAGAGAATTAATTACGATTTTTAACTGTAATTACAATTTTGTAATCAAAATTACGATTTTGTCTTCATTCTAAATTGAATTTTTGCCCATAAGGTTAAAAGGTTTGTAATAAATCAATATTTTGTTTCTCATAATCACCATTCTCTATTATGCTATAAAATTTCCCTTTGAAAGTATGGCACACTAGCAACTAAAGTAACAAAATTTATGTTTTATTTTTAGTTTGTATGCACACTTGGTACAAAGAAAAATGCCCTAATATAGTCAACTAGGGAACAAAATCGGATTTACGATTCATCTCCGAAAATCGCTCTCGCGGTCAAAATTTGCATTGAAAAATCGTAGGTGTACCGAAAATCTCCATTTTTCCAATTTCGATTTTTTCCTTTTGTTCCTTGGCTCATAAAATATGAAAAATTTGCTTCTAATGGGTTTTGAAACCACCCAAAATTCCTGGAAGTGGTATCCCCAACTACTAAGTCACTATTTCATACTTATTATATATAGTGCAAAACGTTTTTTATATTCTCTTATTATTTATTTGTTCATAATCCCTTTTAATATTTTTATTTTATTTTATTTTACATTATAACTTATAATATTTTTTAAATCAAATATTAATTTGAAAAGGAAAAGAAATAAAATAATACTAGCTTAAAAATTTGTGTTATAATATTTAATATTTTGAATCTCCTTTTGGCCATTCACATAATATTTATAATAATAACAAAACAAATAAATAATATCTCTTTAACATAATAATATATGAATAATATATTAAATATAATATATTTAATTTAATAATTACTAATTCATTTGATTTCTTTAATCTTACCTTAATTAAGATATGAATCATTTCTCATAATCTATATAATTACAGAAAAAAAATTAATAACTAATATTTTGTAAAATATCCACCGATATTTTACCGATATTTCCGTAAAATTCATTTACCGATATATCCGTGTTTGCCGATATTTTGATCCTTGAATTGAACTAATATTATTTATGTAGTTAGTTTTATTATTATTTATTTGTTATAAAGATATCAAACTTAATGTATTTTATTTACTGCCACGCCGATCATCACAACATGTTGTACTTTTATAAAATGGCATGAATCCAACTATATTAAGAAGATAACGAACGGGATATTTCGCCAATTGAATTGTAAGAGGGTTGATGTTGGTACCAATTTAGTTGGTATGGATTCACGCACAAACAAGGTGAAATTGTTGTTGCATAAGGGATCAAATGATATTCGTATTATTGGAATATATGGGATTGGTGGAATAGGTAAGACAACCATTGCAAAAGCTACATACAACGAATCCTCGAATTTGAATATTATAAGGAGCTTTGTTGAAAAGCCACAGATCTCCGATACCTAACCCGGGTTTACTTCATGAAAAATCAACTTCATGATGATATACAAGATGGAGGCCGAGGAGCAACTATGATAAAGAAAAAAGTTTTTATTGTTCTCGATGATGTTGACCATTTCGAGCAATTAGAATGTTTACTTGGAAATGGTGGATGGCTTGGAGAAGGAAGTAAAGTCATCATAACAACTAGAAATAAGCATTTGTTAATCAGAGTGGATGATATGTATGAGGTTCCAAAATTGAATTTTGAGGAAGCCAAAGAATCCTTTCACTCATGCCTTTCAATAAAAATGTTCAAATTAGAGTTTATAAACTCCTTAAAGCATAGCATGATATATTATTGTCGCCTCTAGCTTTGAAAGTTCTAGGTTCCTCACTAACAAAACAATACCTCAAATGGTGCTGAATTGCATAAATTAGGGAAAGAGAACTTAAATGGAAATTCACAATGTAATTTAAAAGAAGCATATGAGCTTTTGGATTAGGCCGTATTTAAAAAAAAAAAGATATACTCCCTCATGTGGTATGTTTTGGAGATGAAGACAAGGATTTTGTGTCAAGAATATTGATGGGTCAGCAATTCCATAAATGTGGATTACAAAAGCTAAATGATATGTGTCTTCTAACTATCCCATACAACATGATACAAATGCATGGTTTGATTCGACAAATGGCATGGGAAATTGTTCGTGAAGGATATCCTTATAAGCCGAATAAATGGAGAAGTTTATGGGATCCTCGTGATATTGATAGCGCACTTACAACATACAAGGTAAGAGCCAAGTATAACCATTTAAGTCTAGAATAAGATTTAAAACTCATCTTATAATATTATTCTCTTGTATAAGATTTTAAAGCATGATCGTAAGAGTCACTACAAATCTAAATTAATTAAGTCTAGTTGAAGATATAAAATCCCAAAAAAAATATCATTATTATATATTAAATGTAAGCATCCTTATAAGTTTGAGTTAATTTATATTTATGTTTGCCTTGTCCTTGTTATTTTTCAGAATACATAGAGTTGAAACATTCTCCTTGGACTTGAGGAAGTTAAAAAGAGTACGTTTCGATCCAAATGTTTTGGTAAAGATGACTAGACTTCGATTGCTCAAAGTTCATTCAGGCTTCTTTGCATATATCTCTGATCATGGTTGTTTGGACAAGGAATATGATGGTATAGTAAAAATGCTTCTGTAAATGGTAAACCTCGCCCTGATTTTGAATTTCCTTCATGAGCTAAGGTATCTTTGTCGATGGATATCCTTAGAATTTGTACTCATCAAATTCTTTTGATGGGAGGAGAATCCTGTTGAACTACACTCTTGGAGGTGCAAGAATAAACAAACTAAGTGGCAAGGAACTATGTACATTCTATTATTTGAAAATGAATTCTTTTGCTTTATATTGATCTAGAAATTTATGTAGTTATTTCTTTATTGAAACAAATTTCTTTTGGTGATTCTGAAAGGTTGAATCATTGATATGAGTCAATTCAAAGAAGCTATTCAAATGCCACTTTCATATGCCAAATTTGTAGGTGTTCACTCCCAGGAGGTCAAGCTTTGATCGAAATTCACCCATCCATCGGAGTTTCAAGAAGCTTACTACCTTAGACGGAAGCTATGTTGTTTAAGGGTCACTGGCGAAAAGCATTATCAACTTGAAGCTCTAGAGTTCTCGATCTCTCTCACAGGGTGTCTAAGTTTTGACAAGTTTCCTCAAATTCGGCTGAAATATGAGAAGTTTTAAAATCTTTGTTTAAACAAATAATGCGCTTATTAGAGAACTTCCAAATGGCATTGATCAACTGCTGAGACTTGATCTCACTTTTGCTTCGAGCTCTGAGAAATTTAAAACGGAGCAACATGAAAGTTTAAAGCAACTTTATTTAAACAACATCAGAAAAGCAACTCCTAACAGTATTGCCAATTGGGAATCTCTCCCACCCTTGATCTCTCACTTGCTCAGTTCTAGTAGATATTTTGCAGAAGGTAGGAAATATGAAAAGTTTAAAGGAGCTTCGTTTAAATAATACTGTTGTTAAGGTTATCCCAAATAGCATTGGAGACTTGGAATGTCTTGAACTTCTTGATCTCTCATATTGCTCAAAGTTCGAAATTCGGCTAGCTGTAGAGCCATGAAAAGCCTAGTAAGAGCTTTGTTTGGGCCACATCATGTTAAGGATCTCCTGTGATGAGCATTGAGACTGGAATATTCAAGGTCTTGATCTCTCTATTGTTTCAAAGTCTTGTGAAATTTTGAGAATGTGGGCGTTATGAAAAAGTTTTAAGGTTCTTTGGTTAAAACATCAAGTAAGGATCTCCAAATAGCATTGAGACTGGAATATCTTGAAGTTCTCGATCTCTTAGTATCGCTATAAGTTCGAGAAATTAAAAGGTAGGAAAGAAGAAAAGATTAAGGAAGTTTCGTTTAAAAAAATACCGTTAAGGATCTCCTTATAGCATCGAGACTTGAAATATCTTGAAGTTCTTGATCTCTCGTATTGCTCAAAGTTCTAGAAATTTCCTAGAAGGTAGGAAACATGAAAATTAGAGGTGCTTCTTTTAAATAATATCACAAGTATGATCTCCAGAGAGTATCGAGACTGAATATCTCGTAGTTCCCCGATCTCTCTGCATTGCCTAAAGTTCAAGATATTTTATGTGAAATATGTAGCAAGAACAGACGAGCTTTGTTTAAAAATATCAAGTAAGGATTTCCTATAAGATTGGAGACTTGAATATCTTGTAATTCTTGATCTCTCGATTGCTCAAAGTTCAGAAATTTTATAGCTGCAGGTGCCATGAAAAGATTAGAAGAGGTTCTCATTTAAATACACATCGTTATTAAGGATCTCCTTATAGCATTGAGACTGGAAAATTCAAGTTCTTGGACCCCTCGGGGATTGCTCAAAGTCTTAGAAATTTTATAGCTGCAGGAAATATCAAAAGTTTAAGGAAGATTCGTTTAAAAATATCACAAGTATGATCTCTCCCTTATAGCATTGGAGATTTGAATATCTTATGGCTCTGATCTCTAGTATTGTTCAAAGTTCGAGAAATTTCCAGAGAAGGTAGGAAATATGAAAAGATTAAGGAAACTTCGTTTAAAAAATACTGCTGTTAAGGATCTCCCAGATAGCATTGGAGACTTGGAATATCTTGAAGTTCTTGATCTCTCAGATTGCTCAAAGTTCGAGAAATTTCCGGAGAAGGTAGGAAGTTATGAAAAGATTGTGCTGAGGTTCGCGAAATAATATCACATATGATTTTATAATACTGAGACTGGAAAATCTTTAAGCTCCTTGATCTCGATTGCCTAAAGTTCGAGAAATTTTATAGGCTGCAGGGGAAATATGAAAAGATTAAGGAAGCTTCGCTTAAAAATATCACATATGATCTCCTTATAGCATTGAGACTTGGAATATCTTGAAGCTCTGGACTCTCAAAGTTGCTCAAAGTTCGAGAAATTCCTTTATAGTTGCAGGGAAATATGAAAAATTAGAGGTGCTTCTTTAACCAACAAAAGGTGGAACACACAAGTAAGACACCTCCTCCCTGTGATAGCATTGAGACTTGGAAACAATCTATAGTTCTTGATCTCTCGATTGTTTAAAGTCTGTGATATTTTGCAAAGATAGAAAGAAAAAGATTAGAGGTGCTTTAAATAAAACTGCTGTTAAGGATCTCTCGATAGCATTGAGACTTGGAATATCTTGTAGATCTTGATCTCTCAGACATTGCTTTAAAGTCTAGGAAATTCCCGGTTAGCTGCAGGGATATGTGAAGCCTAAAGCATCTTCAGTTAAAGCATCCTTGGTTACTAAAGAAGCATTCTATTAAGGGTCTGAGAGAGGCTGGTGACAATATTGGAGTAATACGTGAAGAGAGTAATGGAAATCATTGGAGAAGCAGTGATGAAAACTTCATGAACTGGCCATTAGTCGTCGAGCGGATGCCCATGAGGCAGAGGAGGAGGAGCCAACTCCATCAATATTAGGTACTGCATTATTATTTCCTTTACTTCTCTTTCTATATATATATTCCTAACTTCTCTCATTTCCTTTATATATTATTATTGATTCCAATTATAATACATTGATGTCAGTTTCTTCTCCTCTTTTGTATTTTTTATGTTTCAGTTTGGTTCAAAATTTTGAAAGAAAATAGGGAAGAAAAGAAAGTAAAGAGAAAATTTTGAAAATATAGTGTACCAAGCCAGTTATTTTTTTTTTACTTTGTTTGTTCAAATTATAAGTAATTTGAAAATGTTTAAATTTCTAATTATTTTTATATTCACTCTATTTCCTATTTTCTATTGGAAAATTAATCACAAAATTCATTTTTCTTAATATTTTTTTTTCTTAAGTACTTTAAAGCTAAAACATATATATAAATCTATATTATGATGAGATGTACTATATCGAGGACTTCTTCAGAATTTTAAAAAATTATAAAAATATGAAAAAATAAACTTGACTTAACCATAAATTCATAATCATAAGTTTAAAAACATGTATTATTTGAGCTTTACATAATATAGATTTCATATATCTTTCTTATTATTTATTTATTTATTATTGAACAAAAACTCATATAAAGCAATTATCAAGCTCTTGGAATTCTTTCATTACCTTATTAAGTCATAAATTATCAAGATCATGTATATTCTTATTAGAAGTTAAATTTGAATATATATATATATATATATATATGGTTACACTAATGTTATGTTGTTTATAGTTTTTGTATTTGCAGAATTGGGTAATTCCTTAATTATGCTAAAATACGCTTAAATATGCATGCCATCTCATCTATCAACCAAGATGGAATCTTGATGAATTAATTTATATGCAATTATGATTGATAAGCTCAGTTTAATCTAATCCATTGATTCTAGAAAAATTTTGTGATAGCACCGGGATAGATGGAACTGTGTAGTCAAGCACGCTAAAAGACAATTGAATTAGGATTTAAAGTTCTTTGTCCCAAGATTGAGGAGGATATTCTTTTTCCTATCAACTCATTAGGTAAGTCAGCTCTTATCTTATTTGTATCCTTTTAGTACATGTAGAAAATGGATTAAAGCTTGCTCTAACTCTTACCATTTTTCTTATATCTTATCCCTATCTCTTATGCTATAATTTTGTTGGGTGCCTGAGAAAAGTATTAAAAAAAGTAGAAAATTAAAAGCAAAGAAAAATTAAAATCAATTTTAAAGTTAAATTATTTTATATGGGCTTCACAAACTTATTCGCTAATTTTCTACTATTATATAAAAATTAAATAATTTAAAAATACAAAATGCATACCTAATTTTAATTCATTTTTGTATTTTTCAGTGAAATTGAATGTGAGTAAATAAGTTTTATATATATATATCGCAAAATCTATAATTAAAATATATATATATCCTTTGTTTCTTTGTTATGCTTGCTATAGGGCACTAAGTATCATTATGTCTAATTCTCCATCTAATACATATTTATATATGTTTGAATCAATTCCTTATGTTATAGTTTGAACATTTAGGAAAATGATTCATGCTTCACTTATATGAACTATATCTAATGATATACTATTCCCTAGGTGTGATACATTTTTATGAATAATTATCTTATGTGTTTGTTGTGTTATGTTTATGAAACTGAAATCTTGTATATATATTGTACAATTTATATTTAGGTGGAGACCGTAAGAACAATGAGGCGAAGTTAATCTCAAGAAGGAAATGAGATTCTAAATGTTGCACCGGTGATCTACTCTTACGTATTATTAGTTTCAAATAAGGATCATGTCTATTAAGAAAGAATGCTATAATTTGAGCATTGAAAATTTGAATTCAAAATTTTGTAAACTTTAGAATTGATATATGTTTTTGCCTGTAAAACATATAAATGTTTATTGTTGATATAGTATTGAAAGTATTGGTATACTGATATCTGTTATTAAGCCAAAATTTTATAAGCTTGAGTTTTTTGGAGAGTTAATCATTTAACATGGTATTAAACCTCGGTCTAGTAAGAGGTCTTTGGTTTGAGACTGCAATTTCATAAATTTGACATTTGATCCTCAAATTTGATTTGAAAGTTCATGAAGGGAACATCTAAGTTCAAGACATAAACACTCTAAGTTTATGTGTCAAAAAAAAAAAAAAAAAAATAACCAAAGGACTAATAGGAACATTAATACAATATATTGTAATTATCATACCTTGTAATCTTGATCTCTATCTCTCAATATATTATCAAAATATATATATTTGAAGAATATAAAATTTGGAACAAATCAGAATGTCATAAATAAATTCTTTAGAACTCATAACTCTTTTAAAGGTAATACATTCTTATAATTGAGGCCCTTTGCCTATTTTGTCTATGAAAGGCTTTCAATATTACATACACTTTGAGAATGATTTTACTTGTTACATGGATATTTCCAATGAAGTCAAAATCCGCGAGCACCTAAAACTCCTGGGGTCCGCCACCACTAAATTAACTCATGGAACACTCGTGAATGTCAAAGACCCGACATTCACTTAAATCGGGCAGTAGTCTCCTTTGTATGAAGGGCTCTTACCTCGACACATAACTCAGATAACTTGTCCTAATAACTAATATAATAATCCATGAGTAAAATGAATACTTGGCCTACAAACCAATACTCATCTCTAATAATTCCTAAACTATATACAGTTAGCCAAGAGTTAAGAATTACTTTATACAAACATATATTAAAATGAAAAACATTCTAATACATGTATACATAATAATACCAAAGCCACAACCCGGCTTTCTTCTCAACCCGGCCTCTAGGACTAGTCAGTCCCTCAGACGCCCCCCGCACTAAAACGACATTCTCGACAGGTGAGCTTATCGTCAGAGCCGAATCACCCCAATGGCCATTTCCACCCATTTATATGCAACGCTCCAAAGAAATATATATTCAAGAATGCATGATCCTACTTGAATGTCTACCAATAATCCCATACTCCCGAGTCCTCACCGACTCCCTCACACTTTCCTAAGCCACGTATGAGAAACATTATTTTCAACAAAGATATTTGTTTTTATTTGTGGACTACCCTCCGATATAAGTAGTGGACCGACTCCGACGATTGATATTTTATATGGACTACCCTCCGATATTTATAATGGACACACTCCGATAATTATCTTTATTAGTCAACCCTCCGAAATCATTCTCTCAAGAACCACCTCATGCACTCACTCTTACGGCCCTAGGGTGCCCGAGTGTATATGAAATGCATGATGCCAATTCCTAATTCAATTATATAACACATGTAAATATATAATCATGCATATATTCATAATTAAATCATAATAAACATGCTCATGTAATTCTCACAACTCCATTACATCCAAAATTAACTCATACAGCTAATAATCAAGCACGAGCACCAATCGAATTTTACTTCGACTAAACACGCTTTCACAAAAATCTATTCTCGTGTCAATATCTACATGAACAGCTGAAACCCCAGTACCACCGCTCATCCAAATACCCAATACTTCCGCTTCTCGCCATTAAAACCGAACTGTATAGCCATTTCCGGCCCTGGTTACACATCATAACACAAACTGTTTCCTACACCTATACACCATAACTCCAACAGCCCGCATACCACGATGGTATAAATAGGCTCTAAATTCTCAGACAATCTTGGCCCAAGCTGGACCGACTCAAACGGCCACCCACGGCCCCCCAATCAACTCAACATCTAAATACACTTAAAAACAAAGTGTGTAAAACCCAAGAGGATGAACCCCTACTCCTACTGAGTCATTTAAAACTCCTAACCGGCCCACGATAGTCCCTCGATGCGTATAGCAGCCTTTCCTTCCTACCATGATTTGTGACTGGCCTGATCACAAAACTTATGTTTTTAGATATTCTCTCCTCTTAAAAAACCAAACAAATCAGCCATCAGCTCTCCTCTTTTTTTTCTCACGTTTTCTCCTTTTCTTTCTTAAGGTAGGAGACGGTCCTATTCACTATTTTGTCCTCAGGTGTCATTTCTTAAAATTTAAATACCACCACATGTCCCTAAGCTTCGATTTTCTACATTCAAGATTATCTCTACTAGCCCATTTCCATCATCTCTCTACCTACGCACTACGTGTACATTTAAAGATACGCGAGCATGCGATTTCAATACATAGCTGCTCGTTTTCCTGCAGACCAAAACTCGATTCTCAAAAACGGTAAATCTGACCGTCTCCTTTAATTCTGTTTCAAATTGTATTTATGGTAGCTAGGATTCCCCGCAAGACGATTCCACGGTGAAACTGTTTCTCCATCCGAGATCTAGAGAATAAATTTCGCACTTTACCGAAATTACTATTTTACCATCTTTTCCAAATCTAATTTTTAGCCTTACAAAATCATAAAATAAGATTCTTCTGTTACTTGTTATTTATTCTAGAGCTTAAAGATGATGGTTTTCAAATATTCACGTCCCCATACTCATAAGCAAAATGGCGCCAACCTGAACTAAAAGCCAGATAACTCCATCCTTACTAAACGAAAAAGCTTCATAGAATCATACTATCAAATCCAGTGTTCTAAAAAAGGTGGCGTTACTCAGAAGGAATTGTCTAATTATTTTTATTGTTTTTTTAGATCCCACATTGATTCCCATTTTCATTTTCTCACCTGCCAAAATCTTACTGTACAATCTCCGAATCAACCAAAGCATAGAGTTCCCAAGCACATATCTGAATTTCTTCATCTCTTTGTTTGATTGCCTCCTGCAACTCAACTATGGGTCTCACCTCAAATATCAAAGTCTCTAGAGTCAGAATGAATATCTGGAAGTTTTCAATATCATTCACATTATAGTAAAGCTCTGTACAATTATAAAGTATTTATAGGAATCCCTTGTTCAGGTATATTTGCCTTTGAATAGAATTCCTCTTTGAAATATTATTTTGTTCTAGGTTTTCAAGTTCCATCTTTTGCAATATTGATATCCTTAACTAAAAAAATTTGATAAAATCTGACTCAAATCATACTCGAGAACATCTGCCAATTCTCTTCCACATCCACATTATGGGTTTCATCTCAATATCTTCCACCAATTTCTAATTAGCTTTTACTCTGTACATCTGGATGCAGTTTCTGTGTTTTCTTCAAATAATTTACTCGAGCTTCCACCTGGAAAATTCATCATTTATCCATGTTTAAACTTATACAACAGCAGCGTCAAAAGTATTCATTCACATCCCATGTCAAACATCAATCCAGGACGTCAAACCATGAAAAAGTAATTAGATAAACTACATAATAACAATAGTTATGTTTCAACATAAATTTACATCATGATCCATAAGAAACTATGTATGATTCTGTGACGCAAAGATATTATTCAATGGCTTATTAATAAATCACATTATTATGAAGATACTACTTCACATGTAAGGTGCCACAACAATAGTTTGCATCCAATCAACAAGGTAGTAAATTACTTGTTAAAAAATATACTTGGAAAGAGAATCAGATCAATTAATCCTCTATATGAAGCAAATCATCCTTCCTCCTCCTACTCTGTAACAGAATTCACAACAAAAACTAAAATAAAGGAAGATAAAAATAAAAAATTATGAGTGTTTTATAGGCTGGCAAAGCTGCTTTACAAATCTATGGCATGAAAACCTATATGCAATAACATTTGACCTCCCCAATATTTTTTTCCACTTTTTCACCCTTGGTTGATCAATACCCAAACTAAATTTATTGTGGGCTTTTATGCTAAGCAGTGTCAATTTATGTTTATTCTTTTGTTACTATTTCGAAAAGTTGTCCTATATTATCTTAAATAAAATAAATTGACAAAATATATTATAAATGAATTTTGTATTTTGCACTCGATCAACTCGACCAACTCTAATCAACCTCAAGTTTAACCAACTAACTTACATAACTCTGAACAACCTGGGGTTTAGGAAAATAAGTCATTTCATTGGCTTGCTGAGTACCTCATGAATTTGGTTTCAGTTTGAACTTTATGAGATTGTTTTTAATCATTTTAGGATCAAATTAGTCACTAACTCAACCCCACTTAAGTCAGAACCCCTTTTTTGTCAAATAAAACTATTCATTGATATCACAATAATGATGAGAAATCCTTTCAAAAATATTAAGGATGATTTTTAAAAAAAATTAGGAAAAGCCTAACAAGAGTAAAAAGATTGCTGGCATCGACGAGGATGAAAAATAAAGAACTTGTACAAAACGTAGCTACAATGTGCAACCCCAAAGGGGTAAAAAAATCCTACTTAAAGAGTACATTTGCATGATCTGTGACGCCCCAAATCCCGGGGGTCAAATTATGTACTCTTTTTTTTTCTTTTCTTTTTTGAACAATGCCCATGAATATGTTCAGAATGCTGTCTATGAATGCTGACCTAGCACTCCGCTCTGAACCGTTGCCCGTGATGTCGCCCTAGTCGCTACTTGGCATTGCGCGCTAGTCACGCCGCAGGTCATGGGCTCGGGTCACGCCGCATGTTGCGACTATCGCATCGCGACGACACACGCCTAGTCGCTGGCACTAAGTCGTTCAACTAGCCAGAACGCCTAAAAAGCGGCTAGGTCGACACCAAACACATCTACGCCATGTAACTGTCGTGGATAATCTTTTCCATTCCGTGTCGCTAAGACAAAATGGTGTCGCGACAGCACTTCGGGCCAAGCCATGTCGCGAATTTCAAGATCGAAAGAGCGACAATCGACGCACTAACACTAAAACCATGTCACGATACCACCAGTTAATCTAGGTCGCGACACTAAAGTGTGTCGCTTCAACAACGCTCAGCACTTCTTACGTACTCAAAACTCAAAGTTGCTAAGCCTTAGGTTCGTCCCGTCATGACATTAAACTCGGTGTCGCGACACCAAACTCACCTCATAGCTCACCCTCCCTTGTCGAGACTTCCAAAATGGTGGGTTACGACCGACTAACTTTCGTCCAACCTCAACCGTGGTTATGCATAAAAATCTAGGTCGCTACATAGGCTAAGACTCCATGTCGCTGGCGGCGCCGCTAGGCCGCTGTCTCGCCATGCGGGCCAGCCGCGCATTTGTGGTTTACTCGTCGCGACACACTACAAAGGTCGCGACTAGAACTGAGATGGGCAGATTCTTCCGCCTACTTGCATTTTCCTTTTCTTCTTCATTTGTGCTACTCACTGTAAAACTACTGTGAATCAACTTGTATTACCATAAGGATTACTAAAACTGACAACCCCGCAAAAAACTGCAATGCTACTATACAAAAATGAAGCCACTACAATTTGCATTTAATTACAAATTACAAAAAATACCGGTTTCTCACCTGCATTTTTACAAATATAGAAATAAGGCCAATCCGCCACTGGCCTCTAAGGCCTCTTGATGCGCTCCCATCCTCAGTGCACCTTCGCACTAAAGAAGTTGTTCAAGACGAGGTGAATGTCAATGCCCGTAGTTGAATTTTCCTATATCAAGCCATTCCTCACCTAAATTCTCATGTAATGGCAAAGACACATATTCAAGTGAATTAATGATTCCTTACTCGAACGCTCATGCCTAATCCTGGCTGGCCAGCTCACGACTTCTGCCACGCGATACGATGAAAATCGCTTTCAAACAAAATATTTGCCTTTTATTTGTGGGCAACCCTCCGATATAAAAATACTGGATATCCTCCGAGAGTAGAATCTTGCTGGATAACTCAAATAATAATCTACGGGCTTCTTCGACGTGAATCATTGGACGATTTTCCAACACAATTCTCCGGACAACTTTCCGATAAAATTATGGGACAACCCTCCGATATGTACTAGTGAACATACTTTGATAATTTGTTGTTTGGACAACCCTCCGAAGTATTTCATGTCATACACTCACACCTACCATTCTAGGGTGCCCCAATGCATATGAAATGCAATATGCCATTTCCATACAATACATGTTAATATATCAAGCATGCATATATTAACAGAATTTAACACACAACAACATGTTATTCAAACATAGCAGCACACAAACAACACATACACCCACTAGCGCCCCGGACCATTCCAAAACCACCTAGGATTCCCATCATTCCGAAGTTTTAAGATCGAATGAACGCCACCCGACCTCGAACATCCCTAACCATTAAACGGCTCTTAACCAAAGATTAATACAAGTAGGATAAAGACTCTACCTCCCAGAAATAATAACTCCACAATACCTGCAGACTCACACGTAGCTTTGCAGCTGGGACTAATTTCTCACTCGTCTCGGGAATCGTCGATCCGACCACGGAAAATCTGCAGGCGAGACACTTCCAAAACCTCCTTTCTCTTCTTCTTTCCTCCAAACTGTCTTGGCCATTTTCGGTCAACTTTGGCCATTCCCTTCACTCCGCGTCAATAAGCTCCCACTGGGCCCGGATTTGCACTCATCCCCATCCATCCAACTCGATTTCACCCACCACATGTTGCCACGTGTCCACTTAGGTCCCACTTAAGCCCACGTCGACCATTCTTACTACATGACACATGCCTCCTGTCACCCAAAGTGCGACATACAAACACTCTTCCCGACGTGAAAACGTGAAATTCCCCACTATCTCTTAATTCACAAAATTCGACGTTATAAATTAGATTTCACGACGATTCCAAATCGTGAAGTCCGCTTACTTTCCTAGATTTAGAAAATCTTCGATTTTGAATTAAAATTACTCCTTTTTGCCATTTCGTAAAAATCTGATTTTCTCAAGCCACAATGATCCACATTTAAATCTTTGGATATTTAAGGCTTAAGCCTCAGCATCATGCTATAAGCTTGCATAGGCTCGCCTTTAGGCGACCTCAAGGTGCAAGCCCCCAATAGCCTTTAAAACACCGCTTAGCATCACCTTGGTACTCATCAAACTTACATGACTAGCTGGCCTTTAACTGACTCTCCATCTTAATTCTTGATCCATGGACTTTAGAGACAATGCCATGTACTCAAAGATAGATACTTATCAGACATTTTAATTTCCAAATATAATTAATGATATGATAATTTTAGGCCCTTTCATATTAGTTCAAAGGGAATATCATAACACATGCTGTCCATTAATGAAAAGCAGCATGGATAATGTATGCCTCGTCTATATACAATAAATTATTGTTTTTAGGTAAATGAAATGTTTAGTCGGGATATTCTTGGTCTTTGGTGATAATTGGATGTCCACATAGGACATCTTCTTATGCCCGGAAATAGCAGTATACTATCTTAATGGAATATCTAGGAACAACATTTTTAGTATAATCTGAATACATCTAAAGCATCATGTTTTTGAATTCTTTATTTACTATTTTTTTTATATAAGTAAAAAGAAGTATATTCTTGGTCTTAGTGACAATTGGATGTCCATATAGGACATCTTCTTATGCCCAGAAATAGCAGTATGCCATCTTAATGGAATTTCTAGGAACAACATTTTTAGTATTATCTGAATACATCTAAAGCATCATCTTTTTTAATTCTTTATTTACGATTTTTTTTTATATAGGGAAAAAGAAGTTTTTTTTTTTTGATGAGTAAAAGCATATATATTCAACAAAAGAGCACCCAAAGGGGCCTACAGGTATACAGTATACAAGAGGGTCCCACCAAGGGACAGAGGAAGAGAAAAATGATAGGCAAAACAAAAACCCACCAGACCACAAAAGACTATATCCACCAATCCTCAACTACATCCCAGTCAAGTCAAAAAATCAACCAAGGATCTAGAAAAAGAAGTATATTAAAAGGCGCTAAAGTCGCAGCTTAAAAGAAAACAAGAGTGTCATAACCAAACCGACCCCCTTTTAAACTGCACAAAAACCTGCAGTATAAAAAAACAGCCTCGCTCTCACTTACATCCCAACCAATTAATAAAAGCCACAAAGGTCGAAGGATCTTCTACTATAAACAACTTGGTCTCCATCCAAAGAAGATATGCAAACTGTCCAAAAGAGGATTTAAGTTTCTGCAAGGACAAGTCCTCATTCCTGAAGGCAATTCCATTCCTAGCCTTCCAAACTGTCCATAACAAGCAAGGAGGTCTGGCTTGCCAAATCTTCCTCCTCTTTTTTATTATTATTTTTTTTATACATAAGTGAAAATGTATTGAAGAGAAAAGGTAGTATATACAACATATAGAAAGCAACCAAAAGACCAAAAATAAGGCCCGACAGCAGAGAGAAACAAGCAACCATGTGAAGGCACAGTATTCCAAAGTATCATCTTTTTCAATTTAATGGTTAACCAATCAACTAAAGATGCAGAAACATATTGTAATAGGTCCTGTTAGGTAGTTGATTTTCCGAGAAATTGTCCTATTGCCCATCAACTACTAAAAATTCAAGAAAACAAATAAAAAGATGGCGAAAACAAGATTGAAAATATTTTTCAATTTTATATTGCAATGAGAACACCAGAAAAAGCTTACAATTACAACTTTCACATTCCTGGAATGGCATCCATGCAATATAATGACCATTTAATCATATATTCTACTGATGGTGCATTATAAATTGTACTGAAGGAGAGCAGTGAGAGAGAAAGAGAGAGAAATGGGGACCATAGGCTACAACTACTTACGTGCCCCCTCCATTCATCTTTCTTTCTATGTATGGGATTTATGGAGAATTTTACAGGACAAGGCTTTGTCATTCTTCCAAAAAATTTCTGTGTTGTGAGTTCTTCTTGTAACATGATCAACCTTGTAACTATACTTAAATCAAAGATTTTCATAAATGCCTTTGAGAATTTTATGAGTAGAGGGATTCGTCACCCTCTTCAAAAATTTTCTCCAGGAGTTAATCTGTATCCAACATCACTAATATTTTTACCTTCAAAAAAAAATTAGGGAAGCAAAGTGAAAACCTGGATGCTCCTGCAGATAGCCTAAAAGCATGCAACAAAAATGTGCAGCTGCTGAACAACGAAAACAAGTTCTAATTTACTTCATCTCAATTGGATTGAAGTACAGCAACACAATTTCTTTTTGCTTCAATCTTAGCAGCATTTTCAACTGATTGTTGCTGAAGAGAAATCAACTCTTCCAACTTTGACATAGAGCTTTTATTTATGTCATCAGCAAAGAAGTCAAGTGCGGGCTTAAGTGTTGATTTGTAATCAATTCCCAATACCTCAGCAGGCGAAGACCCTTTGGCATTCAACACATACTGCAAACCCTGTACCAACTTTAACCTGGAAACCAAGAGAAAATATTCCAATCACACAATAATTGTAGTTAATGGGTTGAAAGAGTTGCATGCTAATCTATCAGTTCAAAGATGTTCCTGAAAATTAAGTGTTAATGTTGTCTCTTCACTATATATATATATACACTTCAAAAAGTCAAAGAGAACATGGTGTAAAGAGAAAGAACATAATCCTAAGGCAGAGTTCAGGAGGCAAAGGGTTGTGGTGGGTATGGAAGGCTCCATGTTTAACTCCATACAGAGAGAGAGAGAGAGAGAGAGAGAGAGTTGCAAATAGGTTGAAAGAGTTGCATGAGGTGGCATGCTAATTTGTCAGTTCAAAGATGCTCTGAAGATTAAATGTTTAGTGTTGCCTCTTCATGACTGTTAGTTTACTTCAAAAAGTCAAACGGTTCCATGTTGAACGGTTCACTTGTCTCCGTCTAAATAGATGATTAGAAAAATTGTGAGGATGGAAGTGTCAAACAGATACACACACACACATATATATATATATATATATATAGACACACACACTTAAGCCAAATTGAAAATGAATGCCGAATAACCTTAAAAACCTTTCTGTTTTAGTTACTTTGACCAAGAATGGTCAGCAGTTTGACAGAAACATTTAATTCAAAAGGCTATAGAACATGAACAAACATTAAATAAAAAACCAAGACAAAAGCTATAATACGCCCAAAAAGATAAATGCAGTTAAGGAAAATTAAAACTCAGAGATATACCCCATTGTCAATGTTGAATCACAAACCAAGTAAACAAATTATGTTTGAGTTGGCTACTTGGAAAAAATGCAAGTGACTCAAACAAAAGCCATCGAATGATTTAGCCACTACATTCAGCTGGTGTAAATTTTTTCTTCAATGGAATTTTACTTTATTTTTGTCAGATAATTTTTTTGATCCTTGAACCTAGAACTTCCCACAAACCCTCCCAACCCTTTAACTCATGAGCCAGATCTCAAGGGTATGTTCACTGGAATAATTTATGCAGAACAGAAGCTGGATCCTACTTAGGAATCACTGACTAGTCATACTATAACTACAGAGTGAGATGGTATGTTATCACTAAAGTTATACTAAAATGTTCTATATGTTACAGTGTTTGCTAAGAACAGGAAAATATTTAATATCAGCAATAAATGCCAGACATTTCAAAAAGAAAAATCTAGTAATCCAATTCATGGAGGTAGAAAATCTAGTGTCGATAACAATCACAGCAGGCTTGAAAGGAATAGAGAAAATCAATTCCAGGCAACACCTAACCCAAAAAAGAATACCAGAAAGAATACTGAAGATTACTAGAAAGACGTCAGAGGTAGCAAGTTAAGACATTAAGAAAATCCTAGTAGAAGGGAGTATAGAGGAATGAAATCCAAACATAGAGAATAAGGAAAAGAAAACCTCCTCAGAGCCTGGTTGCATTCAATTGAAAGAGCTTCAAGCTCCTTAAACTTGTGCCCAATCATCGTGTCAAGATCCCAAGACTTCGCCTCCCAGCCATTTCTTGCAACCTCAGCCTCCATGATATCTCTCTCAACAGCCTGCAACTCCCTCTTCATCCTCTCTGCATCTCTCGCATTAAACGTCTGCAACTCAACCCTCTTCTTCAGCCCTTCATTCTCCTTGCAAATTTTATTATTCTCTTCAACCTTCACCTCCAACTCCTCCTCCTCCAAAATTTTCTCCACTGAAGCAATTCTTCCCGATATTTCTGCAATTATTGAAAATAAACTTCTTCACATCCTCCTCCAATACCCCCCTCTCCTTCTTCACATCCTCCTCCAATACCCCCCTCTCCTTCTCCACAGCCTCCTTAGCTGAAGGCCCCGACCTCAATTCTTCCAATCTCCCCTCCCTCTCTGCCACCTCCTTCTCCAATGTCTTCACACCTTCCGCCACTGCGTCCCTCTCCCTCTCCAACTTCCCCATAAACTCCCTATCCATCCCATCATCATCCTCGAATATAATGCATACACAAAAAGTATTGTCAAAAAACAATGACACTAGATGGTCATTATACAAAGCAATCTGAAACCAACCAATGACATGCCTAAAAGGGAGGGCCAAGCATGTGGGGTTCCGGGGGCTTTGAGAGCGTACTTGTTGAGCTTGATCGGACAATTGAGATGCTTGAGGAGGATAGGAAGATCATCTTCAAGTTTGGTTGAGGGGAAATCCAGTTGGGTGATCAGGAATTTTAGGGTTTCTGTAAATGCTCTTGACCAGCATAAATATTTCCCTTCACGAATATATCTAAGACTCGTGATTTTACTGACATCAAGATATATTTATAGATATTTCATAAATTTAATAATTTTAAAATTAACAAAAAATACTTCAAATTCACTTAAAAATACTTTTAAAAATGTAGAAACGACATTAATAATCAAATATATACATCAAAATCATATTACGCGAACTTCTTTAAAATCAAAACGAAGATCGACGCGCTTCATCGCAAAATCTACTGAGAATCCCATCTCGATAAAGCATAATACCATACCGACACGACGTCTAACATTGATTATAAGATCGAACACGTTATACATAAACGCCCCGACTCAGATCCACCACTCCCTTCCAAATATAGAAATTCGGTTCATCCATACGCTTGTTTCAACATTAACTAACATAAAATTTATTATTTTATTACTAAATTAAACTAATTTAAAATATGAAAACTTCATATAATACTATTAATTTATAATATGCATACATAATATTAACTAACATATAACTTTGATTTCAAATATTAACTAACATGAAATGTTAATTTATTTATATATTATTACTAAATTAACTAATTTAAAATATGAACGTATCATATAAATCATCATATGAAAAAATTAGAGTGAAATGAAGATTGAATACGGGTAGAGAGAATTTGCGATCAAATGGAATGATGTTAGATGGACAGTTTTTTTTTTTTTTTTTGTCAAATGGTCATTTGATAGTCAAAAATCTTGTAATTTAATTATAACTTTGGATTTAATTTTTTGTGCAATCTGACCGTTAGATATTCTTTAAACCGCGGACAATTCATAATCAAGCGATCAAGTCAAGATTTTAAATCACTATTCGATATATCTTCGATATATTCCGATATATCTTCATATTTTAATTAAAAATTAAACTAACACGCTATTAGTAATTGCTTAATATACCCGATATTTCCTCGATATATCGGGTCCAAAATCGATATATCGATATATCGCCATTATTATCAATTTCGTCGAATTTTCGCTCAACTAATTATTGATGGCCGATTTCGCTTTCGACTCTTACCGGTATCCGATATAATGACGCATATATTGGATTTTAAACCTTGCTTTACGGGAAGGGAGAGGAGGCTTAAGCGGAATTGGGGAGAGGAATGGGAAGTGAGAAAGGAGTTGATGGTGCGGATGGTGAGAGTTGGTAGAACGGTCAGTGAGAGCATCGTCGGTGGAGAAGCGGTTGATTCCAAGGAGGAAGGACGGCTGCTGGCGAAACTAGCGTCAGAGTCGCGGCTGAATTGACGGTGATGGTCGACGGAGGGAGGTGGTGGTGGCGGTGGGCGGATGGAGTCCTTCGGACGACGGCGGCCGGTGGCTTTCATCTCTGGTTGTGATGAGCGTCACACTGTCCCTGCTTGAGTTCCCTTCTGAATTCTGAATTTCTCTTCCTGCCTATCGGACACAAGAAAGATGACACCGCTTTCTTTAAATTTATTTTGAAACCACTTTTAAATTAATTTTAAAAATATTAAGATAAATTTAAATTTTCATATTTTGACTGAAATTAAGAATAAGAAAAATCAAATTATTTGGAGAGTTTCAGGTGAAAGTTGTTGCATTTACCTTTTTAATGTCTTGTCCAAAATATTGGACTTTTGATTAACGTATAGTAATTTTAAAAGGAAAATTAATTTTTAAATTAGAATAAGATGAAAAATAATTTCAAAATTGATGACGGCTCATCTATTTTTACGTTGTTTTATGGTAGATGATATGTCAGAATCGCTACAAAGAGTATGAGTGAGGTCAACAAATTAAAGATCTTGTTGAGCAAAGAATTTGACATGAAGGCTTTGGGTGCGACCAAGAAGATTCTTGGGATGGAGATTCACAAAGAAAGAGCTTTAAGGAGATTATGGTCATCTCAGAGTGGCTATGTTAGGGAAGGTGTTGAGAGGTTCAACATGGAGAATGCAAACCAAAGAAGTATACCTTGTCAAACCATTTTAGATTGTCTACTACACAAGACTCCAAAGGTGTATTTACGACGACAAGCACATATCAAAGGCCCCATATGTGCAGAGGGTGATTGATGTATGCTATGGTTTGTATAAGACCGCATTTTCTACGTCGCTAGCGATAAGCAAGTTTCTATCGAATCCGTGACGATCAGACAATGTAGTCAAGTGGATCTTCATATACTTAAGGGGGACTACAACCATCACATCATGTTTAGTAGACAGAGTTGTTCTCAAGCCAGGGATATGTAGATGCTGATTATGCAAGGGATTTGACGATAGGAGGTTCACTAGGTTACGTGTTCACTTTAGGCAAATAATCTATTTGTGGGAAGTCTATGGTATAGTCCCTAGTTGCATCATCTACCACTGAGTCAGAGTATATGGCAATAGCTGAAGCTACCAAGGAAGCATTGTGGCTTGCAGAATTGGTCAAGGAGTCAGGCCCAAAGAAGGTGGAGTTCACTCAGATTGTGATGTCAGAGTGTCATCTTTTTGGCAAAGAACTGCTTGTATCACGCAGCGACCAAACACATGGGGATGAGCATTTCACAAGATCGCTGAAATAAGATTTTTGGGCGTAGCTTATCGCTGGTAAGATTTATACTTCTGAGAATGTAGCAAACATGTTGACAAAGCCTGTTACCATAGAAAAGTTCAAGCACTGCTTAGATTTGATAAATATCTCTAGATGCTAGATGATAGATGTCTTGACCTATTGCCCCAGGTGGAGTTTTCAAGCCATGTTTGGTTTCTTCAAAGAGGTGTTCGCTTAAGGCAGATTATTACGATACGTGACTCCATTCTTGATAGTAAAAGGGGGCAAGGCCGGCGGTTTACTCTGCATATCCTATGGTTAAGGCGAATAATAGGTCGGGCTATAAGCAAAGCCCTGCATTACAGATTTATTATATTTAGTAGATAAGTAAGATTTTCAGACTTTGGTAATGTCCAAGATTATTATAAATATCCTCCTATGTAACCTTATTTATGCGATAATAAAATTCAAGCTCATCGCTCTGCTGACAGTAGTATACACTCGCTTAATCATGTAAAACCTGAAATAGATTCTTTGCTTTTCTTTCTCTTTCGATTCTTATCACTACTGGGCTGGGTGACAATTTCAACAATCAATCAATTGTCTGGTAAGGGACTTTGATTAAACAAAATATTATCAGTTTTCTAAGCCTATGTTTGATTCTAGAAAAAATTGAGGAAAAAATTCAAAGAACATAAAATATGAAGGAAATGTAAAAGAAAAGAAAAAAAAGGAAGGAAAATAAAAATAGAGTTAAATACACATAATATTTTTATTTGCTGCTTCAAACTAATTTATTTATTTGAATTCATCAACATAATACAATTAAATGATTTAAAAATGTTTCTAAGTTTATATAATTTTATTATTTTTTAACAATTAAGTAATTTTCTTATAAGTTTATAAGCTAATTGTCAAGGAAAAGTAATTTTATTTATATTTGATTTTTTCATTAAACAATTAAATGTAAGAAAATAATTTTTGTACTTTTCGGGACACAACTCTGATGTATCACTGCAACAATCTTCAAAACCCATGAACAATAATTTAAACAACAAGAAAAATAAAAGAAGAAATAATATAATCATCAATCAATTAATCTGAGCTGATGTTTAGTTTCACCAGTTCTCACGTTCTTCCAACGTTTAGGTAATAAAATAATAATTTGAACAAATGTATGTTATCAAAATTTTATTGGGATTATAAATTAGGAAAATATTAATGGAGGCCAGATTTATATTTTATTTTCCTTCAGTTTTTATTTTTGGCAGAAAAAAGGATCACTTGAAGAAAAAAGGAGAGAGAAATAGCTTTTATGGTTGCCAAATCTGGGTCAGGCTCAACGTGGGCCGAACCGCAAAGCCCTAAATTTGGTTCATTTGAAGCAGTTAAATTTTCCTGACATCAGCCCATTCCCTTATCCAAGACCTGCAAATTTTCAAGTCCGGCCCATAGTCTGTCCCAGAATCTGATCCGAAGAGTAAAGGTATAGATCATCGGTTAGGCTATTTGAGTAATGAATATGGTTGGCTGTGTTTTCCTTTTATTTTATTATTATTTTTTAAAACTAGAAAACATAACTGATTTTTATTACATCATTATTTTAATAAATATATGTTAGAAATGGCTGATTTGTTCATGTAATAAACGACTACGAACCTAATAACTTAATGAATAGAATGAAATGACTTACGAATAAAAGTCTATAATTCATAAAGGCTATCATGAATTTCTATGAAACTCATTTATATTTCGCTCATGTATAAGAGGATTAGGTGTTTCATAAAAAGGCTCTCCTCTTCAGATAACGGTATCCCCGATGAGAAAGAAATAAATAAAGGAAGAAAGAAAAAAGTTTTCTCCACTTATCTCTCTCTCATTTTGAGTTCCCCCTTTCCTCTATCTCTCTTGTTATCTACTTAAAAGGAAATAATATAATTTCTAAAGTTTGAATTTTATTATATTTTTATAATACATTATTGAAGACGGTTTGCTTTAAAGGTAATTCCCTAATTCTATCTTAAAGTTATTTCGATTTTGCATATTTATAATTATACTTAGTTTTGTGAGGTCAAAATTTATATTGCTATTTGTCAAAATCACTATAATACTATATCATATATTAAAGATTTTGATAGTATCAAATATCACAAAACTCTGAGTTTGTGGCACTTGGACATTGGAAAACTACCAATCTTGGATCGTTGATGCCTAAATACATCTTGATGCAATGAATCTTAGAGCTGCCATCAAAGAAGAAAATCAAGCATCCATGCATGATCTTGCATAAGCGCTGATTTTTCCTTTGGCAATATCTCAAGGATTTAAAAAGTGAATACCTTACGGTAAAAGACTCTCCCACTTTATACAATGAGTTAAAAAGGATATATGATCGCCAAAAAACTATGATTCTCCTAAAACTCAATACGACTGGATGACCGAGATCAAGTAAGATTTTAAAATAGTCAAGAATATAACTCCATTATTTAAAATAAACCTAGCTGAAGCCTCGTGCAGAGAAAGTCACTAAAGAAGAAATGCTAGAAAAAATGTTCACCATATTTCATGCCTCAAATGTGCTTCTGCAATAGCAGTATCGAGAGCGTAGATATACAAAATACTTTGAATTGATATAATGTCTTCTTGTTGCTAAGCAAAATAATGAGTTTTGATGAGAAATCATTAGTCATGTCCAATTGGATCTGGACCATTCCTTGAAGTGAATGCGATATCATTCCAAACCCATGTACGTGGATGAGAACGTGGTTGTGATCAGGGTTATGGAAGAAATTTCTAATGCCATGGTACTCATGGTAGTAATAATTCAAATTCCCAGAAATGATAGTCCTTATGGAACAACCATAAGTGGAATAATACCAAGGTGAAATAAGAAAATAAGAAGTCTATAAAAAATAAACCTTTCAAGGCCCATGAGAATAATTGTCATGTATGTGGCATGAATGGGCATTGGTCGCACACCTATCATATGCCCAAACATTTGGCTGATCTCTACAAAGAATCAATCAAAGAAAAAGGGCTGGAAAGAAATAGAAATGATCTTTATTGATGGAAATGGACTAGACTTAACTTATTATGATGTTGATTTCTTTGGAGGTTCTAGTGAAAAAACGAATTATGTGATGAATGATGAAACACAACTATTGAATGATGCTTCTTATATCAAAATTAAATAAAATATCACTTTGTTATTACGTCTATTACGTTGCCATTTATATTATCTATAGTTTTTTTATTAGTTATATATGAAATCCATGTGTTATTCCTCTCAGGATGAATGATGGAGATGGCTACTATCGACTATGCAACCAATTTTTCGAGATAAAGATACTTTCTATATTTGACATTAACAAATGCCAATAAGTACCATATCTGTGCATATAAAACTTAATAGAAGGCTCCAAAGAATAAACATAATGCTACAAAATGGAACTAGATTCCATATCAATGATGCATTATATTCCAGCAAATCTACCATGAATTTAAAGATATTTGTAGAAATGGATATTACATTGAAACCATGAATGAAGGCAGTAAAAATGTCTTTAAATTACCTCTATTGTTTATGGAAATAAATGTATAATGGAAAAACTCTTAGCCTTCTCTTTTGAGATATATCATACAAACATAAAGCCTATTAAGTCATATGTAGTAAATGAACTGTAGTTCAAACGAATTAAGACTTTTATTCTTGCATGACAAAGGTCACCTCGAGTCCTCAATGATGCAGAGAATCATAGAACACTCACATAGGCATCTACTAAAGAACTAGAAGATTCTTTTGCCCAATGAATACCTATGTGCTGCTTGCTCACAAGGTAAATTGATAATCAGACCATTCTTTAGCAAAGTCACATTTTAGTCACCAGTCTTAATAGAAAGAATACATGGGGACATATGTGAACCTATCCATCCACTATGTAGACCTTTCCATTACCTATGTGGTCTTAATAGATGGTCATAGGTTTGTCCCCTTTTGATACGAAATGTTGCCTTTGCTAGACTCCTTGCACAAATGATCAAATTACAAGTACAATTTCTTCATTATCTTATCAAGACTATCAGACTTGACAAAGAAAGTGAGTTTACCTCCCAAACCTTTATTGACTATTGCATGTCAGTTGGAATAAATGTTTAGTATCCTATTGCTCATACTCACACCCAAAATGGTTTAGCAGAGTCCCTCATCAAACTTCTTCAATTAATAGCTTAACCACTACTAATGAAAACCAAATTACCAACTTCTACATGTGGACATGCTGTTATGCATGCTGCAAGCTTAGTTCGTATTCAACGAATAGCTTACCATGAATACTCACCTTCACAACTTGTACTTGGTAAATAACCAATATTTCTCATTTATGACTTTTTGGGTAGTTTATGTACCAATAGTACCAACACAATGCACTAAAATGGGTTCCCAACGAAGACTTGGGATTTATGTAGGTTTTGATTCTCCGTCATTCATAAGATATCTTGAACCTTTAACATGAGATGTTTTTACAATCAGCTTTGCAGATTCTCATTTTAATGAGAGTGTCTTGTTAGGAGTATTTTAGGTTAGCATTATTTAGTCAAAATATAGCATAAATTGTGGTTTTAATGCTAACCAAACACTCATTTTAGCTATTTTCATGTCTAATCCCCTATAGCCATGTGTTTTGCATAAACGAAGAAAACAAGATGAAAAGCAAGAAAAATGAGGAAGAAATAAGGAAAATAGGTTGAAAAGATACCAATGGTCGCGACCTGGAACAACCATGGTCGTGACCGCAAAAGTGTAAAGTCGCGATCGTAGAGAGCCACGGTCGCAACTGTGTAGCAAAGAAGAATCAACTGCACAGAAGAACCCTCGGCGAAGTCGCAACCGTAAATCACCATGGTCGCGATCGTAACCTTGTGGAGATCAAGGCTATATGAAGTTGCGACCGTGAAATTGCCATGCTAAAACTGTGGAATTTTCACTTCGATGAAGTCGCGACCGTGGAGCACTTACGATCGTGACTGCATGACGCAACCCATATTTACTTTCTATTTTTAGGCCCATTTTGGCCCAGTTTTCAAGGTGTATATATGACTTTTTCCTTTAGATTTAGGGTTTGAATTTGGATAGAGGGAGCTCTCTCTTAGGGTTCCTCCTCTCTAAAGAATTTTGTTCCATCTTTAGGTTCAGTTTCCATATTTTAGTAGATTTCGCTTTGTTTTGTGGGATTGTCGATGTTTGGTGGAGAAATGGGAGATTTTCTGGAGATTTGGCTGGAAGGCTTGAAGGCCATAATCTCCTTAGAGTTTCTTCTACTCTTCCCATTATGCTTTCAATTCTTTTTGTTTTATTTCTCAGCTTTTAGTTATTTTCTAATTCAATAATATAGGTTTTATTTGTAATATGATATGAACTTTATATTAATGCATTGATTTTCTTATTTCTATTGTCTATTTGTGATTGTCTATCTATAGATTCATGCTGATGCTATCTATATTGATTTCTTTGCTAATCTTTAATACGGAAAGTGATTTCATGAGTATTAAGTAAGAAGTGAGTGAGAAATTATACATAGATGAATCGACCTAATTGATTAGATAATAGAGATATTAGCAATAATTAGGAGGTTTTGTGGTTCTTTGATCTTAATGCATCTGTAATGATTGGGGTTAAGCTGGAAAGTAAGAAACCTAGTGTTAGTTGGTAGGTTATTTGGCCTCGAGAGAGGCTTATAATCAAATTAAGTAAGAATCGCCTTGGATAACCATTTCATGAGGCAATAGAGAGGAACTTTGGCATAGATATAATAGGAATTATCCATTTACATCAAAACCCTAGAGCCCTTTGTGCGATACTTTTACCTTAAACATAATTTTTATCTTGTTTTCCCTTGATAATTGTTTTCTTTCTCAGAATTTCCCAATTCACCTTTTTTTCTAGCTTGGATATAAGAGACAACATCCCAAGTTCAGTAGTTAACACCTAGCTCTTTATGGTTCGATATCCAGGCTACTTGAGTCCACTATATTAATGGTAGGAACTTATACTTGCGGAGTTGAGTAGTTGAATATCTTTGAAACCCTATCAAGTTTTTGGCAACGTTGCCGAGGAGCTGGCAATTTGTGTTAATATTGATACCAAATGTTTCTCTTGTACTTCAAGCAATTTTTATTTTTCCTTAGTTGTTTGAGGTTTTGATTAGGATTTTTTATAATTGTTTCTGCTTTTCTTGTTAAATTTCAAGAACAATTGATTTATGCGAAAGAGTGGTGATAAAGATCTAGCCATGGAGAATATTGAAGGTTGTAGAGAAGGAGAAGAGGTAGACATCCAATCTACGAGCGGGGAAGTGTGCCCCAATCAACTCTTCCTATGGAGGATTTGGTGAAAGTGATAAGAGATTATGCTCTCTCTCCTGCTGCCATCCCTCTAGTGATTAGGCGACCGACTATTCAAGCAAACAACTTTGATTCATAACATTCAATTAATGGCATTGCCAAATGAAGACCCTAACATGCACATTTCTAATTTCTTAGAAGTGTGTGACACGATGAAGTATAACGGGGTGAGTAACAATGCTATTCACTTGAGACTTGTCCCATTTTCATTGAAAGACAAAGCGAAGCATTGACTAAATTTGGAACCTCCCGACTCCATCACGTCTTTGGATAGCTTGGTACATAATTTCCTTTCAAAAGTTTTCCCTTTGACAAAAGCAACAAAGATGAGGATCGAGATACATAATTTGCTCAATTAGAGGAGAGACCTTCACGAGGCACTGGATCATTTTAAAGACCCTTAAGAAAATGCCCACTATGGTTTGGAAAATGCATGCAAGTACATCATTTCTAAGCAATTCATCGACTACTAGAACAGGTGTGCAAGGATCCCTTTTTCATTTTACTTTACTTTATTTTTGTTTTTCTTTCCTTTTTTTCCATTTTATTTTGTTGTGGGATCCTTGCAATTTTTTATTTTTTATTTTTTTTTGATGTGTTTGAAGAATTAATTTGAAAAGGAGAAAGAATTTCGGTCAAGAAATAAAAATAAGGTTAAAATAGAAAATTTCCATTCAAGGTAGCGACCATAAACACTCATAGTCACGAAGTAAGAGCATTGTTTAGACCCATGATTTTCAAGTTGTAGTGAAGTCACGACCCAGGTCACGACTTTGAGACAAAAATAGGACACCTTGTGTTTTCACCTCTCGATAAGGTCTCGGTCGTGAAACCCTGTGTTTTCCATGGCTCAATGAAGTCACAACCAACGACTTTAAGTGAAAAAGTTACCCTGTGAATTTAATGGTTCAGTGAAGTCACGACCACAAAAAATTAAAGTTACAACCATCAACAGTCGCAGTCGCAACCATAAACTAGCATGGTCGCGACCTTAGAGGCCCTATAGAAAAAGTTTTGAAACACCCTCGGAAAGGTCACGACTGTGACCTAAATTTTTTTGGACTTGTGTTTTTAAGTAACGGTGAAGTCGCGACTACAAGCCCATTACTGTTGTGACCATGTGACGACTTTAAAACTAAAAATCGCTTTGAAAATTATTTTTACCCACCTCTTCCACTTCTTCCTCACCCGATAGTGTAGTGTTGCTCTCCTAAACCCTAAGTCCAGCTTTGCATCAATGAAAACCATTGTTTTCCACTATTTGATTCGAGATCAACCTTCCAAGACAAGCTTCTCTCCATGGTTTCAAGAAAGAGAGAAAAGATTCAGATAAACCCTAATCTTTTCCATTGTGGTTAGGGTTGGGTGCTTGGTTTGGTTGGATTTGAGTTTGTTTGTTAAAGCTGATAAGGTGAAACAGTGTTAGGAGATAGAATATTAGTTTTGAGACTTTGGAGAGGAACAATTGTGAGTTTAAGAAAAAAATGCCCCAAGGAAAAGAAAGACCATCTCTTAGCCTACTAGGATCCCACAACCTACTCAAAACTTGGCTAAATTCCTTATGAGTAAAGCCGAGGAAGTGTTTAATTTCTTGAGCATTCGATCAATTGTGCCTAAGAGAGCTTTTAGGAATAATAGTACCAATTATCGAATATTCATGAGAATTAGGTAGCATTGGAAACACTTTTGTGCACACCTAACACTTGGGATAGCACCAATTGTAAGGGAATTTCATGCAAATCTCCAGGACTGGAATGGATTCACAGTCTTTGTGAGAGGGGTTTGGGTACCTTTTGATGGTGCTACTATCAATAGAATACTAGGGCTTTCGGATATAGATAGTGATGAATATAAACAATTAATCCAAAACCCTGATTACATGGAGATACTAAAGAAAGTGGTAGGGCCAAATGCTAGTTGGAGTAGTACAAAGAAGGATGTGAGGTTGAACGAGACTTAAGGATCCCCTTATCGAGTATGCCAAAGCTTAGTTTTTACTTTACAGCCTAAAGGATGCTCTCCTCAAAGTATGTCTCCACTGTTTATAGGGATAGAACAATGTTGCTTTATGCAATCCTCATGAACTTCAAGTTCAATGTGAGGAACATTATACAAACCTCCCTACTGGAAGGAGATGTAGGGAAATAAATCATTCACCCATCACTAATCACACAACTGTGTAGGGATGCAAAGGTAGTGATTGACAGTGATGGGGAGAGGAGCCCATCTATGGCACCTCTACCTTTCCCTATGGAGAAACCCTAAGAACCCAAGTAGGGCCTTCAAGGACTACAGAGCAATTAGAGATCGAAAGAAGGGGTGAAGTGAACCTAAGGACTAAAGAGAACCAAGACAGTGAAGAAAACAGGAAAAATATAAACATGAATGAGGAAAATCAAGATGAGGACCAGAGTGAGGATGAGGAGAGTGATGAAATGCCACCGCCACCTAGAGAGAATTCTTAATATGTCAAAGAAGATAAGAGACCTTAGTGGATAAGCAATAAAGGATGAAATGGATGACAATAAGAGGAGCTAAACATATTGCAATGATGAAAATAGAAAATTATAGCACAACTTTCAACCTGTGAGCTTCCAATGACACAGCCCAAGTATAACAAAGAAGAGCTCCACAACCAATACATCATCCAGTTGATGACTCACTATCATGGAGCAAGCTCTTCACAACTAGTCGTACTATCACCTCCTTGATTAGTGCCCAAAAAGTGCTATTTTGAACCCTATTTTTAATATGTTTTGAGCACATTTTGTGTACTAATTGTTATAATTAACCCAATTGACATGTCTGGTCCCGCGGTACCATCGATCATATATTATGGCAAATTTGCGCTTTGCGATCTTAACTGCTTCTCAACATTGTTGAGTCAATCCAAACATGAAGACCCGAGTCAAACTCAACATCATAGATCAGAGACTAAGAAAGAAGAGAAGAAAATAAGAAATAGCAAATGCGTGATTTAAAGCAACAGTAGGAGTAGAGGGAAGATGCGCAGGATGCAAGGAACAGCTGAATTTCGCTTGTTATATTTTCGCTTATCATAGAGCGGTTAACAGGCATACGAAATCTCACTTTCGCTATACGCTATTTCGCTATGATAATAAATTTGCTTATGATAGCGAAAATCACTGTTCATAGCGAAAATTTTTGCTTCCTGTTTTTGTGTTCAAACGACCGCTTTTGGTTTTTCCTTCTACTCCTTGTAATAACTTATGTTTTGGTTTGTTTTGTAATTTCCCTTGCTCGCACACTATATAAGCTAGAGTCAAGGTTTGTAAACATCAATCACTAATTGTAATAAATTGGGAAGCTACCCTCCATTTCTCGCTTCTCTGCTCCCTTTTTCTCATTTTCTCACTTTTTCAAAAGTAAACACCCCTTGATGATGACAAATCAAGGGATGCTCATTAAAATCCCTTCTTCTTTGAAGCGTATTTCGGGTGTCGGACCAAGGGCCGAGGGTTCCCTGTTCTTCACGCAGGTACTCACTGGCAGCTTTGTGTTTCATTTCTAACTTTAGGTTTTTATCCCTTCGAATCTCCTCTTAAATGGCTATTATTTGGTAAGTTTTTAGGTTCAAGGGATGCTTATTGCTGATCCACCGAGATTCATTAGTTACCCTCTATGATCCATTGGAAATGGAGTCCAGAGACTCCATTTTCACTGTGTGAGGACCACGATGGCCAAAAGAGGTACCATTTATCAAAAGGAAATTATTAGTGGCCGGCTTACAAGAAATGAAGAACCTAGCTTGGGAGATGACTATATGTCACCCTCCCCAATGCGAGGAAAAGACCCTGGAGAACCTCGCTGCTCAGGATCCTAAGCCCAGCACTCGATACTCAAGGAGGCCTCTTTATTTCTTTTTCTTATTTCTTCATTTTAATATCCCGCACACTACCAAAACCCCCCTGTTTTTATAAATTCCTTAAATCCAAAGTGAAATTCACCATTTTTTGCCTCACTGTTAATCATTTGTGCAAAGAAAACCCATCCTTGTGTTCGACCCTAGAGCCGCTATACTGCAGTAGCTTGACTACGGCAGTAGGAGGAAATTTAGGATACAAATATTGTTGATTCCATTACCCTATCAGGTACTTAATCAAATGACGCCGCTGTTTAGGATGGTGCCTAAGTGCATTTGACGAAGCCATGGAACACTCTGTGATCCTCATCACAAGTACTGATGAATTGCTTTTACGTCATTTTCCTTTCATTTCATAAAAAAAAATTTCCCGCAGGATCAAGCCAGGTTGCCTTATTTCTACCAGTAGGATTGAATGTTCAAGTGGCTCAATTGTGACCAATGAAGAGTAAAGGCACACAAAGCTGAGTATTCAGTGAGAGAACTCAGGAGCATACATGTCCATGAGGGACTATAGAAACCAATGGATGAGTTCACCCTATGGTAGTGCTATAAACTATGCTGGGGGAATCACAAATTCCTCATGGGAACTCAAGACCTCCACAATATCTCACTCCTCGAACCCCATATTATACCCCACTCTCAAGAAAGAACCACCAACCCCATCCCCTGTTGAACAAGCCATCCTGAACTTGAGCAGACAAGTGGATAATTTCATAGAGGAGCAAAGGGCAATGATCGTTCGTGCTAATCAGAAACTGATACAGTAGAGAGCTCCTTGAACAAGAAATTGGATGGGTTCCAAAGTGAAATTGATAAAAATTGACATGTCGTTAGAATCCATCTCAAAGCTCACTAACTCACTTTGTTCATCAAGAGAAGAAACTGTATATGGTGCTTGATCGACATAATGGCAAGAGGAGCAAAGGTAAACAATGTACCACACCAGAGCTTAAAGAGGATTTTATCAATTATCCGGCCGACGGCTCGAACCCCCTAAGTATATGTGCAAGGTTGTTTTTCCAGAGAACCAAGAAGAAATCATTGCCTTGTCGATCGAGGAGGGCAAAGGGATAGGAAGGTGGAAAGAAACTACAAAAGCTTACCCTCCAACCAATTCCTATGAAACCGAATCCTACACGCCTGTGCCACCTATAACCCACCGCCAAACAGACATATCGCCACCACCGCAGCAAGAACTCAAAACCCGCAAAGACAATCCACACCCAAAGCACCCACTATAAAGGCCACCCCATCACTACCTATGCTGAAAAGCTTCAAGAAGTTAGTGGCAACTGTTCAGATTTTTGCCACTACCTCAAAGAAGATGGCAAACGCTTCACTGCATGGCATATGGATGAGCCTTGGTGTCGTCTCGAATCGAGCACCCGAACCCGAGATTTCAGCTCCGCTAGCTCCAGCCTCCAAAGGCCTAAGGAAGTGGTTTGGGGGGAGCATAGTCTCCCCCACTTTTTGTTTTAATTTTTCTTGTTTTATTTTATTTTATCGTATTTTATTTTAATTTCTATAATTTTTCTCCTTAGATTTTATCTAATTTTTAAGTTAATCTTTGTTCTAGCATGCTTTTCACTTTTCTGCAAATTTTTCTTAATTTTTCTTGCATTAATTTTTGCAGTTTATGTGCAAATTTTGAAGCCCTGGACAGTTAAATTAAAAGAGATGCAGATAATGAAGACAGGAAATTTTCGCAACTATAGCGAAAATTTCGCAATCCTAGCGAAATGAATTTTCGCAATCCTAGCGAAATGAATTTTCGCTATCATAGCGAAAATTAGGTGAAATTTCGTGAATTTTCAAGTAGCGTAAATTTTGCTGCTCTAGCTTAAACTACTTGCTTAGCAACAAATGACCGAGGTAGGAAAAAGACAAAATTCCCACAAAGGTTTTCATTTTATTTTATTTTATTTATTTTATATTTTATATAAAAATTTTTATATTTTATTTTTCTTTTATTGTTTTAAAAAAAACGCTTTTTCTATATATATATAAACGTTGTTTTTATTTTATTTTTATTTTATAAAAACAAAAAAATATTTTGTCTCAAAAAAGTTTTTATTTTTATTTTTATTATTTTATTTTTATTTATCAATTACTTAGATTTTGCTCTTTTTAAAAAAGGTTTCAAGGCATGCAATACTTTGTTGTTAAAGCAAAATTTCGCTAAATTTAAATAAATTTTCGCTACGTGCCCCACTTTGACCTCCAATTTTGTTTCGCTCATAACTTTTCATCCGAACTCCGTTTCAAGCTGCCTTGTGATCGTGGAAAGCTTAGAGAGTGTAGAATCCAAATATGGCCAGAAAAAACATTTTTGAGATTATTATGAAGGTGTAATTTTAAAAATGCTCCAATTGGTCACTTTTTTCCTCTTGTTTCTTCTCCTAACTTGTTTATTTGAAGCCCAAACGGAGTGAATAAGGTGTCGATGGAAAGCTTGCGGGAGTCTCCTATCCTTAAATGATCACATCTCATCAAGGAGGTAACACTTTCTTCTAATTTTCCAACTGAGCCCCATTCTCTGACACGAGATGTTCGCTGGTGGGGAGAAAGTTAGCGAAGGAAGTGGCTTGTCGGGTCCCCTTCTATAAAGCCGTCATACTATACAAACTTACTTTTTCAAAATTTGGACCCGCTTATAAACTAAAATTTTTGTGTGTTTTCCTAACTCGTGGTTTGAAAATTAAAACTTTGTCAAATTCTATTGATGTTAGATTAGTTCCATGCCTAATCGTGGGAGGGATGATTAGTTGAATTTTGTTGTTTTCACTCATTTTTCTTCCACCTTTAGCTAACCACACACCGGAAAGCAAATTAGGTTTCAATGATAGGCTGAAAAATCACAAGAACCTCCTTTACTTTGGTATAACCTACCTTAGCTTCATTGACTGCTTTAATAGGTTAAAGACCCCCATGAAAAGAAGGCCAATGCGCCTTTCTGGAAAAAAAAAGAAGAAGAGAAAATGAAAAGAAAAAGGCAGGCAAAAGCAGTTTTTTCTGCCTTTTAAGATAAAATTGCAATGCTTTGCCTTGAAACCCCAAAGACGGTCCGAGGGGTATATGGCGAAAGCCTTTAAAGCCCTAAGTGTCTCTAAACCTTCATCAAGTTGGGAGTCACCGACTTAAGGTTCGCACTGTGGATGGGTGGAGTTTAGCTGAGTTGTAAGTGCTGGTCTCAAAATCACAAAGTCCGGTGAAACCTGAAGAGTTTGTGGTCGAAAGATCCTTATGACTTGGTGCCCTAAGCCTTAATTGGCTGGGAGTCATCGGTAGATCCCCGTTACATGGACTTTGGTGAGGTCGATTCCTCAGCATTGCACCCTACAACACAAAAAAGTAGGAATAAAGGGGGTCCCGATCTATTTAGGGTTATTAGCATGCTAGGTCGTGGTAGTAGCTAGGTTGGGGGGAGAGTGCAGTTTGACAGTTTATTGTTGAGAGCTGATCAAATAAACACTTAGATTTTGGTGGAAGTGTCCGATTGATTCACCAAGGAGGCTCTTTTGATACTCAATTTTGTATGGCATTCATTCTCTCATGATAGTTATTGGACACGGCATTGATTATTCTTACTTAGGGTTAGGCATTACTCATTCACAACCTTTTTGAAATATAATTTTTGTGAACATTATTTTGTTAGTTGTTTTTGTATGTTCTCTCTCTCTTTCATTGGGTTAAGGACCAGCAAATGTGTCTAAGTTAGTGTGAATTAGGTGCCCAAAAGTGCTATTTTGAACCCTATTTTTAATAGGTTTTGAGCACATTTTGTGTACTAATTGCTATAATTAACCCAATTGACATGTTCGGGTCCCTATGGTACTACTAATCATATATTATGGCAAATTTTGTAGTTTTTGCGATCTAATCAAGCCAACATTGTTGAGTCGATCCAAACATGAAGAATTCGAGTCAAACTCAACATCATAGATCAGAGACTAAGAAGAAAGAATAGAAGAAAATAAAAGAAATAGCAAATGCAGATGCAAAGCAGCGAGGGAGCAGAGGGAACAAAAGAGTTTAGGATGCAAGGAATGGTCAATTTCATGATATTACATTTTATCATAAAGTTACTGCATAGCGAGGGCCTTCACTTCGCTATGCATAGTTATTTTCGCTATGATAGCTTAAATTTCTCTATGATAGCCAAAATCACACTATAGCGAAAATTTTGCTTCCTGTTTGTGTTCAAACGACTCCGTTTTGGTTTTTCTCCTTCTACCCTTGTAATAACTTATGTTTTGGTTTGTTTTTGTAATTTCCCTTGCTCGCATTCACCATATGTTTAGAGTCAAGGTTTGTAAACATCAATCACTTCATCAGAATGACTTTGGGGAAGCCACCTGCTTTCTCGCTTCTTCTGCTCCTCTCTTTTTCTCATTTTCGCACCTTCGGGCAACCAAACACCCTTTGATGATGACAAATCAAGGGATGCCTTGCTAAAATCCTTCCTCTTCAAGCAGAAGCCAAAGTGCTGGATCCAAGGCCGGAGGGTTCCTGCTCTTCACGCAGTACTCACCGGCAAAGCTTTGTGTTTCATTTCTAACTTAGGTTTTTATCCTTCGAATCTCCTTTAAATGGCTATTATTTGGTAAGCTTTAGTTTAGTGGATGTTTACTGCTGATCCACTGAGATTCATTAGGTTACCCTATGATCCATTGGAAAGGAGTCCAGGAGACTCATTTTTCACTGTCAGTGACCACTGATGGCCAGTAGGTACCATTTATCAAAAGGAAAATTATTAGTGGCCGGGCTAAGAAGGAAATGAAGAACCGGTTTCTGGGAGATGACTATATGTTACCTCCCCAATGCGAGGAAAGACCCCTGAGAACCTCGCTGTCTCTAGGATCCTAAGCCCAAGACTCGATACCCAAGGAGGCCTCTTTTATTTCTTTTTCTTATTTCCTTCATTTTAATATCATCCCAGACACTACCAAACCCCAATCAAGCTTATAAATTCCTTAAACTAAAGTGAAATTCACCATTTTTTGCCTCACTGTTAATCATTTGTTCAAATAAAACCCATCCCTATGTTCGACCCTAGAGCCGCTATATCAAGAAGCAGCTCACTTACTAGTTAGGAGGAAATTTAGGATACAAATATTGTTGATTACGTATCACCCTACTGTGGCACGAATCACTCCTCCCCACCAGTCTAGTTTTTAGAATGGCATACAACTACACCACCTCGTCTGACATTCATAGAATAAGATTTTGAGAGATTTTGAGGCATCTTCTCTACTGTTGCAAGGGGAGATTTTAGTTCCCCTATTTTATTTATTTTAGCATCGAGGACACTTCTATCTTTAAGTTTGAGGGCAAGTTGACCCTATTTGTCATGTGTTATCTTTCTCCTTTGCATGTGCTTTGCACATACACAAGATGTCAATAATGCAAATAGTAGAACACATCATGAACATCAACACACAAGATATGAGAGACATGATGCTGAAGAACCTTTTTTTATGTTAGTTTTATTTTGTCAGCATGAGCCATTTCAAAGGTGTTTTAGTTGGTTTGTTTGTTAATTAGATAGTTGTGTTTGTTTGTTTTTGCTTCAGGGAAAATAACTTCTATGCTTGTTGATGGCTAAATTTGATGGATATATATCATCATGAAATACCTTTTTGAGCATCATTGAACTTCCATGCAACATGTGTAGACATATTCCTTGAAGTAATTTTAAAATTTTGAAAAATCTCTAAAATTTTGAAAAAGTTTGAAAAATCTAAAACAATTTCAAAGTTTTTGTGTTAGTTGTGTTAGGTTGTGTTGTGAAAAAGAAGGGTTGTCGATGATGAAAAATTGATCGAAACCTCTTTCATATGAAGAAAATGAGAGATAGTTGAATGTAAAGCATAATGTATTAACCATACAGTGATAGACCAAACAATATATTCTTAATATCTTGAGCACAAATATTGTACTCTCCTTAGTCAATTTTGTTTGGTTTAAAGAAGAATTAGGTGAATATCATCCTAATTGATCTCTTGTGATTCTAGAACTTGTTCAATTATCACTCGAGATGAAATCCTAGGCAACACGACAATTAGGAAATGATTTAGGCTATCCTTGGACTGATTGAACCTTTTTAGCTAACCTTATTATGCATTGACCCATAGTCACCCAACATTGGACCTTATCAACCATTTTATGTCTTGAAAGCTAAAGAATTAGCCCTTTAAACCTTTGTATTAAATACCATTCAGTCAAAAACCTATGTTTACCAAAACATGTGAGTGTCAAAGTGATATCTCATGAATAGATGTGGTGTGAATTGAGGGGTTTGGTTGAAGAGAATGTGTCATGAATGGAAATCAAAAGAGGTTAGGAGTAGAAAAATAAAGAAAAAAAAAATAGAAAAGAGAGGGAAAAAAAAAGAAAAAAAAAGAATAAAACAAGGTGGAGTTGTTGATTCAGAGCCTTTATACTCGAGGCAGTTCATGAGGGTGTTCCACACCCAGCCCTAAGGCTAACTAGTCTAGGAGTTACTAACCAAAAGCTCACAGCACTGGGTAGGCAGAAAGCTCAAGAACGTCAAACATTGCATTACTCCATACCTTAGAGGTTGAAGAAATAAAGACTTGGCTTGAAGGCATAAATAGTGAAAATGATGAGAATCAAGCAAGTTTGGGGGAGACCATATGTAGTGAAAAGATGCCAAAAGAGCTAAGTTTGGGAGAATGCTAGAAATCCAAATGCAAAGAATGCGAGATACCAAAGGATGAGTAGTTGAGGGAAGAAATGAAGAAAAAGATGTATGTTTGGGTAAATTGAAACCCAAATGACTTACCCAACTACCCTTTACCTAAGCCATACATTATAAGCTAGTAAAGACCTATTTGATCTTAAGAGTTGTGTCTTGCCTACATTAGTGTAGAGTGATATGACTAACAAACCTATAGAGGCCCACATACTCACCAAGTAAGTGAGAGATCCCATTGCACTCATATTCATCTAATTTCATTTGAATTGCAATTGACTAGAGAGGAGAGGCTACACACACACACTTAATAAATATGGTTTAGGTTGATTCAACTTATGATTGATTTATTATGTTTGAAAAAGTTGTCTCCAAGTTTTCTTTGTGTGACATGAAGGTGAAAGTCCCTAAGGCAAATTATCATGTAAAATTGTGACACCCCAAATCTCGGGGGTCATTTTTTTTTTTTGAACAGTACCTATGAACAGTGACCCCAACCAATGACCCAAACAGTGCACAACACAATGCACTGTTGCAGGTCTATCGCATGCAAAGTGCGAGCACACTACACACTTTCGTGCTCGCCGCGGCACTCAGCGCAAGGCCGCGTGAGCCGGTGCGCTACGGCCGTGACACCGCAAGCCGAACCCGCCAGGACAATTCTAATCGACCGAACCTGTCGTAACATAGAAGAATTCTGTCATGATAGACTTTAGTCCACCAGGGGGCGCTGCTGTCGCGATAAAAAAGTCATGTCGTGACACAAAGCTGCTCCCACCATGCTGCACCATTGTCGCGACACCAAAATTGTGTCGCGACCCAAAACCCAAACTGCCCAAAACCCCTTAGCCCTCAGGCCTTGTTGCAACACAAAACTCTCTATCGTGATAGAAGGGGGCTTGATCCCTGTCACGACACTAATTCCATGTTGCCACACAAGGCCTCTCAGCTAAAACCACACCTTGTCGCGACACAGTCCACAGTCGTGACGCAGGGCCGCAGGGGCACTGTCGCGATAGGGAAACCTATGTCGCAACCCTGGTCGCCCAATCCCAAACCCTGTCGTGACATGAAAACTTTGTCATGACACAAGGCCATGTTCGACACAAGACGCGCACTACATTGTCGAAAGTGCGCTGCGGTCTCAATCCATCCATGCAGTTTGTCGCTACGCAGCCCGACCTTGGCCATGCGCTTGGCCTACGCACTCAAGGCGACAAGGAGTACCGTCAGAACATCATCCGTGGAGTCCCGTCACAAAGACTTTCTCTGCTATGATACAAAGACTAGGAAAATGGGCAAAGGACCCATTCCGCTGTTCTGCCATTCCAGCTCCCTTTTTTTTTTCCTTTGTTCAACATTTTAATTTCAAAATCAACATATTTTGAAGCCTTATTACTACAAAGGCCATCAGAATCTGAAAACTCACCAAAATGTATTCATTATACAAAACGAGTTTAATTACAGCTCTTTGTTCTTTACACAGTACTAGACTAGGTTTTCTTCCCATATTTTACAAAACACAAACAAAGTCAAATCTAGCCTTCTCTTCTCCACTAAGGTCTCGGGTGAGCTTCATCCCCCTGTGTATGTCCAGCACCTGGAATTATTTCCCATGACGGGGTGTGCAATGCCCAGTAGTTGAATTTTTCCTACATGGGTTACTCCCCACCTAAGTGCTCATGCAATGGCAACCACACACATTCAAATGAAATTATGCACATTCCTACTAGAATGTCTACATGCCATGCCCCATGCCTCGTGTCCTCACCGACTCCTTCCCATATGCATTTTCCATGAATGGGAAACTGTTTTCAAAACAAAGATATTTGCTTTATTTATGGACAACCCTCCGATACATATATTAGTGGACATACTCAGATAAATAATTGTGTGGACAACCCTTCGATATATTTTGGGTGATTATACTGACACTAATTTTAGTTGGTCAATCCTCCGATGCAATTTTCTAAACCATGTCATGCACTTACACCTAACATTCTACGGTGTCCCGTGCATATGAAATGCAAGATGCAATTTCATGTAATTCATGTCAATATATCATGCACGCATATACTAACAGAATTTGCACACAATTAACATGTTATTCATCTCTAGTAATGATTCGTGCACAGTAGGGTATCGAAATCAACAAAATTTATACCTATTTCCTTCTACTGCTATAGCATTACTACTGAAGTATAGGTGATCTAGGGTCGAACACAGGGATGTGTTTTCTTCGTGTAAGTGATTTGCAGTTAAGTTCAAAATGGCGAGTTTGTTTTGGATTATGGGATTTTGAAAAAACAGGGGGGTTTGATGGTTGAAAACTGGAAATATAATGAAGTAAAATGTAAAAGAAGGCTCCTTGAAGTGTTAGCCTACTGGTCTTGGGTTCTAAATGTCAATGAGGGGTTCTCGAGCCTATTTCCTCACGTTGGGGAGGATGACCTATAGTCATCTCCCGAACCGGATCTTCATTTGTCTACAAAACCTTGACCCCTAACAGTTCCTTTTGAAAGATAGCATTTACTGAGCATTAATGGTCTTAAACAATGAAAACTTATCTCCCTGACCCACCTTCCAATGACTAATAAATGGAAACTACCAAATCTCAGTGGATATAACAATAAGCATACACTGAACTTTAAAAGATTGCCAAGTATAGGTCATTCAAAGTGCGTCTAAGGGATTTGAACCTAGGGTTAGAAGGAGACACATAAATGACAATAAATACCTGCATTGAATACGTGAGAAACCCTCAAAAACCTTTAGATCCTTTGTCTAGTAGCCCTCCCCTTCAAGGATAAAGGCGGTTTAACCACTCATCCTCTGAGTTGTCATCCTCAAATGCTGTTTGGCAGGCGAGAAATAGAAAGAAAGTGAGAGAAAGTGAGAAAAGACGAGAACTCTAGGCGCCAAAAATCTTATTAATTATCCAGTCTCCTTTTACAGTGCAGCTTTGGACTTATATATTGTCCAACTATGCAAAATTACAAAAATATATGAATTGGGCACTATTAGATGAAGGAAAATTCAGGAAAATACAAAAATTGTACAAAAAGGTCAAACTGGGGTGAAGAACAATGTCGCAGGATGCGAAAATTCGCAGCCCTGCGAATTTTCGCAGGTTCGTAATGCTGCGAAATTTCACAGGGCTACAAATTGTGAAATTTCGCAACCCTTGTGAAATTTGCAAGGGTGCACTCCTAGGCTTTTGCTTCTCTCCTTTCTTCAGTTTTTTATAAGTAGCTTTGAGTTCAACTTGATTTCTTCATGCTTGAGTTGACTTAACAACTTAGCATGATTAGCTTGTGAAAAACTACAAAATTTGCCACAAAATGCTATCAGTATTATAGATAGGAACTTAACATGGCAATCGGGTTAATTAGACTGTTTACCACGCAAAGCATCAAAAACCTATAATAAAATGTAGGCAATAAAACAACACTTTTGGGTAGTAATCACTTAACCGACATTACTGCTGGGGCCTTTATCAATGGAAGAAAGAAAGCAAACAGAAGCGAGATCGGTGCATATATGTGTACTAAATAATTGATGTTTCAAAAGTTAAGAAAATGGGGTAGTAATGCGTAACTAACAGAGAGAATCACCAAAAACTTTGCCCAAAAACTATCTTGAGAGATTGAACGCTATGTAAAATAAAGTATCAAAAGAGTCTCCTTCCAAGAGAACCAACCTAGAACTTCCACCAAAACCTAAGTGTTAGCTTGATTAGTTCTCATTGATAGGTTGCCAAGATGCACTCTCCCCCCTACCTAGCATATGCCAAAACCTAGTAGACCAACTAACCTCAATAGATCAGGACCCACACTTATGCCACAACTCTTTTTTTGTGTTGTAGGGGTGCAATGCTGAGGAATCGACTTCACAGATGTCCATGTAGCGTGGATCCACCGATGACTCCCAACCAATTAAGGCTTAGGGCATCAAGTTATAAGGATTTTTCAACCACTAACTCTTCAGGTTTCACCCCAAACTTCTAATGAATTCGAGACTCCAGCACCTACAACTTGTTAAGCTATGTCTATTCACCCATGTAACGAGCACAAAGTCTGTGGCTCCCAACCACTGGCCAGGCACTAGTTTTTAAAGGCTTTCGCCATATACCCTCGACGTGCCTGTTTCAAGGCAAAGTGTCACAAATTTTCTTTTCTTTTTATTTCCTTTTATTTTTATTTATTTATTTATTTGTTTATTTTGGGAAGACTCATTGGTCTTCTATTCAAGGGGGTCTTAACCTATTAAAGGTGGTCAAAAGTGCTGGGTTGGGCTTTTGCACGGTTTAGGAAGCTAGACAGTTTTTCAGCTTATCAAAGAAACCTAATGTGCACGGTGTGTGGTTAGTTCAAAGTGGAAGAAAAAGGTTGAAAACAAAAGAAATTCAACTAGTCATCCACTTAGTTAGGCATAGAACCAATCCAACAACAACAAAATTGGGACAATGTTTCACTCTCTTACTATGTGCTACGCCTACACAAAAAAATGGTTGCAATTTGAAACTCAGAATCAAACTTTATAAGATATATTGAAAATAAGGGTATAACTATATTTTCATCATCACAAAAAGAAACTATTAGCAAGTCACTGAACTACACAGAATGGACTCGCTCAAAATATTAGCAAAACATAATATAAAAGTCACTTCCTTCACTAACTCTCCCCCAACCAAATGTCACATTGTCCTCAATGGGGCTTGGATTAGAAAGTTAAGGAAGGAAGTGCTACCTCCACTAGTGTATGCAATTGTGGGATGTCATCCCCATCCTCAATGAATCGAGGTTCGATGAGGCGGAGGAGTGTCTATTGCTTTTGGTACCGCGAGAAGATCCAAGAAGCCGTAGGAGGGGTTGATGAAGCAAAAAGGTTGTTGCTACCGAGGTGAAGAGGCATGGGCAGGGACTGATGAAGAAGTCTGAGGCAGGCCCAGGTGACTTTGAATCTGTTTGAGGATGGTGTTGTTTTGAGCTTGCATGGTTTCAGCGCGTGCCATCCTCTCCGCCAAGGCAACATGGGCAGTTGCGAAGGATGCTGAAGTGGATGAAAAAGTGTGAACTGCATCCATGATGGCCAGAAAATCGCGAGGGGATATAGAGATAGGACTCCGCATGGGTGGTGTCAAGTACTCCGGTCCAAATTCGAATTTGAGGGAACCGAGGTAATCGAGGTGCATAGGAGGCAAGAACGAGTGCGTAGGCAGTTATGATTCCTGACGCCACCGGGCCTCAATGTGCATTGCGCGAGGCGCTTGATCTTCACCGTTGATCATCCATGGCTCGTCTTCGCCGGACTTCGAGTGGGAGGTGAGGTAAGGAGCACCTAGTAAAAACTGCCATTTCACTATAGTAAAAACGGCCTCGCAAACACGATGGTGCTCCAGTTGGGGCTCGACAGGAAAACCAAGGTCCTTGAGCACCTAAGATAGCAACCTCGGAAATAGGAGGGGGATGGCCTCAGCCCGACTGAGGTTCTTGCAATGAATCTTATCCTCAAAATGGAAGAGGGAAGTCATAATGAGCTCTGCAGGGCTGAACCAGAACCCCTCGAAGATAAGATAAAGAGACTCTAGAATGGCTCCTCTCATATGCACCAAATGCTGTAATGGAAACAGGTTGGACCGCAGTATATGGTAAATGAAAAGCATACCAAGAGGGAGCTGCCTCCTGAGTAGAATGGGCTCGGCTGATGTGTCTCGGGCAAGGATGCAGACAATTTCCCGAGATGAGGGATGGGGCCACTGTCTATAATCCGCTGAATTGGCAAGGACGACCGGCAGATTGAACGTGGAAGCTATATCGGTGGCCCAGAGTATGCCCTCTCGGCCATCTATAGAGAAATGAAAAGTTGTAGGATTAGGATCTCTCATGGAGGTCATGGTCTGATAGAACTCAATGACTACTCGGGGGTAGAAGAACCCGCACGGGGTCATGAAAGGCTCCAAGGAGTATCTCTAAACAAGCTGCATGGAGTCTCGAAGCTCGGGAAGGGCGGTGAGAGTTGGAAAGTCGTAAAAGTGCTCGTTGTGTAGATCCTTGCCATTACAGTATGAATTACCTAGAATGGGGCCACAATGGAGGATAGGCCTCCTGATAATGGAGCGAGACTCCGATCCCGAGGAATGCCTAAATTGGACCCCGTGTGTGGATGACGAGGCCCTCGGGGTCGCTGGCCGAAGATTCGCCGACATGAAGTCCGAGCTCTCTTTGGAGGTGGGGCCCTCCTAGATGGCCATGGGTGAGGAGGGGAGAGAGGGATAGGTCCTACCCTCGTCTTGTATTTGCGCTGAACTGGGGCGGCAGGAGCAGGCAATTGGAACGCTAATAGGCAGCGACAAATAAAGCAGAGAGGCGTGGCGCAGTTTCTACAAGGTGAGCCGGAGGAGGAGCGGCGACGCATCGGAGCTGGGAGAGGGCTACATGCGAGGCCTCGTAGCTGAATCAGGTCCACCCTGCCCGCCATAGCCTAATTAGGAGAAGGATGGAGAGGATGGGGAGAAGGGAAGGGTTTTGTTCTAGAGGATTTTCTTCTAAGGAGGAGATGGGAAATGAATTCAAATGCACAAGGTAGGTCTATATATAGGGAGGTTAGGGAAGGTGAAGGGCCTAGGGCTATTTAGTGTCCATAAATGGGAACTAAATTCAGGTTTAGTAAATTGGGAAATAATAATGGTGGTGTGCAGGAATCGAAAAGTCTGGGAATGAAAATTTGCAGGAAACGAAGAGTTATAGGATTAAGGATTAGGGGTGCGGAATTTTGCACCCTGCGAAAATTCGCAGGGCCTACAAAAATTTGCAGCCTTGCAAAATTTCATAGGGGCTGAAAAAATTCACAACCCTTGTGAAACCTAACCTGCAATCTGCAACTCACTGCTTCCCCAAATCAGCTACCCCTGCAAAACAAAACACCAAAATTATGAATAAGAGCACAGAAAAGTGAAACTACAATTATAACTAAACTACAACTAAGGAAAGCATGAAAGAACAAAAATAGAATGTAAAATGAAGCAAACAAAATCCACAAAAAGAAATGGCTTTTCGCCGCAGAGATCTGCCCACTCAAGGTAGCCTTCAAACTTCCCTGAGGTTCAAGGAGGGGAGCCCGTCTCTGGCCAGGAAAGGGACTCCAGATATGCTTTAAGCCTCCGCCATTCACTTTGAACACTCAAGGTCCTGGAATTTAGCAAGTCCACTGCTCCATTAGGGTAGACTTGATGGATGACGAAGGGATCGGCCCATCTCGACTTGAGCTTACTCGAAAGGAGGTGAATCTTGGAGTCATAAAGCAGTACTTGATCCCCTTTTGTGAAATTCTTCCGAGCCACCATCTGATCATGCCATTTTTTCAATATGTCCTTTGCAATTTTTGAGTTCAAGTAGGCATCGTTTCGTAGTTCTTCCAGCTCATTGATGTCAAGGAATCTTTTGAGGCCGACTCTTCCCAAATCCAGGTTTAGCTTCTTGATTGCCCACCATGCCTTATACTCAATTTCCACAGGAAGTGGCATGCCTTGCCATAAACCAGGCGATAAGGGGACATCCCAAGAATTGTTTTGAAGGTTGTCCTATAGGGCTATAGAGAGTCAAGCAGTTTGAGGGACCAGTCCTTCCTATTGGAGTTCACCACTTTCATCAAAATAATCTTAATTTCTCTGTTGGCGAGCTCAACCTAACCACTAGTCTGAGGATGGTAAGGGGTAGCCACTTTGTGTTTTACACCATATTTAGCTAGGAGGTTTTCAAAAGGCTTGTTGCAGAAATGTGAATCTCCATCACTAATTATGGCTTTAGGTACCCTAAATCTGGAAAAGATATTTTCTTTCAAAAACCTGAGCACCACCCTGTGATCATTTGCTTTGTAGGGGATTGCCTCTACCTATTTGGACACATAGTCAACCCCCACCAATATATATGCATAACCGAAAGAGGCGGGAAATGGCCCCATAAAATCAATGCCCCAAACATCGAATAAGTCAACCACTAGGATTGGGTTTCGAGGCATCATATGACGGCGTGAGATCTTCCCTAGTCTTTGGTGGAATTTGTCGCAACCTCGACATATGTTGTGAGCATCCTTGAAGAGGGAAGGCTAGTAAAACCAAGATTGAAGCACCTTCATAGCTGTCTTCTGGGAAGCAAAGTGACCTCCACAGGCACTTTCATGGCAGTGACTGAGAATTCCCTACTGTTCTTCTTCGAGCACACACCTTCTAATAATTTGATCTGCACAATATTTGAACAAGAAAGGCTCCTCCCAATAATAGGAATGAATTTTCAAGAAGAAATACTTCTTGTCTTGTGCCTTCCAGTAAGATGGGATTTCTCCTATTGCTAAGAAATTGACAATGTGAGCATACCATAGAGCATTTTCCACTAGCAACAGGGACTCCTCAGGAAATTCATCATTGATTGGAGGACTGTGAGTGTTGTGTGCTATAGTTAGTCTGGAGAGATGGTCTGCCACAACATTCTCTATCCCCCTTTTGTCTTTAATCTGCAACTTGAATTCTTGGAGCAGAAGTACCCATCTAATAAGTCTAGCTTTGGCATCTTGCTTGGTAAGGAGGTACTTCAAGGCTGAATTATTTGTAAAAATAAAGATGTCTGATCCCACCAAGCATGCACGAAATTTATCCAAGGCATAGACCACTGCTAGCAACTCCTTCTCTGTGGTAATGTAGTTTATTTGTGCTTCATTTAGTGTTTTACTTGCATAGTAGACCACATAGGGTTTTCCATCTTCTCTTTGTCCAAGAACTGCTCCGATAGCAAGATCACTCACATCACACATGACCTCAAAAGGCAATTGCCAGTTGGGTGCCCATACTATAGGTGTAGTGGTCAAGTGGGATTTGAGCTCCTCAAAGCTCATTTGGCAGTCCTCATCCCAAGCAAATTTAGCATCATTTTCTAGCAGCTTGTAAAGAGGTTTTGCAATTTTCGAAAAGTCCTTGATAAACCTCCTATAGAAGCTTGCATGTCCAAGGAATTGTCTCACAACTTTTACACTTGTGGGAGAAGGAAGTTTGGAAATAAGCTCAATTTGCCTTCATTAACCTCAATCTCCGCTGGATATGACATGCCTTAGTTAATAACCCTTTGGTTTACCATAAAATGGCATTTCTCCCAAAGAAGACCAGATTCTTTTCAATCCTATGTGGTGACAAGCCAAGACCGACTAATCATTCATCAAAACTACCCCCATATACAGTGATGTCATCCATGTAGACCTCCATAATGCGCTCCACCATATCGCTGAAAATACTAAGCATACATCTCTAGAATGTTGCAGGGGCATTACATAGACCAAAGGCCATTCTTCTATAAGCATAGGTCCCAAACGGACAAGTGAAAGTAGTCTTCTCTTGGTCTTCTGCTGAGATCTCTATCTGGAAGTAGCCTGAATAACCATCCAAAAAGCAATAGAATGGGTGCCCGGAAATTCTCTCAAGGAGCTGATCAATGAAGGGTAGTGGGAAGTGATCTTTTATTGTCACTTCATTCAACCTCCTATAATCTATGCATACCATCCAACCTTTGGTAAGGCGAGTAGGCATCTCCTCTCCTTTTTCGTTGCGCACAGTGGTCACCCCTGATTTCTTTGGCACAACCTGAGTTGGAATTGTTAGTGATATGCTCTAGCCCAGTGGCATATACATTGTCATTATATGTTTATATACATGAGGCATTTATTATTTTATCTTGTTATTTAAATTGTGGTTTAACTTGATAAAATCAGATCCTTGAATAGTTGGCTCCGCTTTATGTCATCAAGTATGTGACCTGATAGTAAAACCTTAAGGCATAAGAACACTATTCTAAATAGTCCATAGTCGATCATTATTGTGGGAATAATAATGAAATAAGACTATTATGTTTTATGAGAAAAGACCACGTTTTGTTGGTCATGAACATAAGATGTTACTCATAACATAAATACATGTTAAGTTCAGCGTTATCAAATAATTTATACGAAATACTACATGGATTATGTCATCACATTCTCATTGCAAAGAGTGATATTTGAGTCCTTCGAATTAATTCACCATGGATTCCTATACATTTAGGAACTTCGTGTCTTGACGTGAGCTCAATGACTCTTTACCAGGATGGTAATGGTTGTGCTATGGTCAAGATGCAAAGAATCATGTGAGGAATGTGAGCGATAGTGAAGAATTTGTCCTCTCTTAATTAAGTGAGATGTCTATTGGCCTTTGATAAGTGACTCGAGAAATGCATGGTCGCGTTCGAATGAGATTGATAGGAGTTATCAATATCATTTGTTTAGTTAGTCTACTTGAGAATCAAGAAACGATTAAGTGGTATAAAGATGACTTCATCCATGCTTTGTGCTTAATCGAGACATCATGTGACAAAGGACTAATATCATACTATGGTAAGGATTTTCGAGTCATTGAATTCACTTGACTTGGGTAGTTATAATGTATTGCTAGAGACCAATTATAACTTGTGGGCTTAGAATATGATTTGGGCCCGCTGCCAACATTGAGTGAATCTATAGGGTCACACATAAGAATTAACTATAATGGATGTTAAGGTTCTTTAGCCCCATGATTGCTTCCAAGTTTAAGCCTAAGCCTATTAATAGTTACTGGAATTTGGTTTAAATTAATTTTAATAAAAGTATTTGGGAGGCTTGATATAAATATGGGGTTTATCATATCTAAAATGAGGTGGTTCTTTTCTTGAGGCGGGCGCTGAGAGAGAATTGTTTTTAGAGTTTTGGAAGACACTAAGGTGTCTTTGGTTTTGTGGGAAAAAGACCTGTCATAAGGTGCTAGCACATCCATCCCATCCATTAGCCATTCGTGTGGATACCTTTAGAGGGCATTTGTACACTCCATCGTCTCGCCTTCGCTGTCGCCGGATCAAGCCTGCAAGGAGTTCCCGTTTATGTTTCAGCGTGTGTGATCAAGAAAATCTGAACTAGACGAAAAGGATTCGGTCTACAAGAGGTAAGATCTGGATTTCCTTGATTCATTATTTAGTTTCATAAAACTGCTTGGATCCTGATGCAGTTTAGCGTTAATTTTTTTTTTTTTTATTTCCGCCGCGTTTTCTTATCGCTGGATTCCAACAGTGGTATCAAAGCTACTTACTATTTGGTGAAACTGATTTTTATATGTTATATAATGTGATCTGTTTAGTGTATTTGTTTTTCCATATGTGATATGCCATGATCCATTAGTTCATTCGTTTTATAATCAGTATAATCTTAGTCATGTTTTTTTTTTGTATGAAGTCTATAACATCATATCAGAAATTGAAAAATGATTCGGTTTAGAAAGCTCTAATAGGATTAAGACTATTAATGATTAGAATCAAATTCTGAGATCGTAATTCTTGTGTTCTAATCTGATTAGACTGCTATGCATTCTTACACTAGTAGGACTCATATATATTAAGTATGATCAAGTATGATTCTATTAATTAGTAGGACTATTACATATTAAGTATGGCTGTTATAGATTCTTATTAATTAGTAGGACTATTACATATTAAGTATGGCTGTTACAGATTCTTATTAATCAATAGGACTGTTACATATTAAGTATGACTGTTACATATTCTTATTAATTAGTAGGATTGTTAAATATTAAGTATGGTCATATGCATTCTTATTAAATTCAAGAGGGGATCAAGTATACATTAATGTTAGACATTAAGAATGATCATATAAATTATTCTTAATCGCAGGATCATATAATAATGTTAGACATTAAGATTGGACTGTTACAGATTATTACACATTTAGTAGGATTGTTCCAAATAAATGATGGATTGTTAGAGTAAGAGTAATCAGCATTGGTGAATGACTAGAATTATTAGTGTGATTAATGATCAGGAGAAATTTCCAGGCAGTAACTCACTCATGCTAGCCTTAAAATTTGTTTATGTGACTAACGCGCAATTGAAAGACCAAATCTATAATTTGATTATGTGCTTAATGTGTTTATATTCAATTTGCATGGTGCATGTCATGGCCCTTAGTTCAATGTGATTGGCAGGTATTAATTATGAGTTTGTAATTTTTTAAATACGGCTTGAGTGTCGTGATTCGTGCCACAGTAGGGTGATCTGGAATCAACAATATTTGTATCCTAAATTCCTCCTACTGCCATAGAAAAGCTATTGCAGTATAGTGGTCTAGGGTCGAACACAGATGGGTTTTCTTCGTACAAATGATTTAAGTGAAGTAAAAATGGTGAATTTGGTTTGATTTTTAAGGTTTGGTAAAACAGGAGCTGATGGTTTAAAACCGAAAATAAAATGAAGAAAAATAAGGTTAACTCCTTGAAGTATCACACGTTTTAGGTCCTAAGGCAAATCGAGGTCCCTGGTTCATTTCGCGTTGGGGAGGATGACATATAGTCATCTCCCGAACCGAATCTTCATTTAACTTTAAAAACTAAACCCTAATAATTTTCCTTTTGATAGAAAGCATTTATTTAGCATTTATGGTTCCTACAGTGAAAATCTATCACCTTGACCCATCCTACAATGACTCATAAAGGGCAACTAATGAATCTCAGTGGATCTAATAATAAGCATTCACTGAACCCTAAAAGATTACCAAGTATTGATCAAAGAGGATGCATCAAAAGTGAAAATATAACCTTAACTCACCCTGGCTCAGAAATGAAACTAGCGGATATCAGTGTATCTTAAAGCTAAGAATACACTGAACCCTAAAAGCTAGCCAAGTATTGGCCAAAGGAAGTACATCAAATAGCTTTTAAACCTAGAGTTGAAAATTTGGGAACCAAAATGTCAAACCGTCGCGTGAAAATGTGGAACCACCAAGAATTCCTTCGATCCTATAACCAAAGAACCTTCCACTTCAAGGAGGAAAGGGTTTTAGCCGCTCATCCTCCAAGTTGTCATCCTTGGAGGGTGTTTGGCAACCAAGAAAATAGAAAAGAAAGGGAAAGAAAATGAAGTAGAGAAACCGAGAGAGCTGAAAGCCTCTCCAAAAATTTATTGCGAAGTGATTGATTGTTACAAACCTTGACTCTAGGGATTTCTGCCTCCCTAACTCTTAACTAATCATAACCGCTGTGAAGGTCTATCTTGGAGTAGACTTGCGCCCCTCTCAACTGATCAAATAGATCACTAATCCTTGGTAAGGGATACCAATTCTTGATCGTAACCCTATTCAACTGTCGATAGTCAATACACAGTTGAAGGGTCTTATCCTTCTTTTTCGCAAACAGAACCAGAGCGCCCCAAGGTGAAGTGTTCGCTCTAATGAAACCCCTGTCCAATAATTCTTATATCTGGACCTTGAGTTCCTGCAACTCAATTGGCGCCATCCTATCTGGAGTCATAGAAATGGGCACCAACCATCGTGAGTAGAATCCCTGAGATCTCTGATTCACAATTCTGACATATTAGCTGCACACTCACCCTTGTCCAGAGAGGAGAACTCACATACAACGACTTTTCCAAGGTCTCAACCTCTAAGCCCAACTCTTCCACACATGATGCAACAATGAATGAATGCGATGCACCAGAGTCAAATAATATCCTGCCCATAGCGAGATAGCAAAAACATACCTTGGATAACTGACTGATCTGCAAGCTAAGTCGATGAAGTTATGGCGCAGACATTCCGGTCCTGAAGTGCCCGCCTCATGGCCCCCGACTCCGCCGACCCATGCTCCGCCCCTCTCGCCCCGCATGTGAAGCCCGCAGTGCCATTGTGCAAGACCCTGAGTGTAAACCCCCACATGTCTAAACTATCCACAATCGTCCAATTAGCTTTGTTTGCAACTAACGTCTCCATTTACATCCTAACTAAAATTATAAGAATAATAAGTATAAAAGGCGAAATAATAAAAGAGAAAAATAAATGTTTTTAGGTTAAAATAACATTAAAAAATGAATCTGGAACGTCGAAAAACCTTAGGGTAGTCATATATATCAAATTGGAGAGTATAGTGGCAAAACCGTAATTTTTGGAGAAAACCAAAACAACCCATAAACAATAAAAATCGAGGCTACTGTGTTTAAAATCCTTTTTCACTCCATTTCATTTTTCTTTCCCTTCACTCCCACCCCACACCCCTTGGAACCCTAGGGATCGTTAGAGGGGAAGAAAGAAAGGGCGAACTAGAAGATTAAAGGGCAGATTTGAGATCAAAGCTCAAGATCCCATACAAACCAAGGATTTAAGGTAGGGGTTTTCTCCCATTCACTTACATTGAGGCTAGGGTATTTATATATGTATGTTTTGGGGTTATAAATGCTATATATTTATGGTATGAAAACTTTTTCTTTGTACGTGAGAATGATGGATTTTATGTTTGAATGGGTTCTTTGGGGATTGATTTCTAAATCCTAGTGATTTGTGTAAGTTGTGAAATAACATGGGTGTGATCTCTTGTATCCTCCTAAGTGTTTATTGAAATTGCTTTATAACTGATTTGTGAATGTTTAGAAGATTTTCTTGTAAATTAGGGATTTAGGAAATCATTTGGTTATGGGCCATGATATAATGGTAGGATATAGTCCTGTGTGGTTGTTAGGATGAACATGAGGAGCGAAAGGTTCCTTATAAGGATGCTCAATTTATTTTCAAGAGGTTCCTTGTAAGGATGCTTGAAAAATACTATCATGAAGAATGTGAGGTTCCTTAAAAGGATGCTCAATTCATTTTCAAGAGGTTCCTTGTAAGGATGCTTGAGACACACTACCATGATGAATGAGAGGTTCCTTGTAAGGATGCCCAATCATTCTCAAGAAGTTCCTGATAAGGATGCTTGAGAAACAAAGATAATATTGAGGGAGTAGAGGTTATTGTTAAGTATGCTACCTACCAAAGGGATCCTTGAGAGGGTGGAGGTTACCGTTAAGTATGCCGCCTGCCCAAAATAATGGTTGGAAATTGTATAGGGTGGAAATTGGTTATTTTCTCTTTACATGGAGCTCGTTTGTTCATGTAATTACTTGTTTTTACATAAACCTGAGAACTATTTGAAAAGTCACTATTTTATGTCAATCAGAGTATCTATGAGCAGGCATACAGGAAAATGAGACCGATTGTTTCCTTCTGCATTGTTAGAGAGTTTTGGAGGATTTTCCTATAGAGCTTCGTGCTCACCCCCTATTTATATCCCTTTTCAGATTTTACCCTAGAGGAGGTGGTAGAAGTTCAGGAACCTGCGCATTGGGAGGCCCCATCCCAAGGGAATTTAGATCCCAAGGTCCCTCAAGTGAAGGAACTCATCTGAGACCAGGGAAGTGAAGAAGAAGGCCAGATCTTGGCTTATTTTCTGGTTTTGTAATTTTCTGGATAGAATATCCAGTTTTGAATATGTATAGAAGAAGTTTTGTAATAAAAACTTATTTTGATTTGTTCAATATGGTGTCGGATAGTTTTTCCTAGATTTTATACTGCGTGCAGGATAAGGATAGAATTGGTAGTTTTGAATGGAATGCATTGGGAGAGAGTAGGAAGAGCAGGAAGGGAAAAATAAGGGGGCTACTGCCCATTTCAGGTTTTGGGTCGAGACAGAGAATTCTCTATTGCGACAGAGTTATTTTGTGCCGTGTCGCGACATGGTTTCCTATGTCACGATAGGGTTGGCAGGTTAGGGCCCGACGACAGTGCCTTGGTGCACACACGACCCTGCCTAGGCACGCGTGATAGAGCTTTTTGGCCCTGTGTTACTACAGGATTGGCCTGGGTAGGGCATTTTAGTGTCACAATAGGATTTTACTTGTCGCGACAGAGGTTAGTTTTAGCTGAGGATATCTACGTCGCGACAGGGATTAGACCTGACTAATGAGTCCTACGTCGCGATAGAGTGAAAATCATGTTGCGTTAGGATTTTCTGAAACTGTGTCGCGATGGAGTAAAACCTTGTCGCGACAGAGGTTGGTTATTGTAGGAAGACTCCTTGTCGTCACAGAGAATTTTATGTCACGACAGTGTTTTGGCCATGCCCAGAGGGCTTCTGTCGCTATAGGGAGACTCTATGTCATGACAGGGTTGGCTAGTAAAAGGAAGAGTTCTTGTCACGAAAGAAGATATTAGGTCACGACAGAGCTGGGCATGACAGGCGCCCAGCGCGTGCGACAACGTGCATGACAAGCGCCCATCGCGTGCAATAACTGGCATGACCGAGGGAATCTGTCGTGACAGACTTGTCTAGTAGCCAATAGTGCACTGTGTTGTGCACTGTTTAAGCTACTTTTTAGACACTGTTCATAAACAATGTTCACGGACACTGTATAAAATAATAATAATGGTGGCCCAGAAGTTGGGCATTCTGAGGTTGTGGTATTAGAGCTTGGGCTTTAGGTCTTACATGGGAGTGTAGTTATGGAGTACCACTATAGAGAGGATTAGAGATTGGGTAAGGCTGTTGATTATGGTGGATATCTTGTACATCAAGAGCTAAGTGGGGTGATGTGTAGGATGGACGGCGGATGAGGACGTGGACATGGACGTGGGCGTGGTCATGGAGGTCAAGAAAATCCACCATTGTCACCACCTCCTGATGCCATGAATGGCATTTATCAATGTTTGAGGGAACTCACCACTTTAGTGCAACACCCGAGCGAAACATCAGCCGCAATCCTGCTGGTGGGGCTGCGTCCACTAGCTGAGTACTAGAGGCGACGGGGAGAATCGAGAAGAATGGTCGTTCTTCGAGAGTTTCTAAGGCAAAGCCCACCCACTTTCCAAGGAAGCTCAAATCCTTTGGAGGCTTATAGATGGATTCACCTGGTGAATAAGGTATTTGACGGCATGGGAGTTACCGAGGACCTTAAGGTCGGCTTAACGATATATTTATTTGATGGGGAGGCCGATCATTGGTGGGAATCAGTGACGAGAATGAGGGATATCGATGCACTTACTTAGGGGGAGTGACCAAATCTTCCAGGACAAGTACTTTCTAGAATTAGTCAGAGATAGAATGAATGCTCATTTTCTTGCTCTACAATAGGGTAGCACGACTGTGGTTGAGTATGAGAGGAGGTTTAATGATCTATCTCGTTATGCTATGGAGTTTATTTCTCTGCCCGAAGCCCAGTAGGGCTAAGTGGCTTTAGGCAGGAGGCTTGGGCGGTCATCAGGAAGAGTTGGTGGCTCTCAGGTCGGGACTATGGGGATATTGTGGATCGAGCTACACTCGTGGAGAGGGATATAAAGGACATCTGCAGAAGCGTGAGCTCATCGAGGAGGTTTGAGCAGGATGGGGTCGAGAGAAGAGTGGAGTCCGGGGAGGAGGCGGGGGAGCCCAGCCGCCCCGATACTGACGGCGGGACCTGGGCCCGCGGATAACCGGAGGACCCGGAGGTGTAACGAGGAGGGGCGGGGAACTATTCCACGATCCTGCTTTGCATGTGAAGGTGTGGGATATATTCAGATGCATTGTCCAATTTATCTGCCCCATGTGAATACTCTCGCACATTAAGACAAAGTAATAGCGCGCACGTGTCACCCCACCGGCTACTACACAAGAGCAAAGTCATGGGGGTCGAAATTCTGAGGCGGTGCCACCTAAGGGAGAGTGTTTGTTTTGATTCAACCGGAGGAAGATGCCTCTAATGCAGTTGTGGAAGGTATCATTCTTCTTTAATTCATAGGCTCGAATTCTATTTGATCTCGATGCGACTCATTCATTTATATCATCCACACACATATACCCCCCCCCCCTCTTAGATTTAAACACTCACCCAAAGGGAAGTAGCAGGTGCTTTCTGATAAAGCAGATCACTCATCTCACAGAAGAGAACAATCGGTACACCACAACCGGTATCTGCGATCGGCCCAGCATCACTGGATTGAAGGGACTGATTGACTACATTTAGTAAGGGTGAACGTTATATTTGGAATGGACTTGTTGTCCACCTTCCGGGTAATAATGGATTGTTTTCGCAAGCGAATTACGCTCTAGTTACCAGGAGGGGTGGTTTTCAGTTTTGTTAATGACCGAAGTTCTTTCCATCCATTTCCTACCATGAGCAGTAAATTCTTAAAAAGCCAAGGCAAATGAGCTATTTATTTTTGGGGCTAAATTTGGATAGGAGATGAGTAAGGACAACACCTCTAAGAGGGCAAGTACAGGTATCGGGATTTTCCGTATGTCTTCTTGGAGGAAATACTGTGGTTAACCCCCACCAAGAGAGATTAAGTTCACAATTCATCTCTATCCGGGAACCAAACCCATATCCATTGCTCCCTACTGTATGGCACCTTTAGAACTAAAGGAGCAAAGGAAGCAGTTGGACCAATTGTTGAATATTAGGTTTATCCGTCATACTTCACCTTGGGAGCTCTTACTCTCAGGAAGAAGCATGACGAGACACTTCTAAGCATGCACGTATTACAGCTCAATCGGGTGACGTGAAAATAAATACCCTTTACCCCGATGACTTATTTGATCGGCCAGAGGGGTTCATGTTAGCATCGAGATTGATCTTCACACAAGATACCACACTGCGTATCGTGATAAGGATATTCCTAAGACTGCCACACTCTGAATGGTGGTCATTGTGCACACCTGCACGCCGCTCTGATTGACTAATGCACCCACAAATTTTGGTGCACTTGATGCAATGGTGATTCGGACCGTGATCTGGGATCAGCTTGTTATCAGGTTCATTGGATAACATACTAATCTATTCATGGACACACGAAGCATGAACGCCATCTCACAATTGTGCTCCACTTTCGAGGGAACATAAGTTATATGCTAAGATGAGCAAATGAGTTTTGATGAAGGAGGTGAAATTTCGCCATGTGGTGCTCCGAACAGAGCGGCCGCTGACCTCTAAGATTGAGGTAGTAATGAAGTGGGAACCACCGAAAAATGTGACTGAGGTACGTATTTAGGCTTAGCGTGCTACCACAGAGGTTCCTGCAGGATTCTCCTCCAAGCTCAGGATGCCAATGACTGTACTTTACCAAGAAGGGGAAAATCTATATGGACTCAAGAGTGTGGAACATAAGCTTGTGACTAAGAATAAATTGACAACGGCACCTGTCCTCATCATTCTGAGCAGTGGGGAAGGGTACGATGTGTACACAAATGCCTCGCTACGAGGCTTAGGATGTGTCCTAATGCAAGGGGGAAAGGTAGTGGCTTATGGCTCGAGACAACTCAAGACTCATGAGCAGAATTATCCCACTCATGACTTGTAACTAGCCGTCAAGGTTTTTGCTCTTAAGTTGTGGAGGTTCTACTTGTATGGAGAGAAATTCCAAGTGTATTCGGATCATAAGAGCCTCGAGTATATCTTCACACAAAAAGACTTGAATCTCTGGCAAAGAAGGTGGATTAAGTACCTGGAAGACTACGATTTCACACTCAACTACCATCCGGGAAAGGCAAATGTAGTGGCCGATGCACTTAGTAGAAAGTCTCTGGTTGAACTCAATGCTTCCATAAGTAAATGGAAGTTGAAGGATGCCCTCAGAGATTTTGATCTATGGATTGGGGAAGATAAATCTCGACCATGCATATTCAATCTTGTAGCTCAACAATTGCTTCGACAGAGGATTATGACATTGCAACGTAGAGACAACGATTTGGAGGCTATACGGAGTAAGTTGGAGAGGAGTGAGATGGTTGAGAATTGGGCAATAGTTAATAATGAGTTATGGTTTCGAGGAAGGCAATGTGTACCCGACCATGATCAAGTCAAGGAAGAAGTATTGGGCGAATGCCATCGTTCCAAGTTCTCCATCCATCCAGGGAGTAACAAAATGTATAGGGACATAAAGCGACAATATTGGTGGAAGGGTGATGAGCTTAAAAGTCATCCATTATAAGTCCATTTTTCGACACTTAGCCCAAAAGATCGATGATAAAAGTGTAAATGTGGAATAACTTGCCAATTAAACCGGCTATGCAAAGCAGAAATTTGGCAGAAAGAGGATATTGCAAGAGAAGGGAGCGTAAAGTGGTCGAGCGCAGAACCGACACAATCAACAATGAGGTCGCAACAGAGAGGTGTACGAAGATTAAAGGGACCTGATGCGACGCCTTGACAAGAATGAAGACTCATATCACGGTCGCGACCACAAACTCAAATACACGTAAGGGCACCGGTTGCGAACGAGCTGGTCGCGACAGAAACTCCAAGTCAGGCAACCATAAATTAATGAAGAACAAGACATGATGTCGCGACACTACTTTGAGGTCGCGACAGAATTGAAGGCTGAGCAGTAGACATGGAGGTCGTGACACAGAATAGAAGTCGCGACATAAGATTTTCAAGAGACTGAACATCGAAGTCGCGACATTTAGAAGAGGTCGCGACATCAACACTAAATCAGAAAAGGTCGCGACATCATTTAGCGTCGCGACATTAGCTGCAAAGAATCAAGGTCGCGACGTCATTTAGCGGTCGCGACATCAGTTGCAAGGAATCAAGGTCGTGATGTCATTTAGCGGTCACGACATCAGTTGCAAGGAATTAAGGTCGCGACATCATTTAGCGGTCGCGACATCAGCTGCAAAGAATCAAGGTCTCGACGTCATTTAGCGGTCGCGACATTAGATGCATAGAATCAAGGTCGCGACGCCATTTAATGGGTCGCGACATCGCTGCAAGGAAGAAGGTCGCTGACGGCCATTTAGCGACGCGACATCGTATCCAAGAGATGCTAAAGGTCGCCACCAAATAAAAAGCTTCTCGCGACGTAGCCGAGTCAACTCGAGAGGCTGACAAAGAATCGAGGTCGCGACATTAACAACCAAATGGCCAGCGTTAATTTGAAACTAATATGAGGTGCATCGCTATGGCCTACTTAACCCTATAAATACGCAGCTGGCTTCATCATGGATTACTCATGGGCCAAAAAAGAGATCCGAGTGGTCAAGGCTCCCGTATTTTAATTCTTTTCTTTGTTTTGTTTTTATTTTAGATTAGCTTGTTATTTCGCTCAAATTCTGATCCGGACGTTAATGTTAAAGTGAGAAGCTGAATGCGCACTTATTTCTTTCAAATTACCGCCTCGATTGTCCGAATTCCGCATAAATTTTGGAATTCGGATTTCCGCCCGATGATAGTGGTTTTCTTTATCGCAGTTTACCGGTAGGGTGTAATCGAAGATTTAGAAACCCGCCTTCCATTGAATAGACTCTGTTGTTAGAATTTATCTTTCCTGCATAAATTTATCAGAGGCTACTGAACTTCAGATTATAAATCTACTTGCTGGTTCTGATTATTCTGTAATTGATCCCAATGTCAGTGTCTTATACCCATAAAAGGATTGTCTCATGCTCTGATTTCCAGGAGGCCCTCTGAGTGACATAGAGAAGGCAATCCTGAGAGTGATGAACAATTTTTGGTAGGTATGCGAATCTGATAATGGTGATCTAATGAGCTCTGTGAATTTAAATCGATAAATCCTCTTCTCACTTGAAATCGAGAATGAGTTGAACGACTTATCTATTTAAACAAGCAGAGAGTTCACCTCGATTCGAACAGCAAGTTCAATCCCGTGTTAGCAAGGATCTAATCAAGGAAAGGATGAGCTGTTCCAATTTAGAGGAAGAGAAACCGCAAAGTGTAAAACCCATGCTATGACTATGCATAGAGCTAAGGTTTACAAATTCATGTTCTCGGGTATGAAGCATTGAAAAGAAAATATTCGCACAAGGCAACCTGTATTAAAAGTAGTTATCTAACTCTTTGTCTTCGAAAGAAACAGTGAAGATTAGATGATGAACAAAGGGCGCATGGAGAGATCCAACTCGCACTACCATATTCTCGGATGTGTTTAAACTGCGGGTTCATGAAGCAAAGTTATATAGTAGTCTCACAGTGAATTGATTTTCATAACAGCGCATTTTCAATGCTCCCTTTAAAAGAGAACTGCTTAGTCTGAATTTGTTATTTTGGATTTTCAGTTTTAATTCATTTTGTTATTAAGTCACTTTTATTAGTTTTTATTATTTTAAGGTTTGCTAAGAATATTTCAACTACATATTAAAGTCCAAATAGTATAGAGTTTGAGTAGTCAGGGTAGTTGATTGAGAATTCCCGAGATCTGATCGAGACCGACTTAAATCCTATTTACCACCGCTCGACCAGGCACTTGCAAAAGATCATGGATCAAAACCCGTAAAGAAATGGATTTAATTTAAGGAAAATGCTTTTAATCAATACAATAGATAAGGAACACAACAAACAAGTTTCATGGCATTATTGCTGGGGATTTGATAATAGTCCTTGGGTAATAACGCTATAAATTTGTATAGGTATTTTGGTCCATCACAAACACAAAATGGGTGAACAAGTTTTTGGCGCCTTTGCCCTGGGATTAGATAATACTCATTGGGTAATAGTGGCATAAATTTAGTTATACACAATTTTGGGTGAACAAAGGGAATGAAAAAGGATGTGGCGAGATTTGTTTCAAAACGTGCGGTGTGTCAGCAAGTGAAAATTGAACACCAAAGGCTCGGGGGATTATTACCGTCATTGCCTATCCCAGAGTGGAAGTGGGATCACATCACCATGGACATGGACTTTGTATCTAGTTTTCCACGGATGGCACGAGGGCATAATGTAGTATGGGTTATTGTTGATAGACTCATCAAGTCCGCTCATTTCCTGGGTATGAAGACCGGCAGATACAATCAGACTCGAGCCAGCCTCTATATCCGTGAGATTGTTAGATTGCACTGAGTCCTACTCTCTAATCGTGCCTGACCGTGACTCTCCTCAAGCCTCAGGGCACGATTCCCAGCAAAGTTTACAACAAGTGATAGTGGGATGTAGTTGGCATTTTTTAGCACATCTTTTTCTTATCCTAAACAGATGGTTTGAATCCGAAAAGGGTGGGATGTATCATGGAAGGCGCCGTTGTTTCAGATGTCGACTTCAGCGAAGTTGGAGTAACCATTTGTCGCAGAATTTTCTTACAACAATAACGACGCAAGTATCGGGATGGCCCCTTATGAGTACTGTATGGAAGCGCCATGTCGATCACCGACATGTTGGTTGAAGCTATTGGAGAGTAAATTCGTCAGCGCAGATCGTTTGTGTTCATAGAGATTCAACCTTATCCGGTGAAAGGCTACGTCATGGCAATAAAGTAGACATAAAAGCTATGCAGACCGACAACGAAGACCCTTGGAATTTCAAAAGGGGAATTATGTATTCCTCAAGGTGTTCCCTAAAAAGGGAGTGTTTAGATTCAACAAGAAAGGAAAGTTAGCACTAAGATATACCAGCCGCTTCGGGTTATCAAAGTAGGCAAAGGCGTATCGGGCTTGCACGTCGTCATATCTGGTGCATAACATGTTCCATGTATCGATGTTGAGAAAGTGTCAATCGGATGCAACGCCGCTCGTAAACTTGCAAGATATAGAAATTCAAGATGGAGTAGCATATGAGAACAACTTACACAGATTCTGATGCCAAGGATAGCGGTGTTCAGAACAAAGTCATCCGACTAGTGAAGGCTTTGTGGCAACACCATGGAGTCAATAGCTACTTAGGAACCTGAGCTACAAATACGAGAGAAGCACCACATCTTATTTGTTAGCAGAGGTGTTTCAAGGACTAACTTTAAGGGGTCCGACAAACCCTCATGCATGTCTAAACTACCAATAATCATCCAATTAGCTTTGTTTGCAACCAACGCCTCCATTTACATCCTAACTAAAATTATAAGAATACATAAAAGGCGGAAACAATAAAGCGAGAAAATTTGTTTAGGTTAAAATAACATTAAAAATGAATTCGAAACGTCGAAAAACCTTAGGGCAGTCATATAGATAAAATTGGAGAGTGTAGTATAAAACCGTAATTTTTGGAGAAACCAAACGTACTAAGGAACAAAAGAAAATTGGTCGCTCTGTTTAAACTTTCACTCCATTTTTCATTTTTCTTTCCCTTAGCTCACCCCCACAACCCTCGGAACTGATACCAGAGGTAAGAAAGGAACTAGAAGATTAAAGGGCGTATCTGCATCAAAGCTCAAGATCCCCATACAAACCAAGGATTTAAGGTAGGAGTTTTCTCCCATTTACTTACATTGAGACTAGGGTATTTATATATGTATGTTTTAGGGTTATAAATGTTATATATTTATGGTATGAAAACATTCTCTCTGTACGTGAGAATGATGGATTTTATGTTTGAATGGGTTCTTTGAATTGATTTCAAACTTAGTGATTTGTGTGAAAGCAGAAATATCAAATGGGTGTGGATCCCTCATTCCTAAGTGTTTATTGAAATTGCTTTATAACCGATTTGAAGAATGCTTAGAAGGATTTTCTTGTAAATTGGGGATTTAGAAATCATTTGGTTACGGGTCATGTTATACGGTAGGATATAGTCCTATGTGGTTGTTATTTAAACATGAGGATGAGGTCTGAGGTTGATGCCTAATTTATTTTTCCAATGAGGTTCCTTAAGATGCTTGAAAATTACTATGAGTGAATGAGAGGTTCCTTAAAAGATGTTTAACCACTTCTGGGCGGTTCCTTGTAAGGATACTTAAGAAACACCACCATGATGAATGAGAGGTTCCTCAGAAGGATGCTCAATCATTCTCAAAAGGTTCCCAAGTATGACAGCTTGAAACAAAGATAATATTGAGGGGGTAGAGGTTACTGTTAAGTATGCTACCTGCCAAAGGGATCCTTGAGGGGGTGGAGGTTACCGTTAAGTATGCGGCCTGCCCAAAATAATGGTTGGAAATTGTATAGGGTGGAAATTGGTTATTATCTCTTTTTACATGGCACTCGTTTGTTCATGTAATTACTTGTTTTTACATAAACATGAGATCTATTTGAGAAGTCACTGTTTTATGTCAATTGTATATCTATGTTATGTTGAAGGAGAAATGAGACCGACTGTTTTCCTAGATTTTTCTAAACCTTGTTAGAGTTTTAAAGGATTTTCTTATAGAGTTTCGTGCTCACCCCCTATTTATATCCCTTTTCAGATTTTACCCTAGAAGAGGCGGTAGGAGTTGAGGAACCCCCGCATTGGGAGGCCTCATTCCATGAATTTAGATCCCAAGGTCCCTGCAAAGGAACTCATCTCGAGACTGCAGGCAAAGAAGAAAAGGCCAGATTCGCTTATTTTCTAGTTTTGTACTCTTTCTGGATAGAATATCCAAATAATATGCATGTAATAGCTTTAGAATAAAAATTATTTTGATTTGTTCAATATGGTGTCAGATAGTTTTTCCTAGATTTTATACTGCGTGCAGGATAAGGATAGAATTGGTAGTATTGAATGGAATGCATTGGGAGAGAAACAGGAAGTGTGAAGGCGAAGAGTGCATGGCCATCGCCCATTTCAGTTTCTCGTCACGACAAAGAATTTTATCGCGACAGAAAGAGCCAGGTCATGTTCGTGACATGGTTTCCTGTGTCACGACAAGGTTGGCAAGTTAGGGCCCGGCGACAGTGCCTTGGTGTGCACACGACTTAACTAGTGCTCACGATACCTGGGGCCTCGTGTTGCTACAGATTACCAAGTGTGACATTTTATCATCAGGACAGATTTTCCATGTCGCTACAAAGGTTAGTTTTAGCTAAGGATATCTACGTTATGACAGGCTGACCCGACACGAGTCCTACGTCGCGACACGAAAATCAGGCGTCACGATAAGATTTTTTGAAACCGTGTCGTGACGTAGGCAAAACCCGTCGCCGGCGCAGGTCAGTTATCAGAGGGAAGACTCCTATCGATAGAGAATTTTATGTCACGATAGTGTTTTGGCCATGCCTAGAGGACTTCTGTCGTGACGGGGAGACTCTATGTCGTGATAGGGTTGGCTAGTAAAAGGAAGAGTTCCTATAGCGACAAAAGATATTCGGTCGCAATAGAAGCTGCACGACAGTTTCAGCCACATGCGGATAACTCGCACAATATTTCAGAATATGCGCATAACAAACAGTTAGCGTGATAAAGAATGCATCGTATGCTCGAACGATAGCGAAAGCGTGATTGATTGGTGGATTATTAGTCAGAACGCTATATTGCGACTGCTGAGGCGACTGCACATCGCTACGTGATACGATGATGCAGATTGCGAAACAGATCCCAGGTTCAGGTCATGGCGAGCACGACTGGGCCCACGGTGGTGAGACCAAATTGTCTGGCTTATCCCATCGATAGACGTGGACTACAGACCCCAAACCTGGTCTAGATGTCTCGCAGAAACCTTCTGTCCAGTTAGACGCAGAAGAAACAAGTCATCGTCCCGTCTCGGGTCAAGCCCCTATCTTAGCCTCGCCTTGATAGCCGCGACCCCGTCCCTATAATCCCCGTGGATACGAAGTCCTCCGCCACTCTCCCCAGCCCTCGGAAGAAGCCTCATTCCCTCCTACCAAGATTCGACCTCGGGGATACTCTCGCACCACCATTTCTCCTATGGCCATAGTTGTCCTAACCATACATATCTTGCAAGAGAAGCCCCACAATCTTTGCCTCCGATGGACAACTTCCTGCATTCATCCTCAAATCTCTCACCTTAGCCAAAATACAGGGCCACATAATCATCTCGCAAAACAAAGTGTGCTCAAAGGCATGAACCGAGCCGCATACTCCGCATCCATGTCTCCCTATTGAAAGTCTAGAAACTCACGGGCCTTGACATACCTAGCTAATGCCGGGAAAAACTTGCTCATAAAGAGCTCTCGAAAATCTGTCCATGTCATGGCCTCCCAATCTCTTGAGGTTTTCACCCAATCCCACCATACCTGGGATTCACCCTCTAGTTGAAATGTCGCCAGACGGATCCGTGTCACATTGAAGGTAATCTCCATAGCCTCCTAAACTCTCTCTACCTATAGGAACCAATGGTCAGCCACCACTGGGTCCTCTCCCCCTTTGAATGTAGGAGGATGATTCGCTTTAAATCTCTCGATGTCACAAGGCCCCCTCTTTAGCGCCCGCCAGACTAGCCTATGCAATGGTGGTAAATGCAACACCTATCGCCTCCACAAATGCCTGCTGATCAAAGCTAGGCGGTGGTCGGCTACTGCCCCATGGACGACCTCTGCGTCCGCGCCATCGACTTGCCATTTACACAAGTTAAGATAGAAATTTGAGATTCTCTCTTCATTTATCACATTAGTGGTGCATAATGCCAAACACTAATAAATAACCATTCTTGGGTTATCAGCTCATTTGTTTTCCAAACCCCTAAGGTTATTTTTTCTAACCCTAGTATTCTCTATATATGTTCTATCATGCATATATTCACAAACACAATACATCTCCCGTGGAACATATCATAGCACACAAATAATCAATGCACACGATGTCATGTTCTAACCTCATGATTAAGCTCCAAATAAGCACGTTTGAGCCCTGCCTACGTGTGTTTCAGCACTTTTGTGTACTAATCAACTTAAATAACCCAATTGATACACTAAGGTCCCAATTATACTACTAATCATATTTTGTGGATATTTTTGTAGTTTTGCAAGCCAATTACACCATTATCTTCGAGTCAATTCAAATCGAAGAACCCGAGCCGAACTCGAAGGTGCATGTACAAAGCAAAAGGCAACTGGAACTAAATACAGAGGGAGAGTGAGCATTGCTGAGATTTTGCAGTATTGAGAATTTTCACACAACTGCGCACCCTTAGAAAGTTCGCAGTTGCGAATTTTCGCAGCCGCAAAAGTTCGCACCGCCTGCTTTACTCGTGTCGACCTACTCGACCGGCTGGTTTTTGCATCAAAATTTCCCTCATTGTATTTTTGTTGTTTCACATACTTTTTGTAATTTCCTTTGACTCGAGCAAAGATATGCTTCCTACCAAGCTTTGTAAAATCAATCAATCCATCAATCAATAAAATTGGCGCCAAAACTTTCAGCTTTCCCGTGGGTGTGATTTTCTCTCATTTTTCTCCCTTTCTCGCATTTTCTCACTGTACAACACCCTTATGATGATAACTCAAGGGACGCTTGGCTAAACCCCCCTCATCCTTGAAGAGGAGGGCCACTGGGTGGAAGTTTTGAGGTAAAGCACTGTCCTCCTATTGCCAACGCATGCATTTATTACCATTTATGTTTCTGCATCTCATGTTAGGTTTGAATGCCTCGCGAGTGCACTGAGCGCAAGATTGCATCTTCTACTTCTTCTCTTCTTCTCTTCTCTCTCCCTCTCCTCTAGATCTCCCGCCCACCTTTTGGACCCCCTTCTCACCAAGCCCCACCCACTCACACTAGCACTCGCCCAAATTCTTTTCTACTTTTTTTTTTTTTAACTCTTTTTTTTTCTGAAAAATTAACTCTTAATTTTTTATTATTATTTTTTAAAATCTACTAAATAAAATTTTAAAATTTATTTTTTAAATACAAATAAATTATTTGTTATTTTAAATCTATTAAATAAATTTTAAAAAAATCATTTAAATTTTTGAAATCTATTAAATAAAAATTCAAATTTGATTTATTTTTTCATTATTTAAAAAAATTATTTTAATTTTATGTATAGTTATTTCATTAAAATAAATTATATTTTAATTAAAATATTTAATATCATTAATATAAATATATTTGTTTATAATAATTAATGATATAATAAATAAATATTAAAATTTTAAATAATATTTTAAAATAAATTTGATTTAAAAAAAATGACTCATCTATTGATATTTAGTATTAACTTAATACATTAAAATGTATTAGTTTAAAAAAAATATTAAATGCTAAAACCCCTCCATTTAAAATAAATTAGTTTTTAAATTTAAATATTAAATATTTAACATAAATATTAAAATCCTATCCATTTGAAATAATATTTATATTGTAACATCATTTGTAAACCTTCTTATTTATTAGATTTAAAATTAAATGAATTTTAAAATAATTTATTTAAAAATTAAAATAATCAAAAATTTTATTTATATTTTTAAAATTTTGAAATTTTATTTATTTAGTAGATTTTTAAAATTAAAATAAAAATTTAATTTATTTAATAGATTAAAAATAAAAATTAATTTATTTATATTTTTTAAATAGTTTTTATTCAATATATTTTAAAAAATAAAAATATAATTATAATAAAAAATTATTAGTTAAAAAAAAAGAAAAATAAAAATAAATGGTCGACGAGTGGGTGGGGGTTTGGGGCAGAGGTGGGGACGAGGAGGGTGGGTGGTCCAATGGGAGAGGGAGAGAGAGATGGGGAAGATGAGAAAAAGGAAGAAAGAAGAGATAGGAGATACCAGAGTCGGTCCATATGCCACATGTAAACCACATCAGTACTTAATTAACACTATTTAATCACTTTAATAGAATCAATTATGACATTGGCTAATTTGAATTACAGAGAGTAAATCATAGAGTCTTATTTGGACCAATGAAGTTTAAAGGATCAATGAAGAGAGAAAACAGTTTTAAAAAACATGAATCAAATATGCCCGAAAAAACTTATTGGAGAGGGAATAATTTTCATTTCCAACCTATTTTAACAAATTTTTTTAAATAACCTAAATATGTCCAAAATTCTAACTTCACAGCCTCATCACTTTTTTCACTCTAGGATTTAGACATGGATATGCTATATATATATATATATATATATATATATATATATATATATATATATATATATATATATCTTCCTAACATTTATATTTATTCACCCAACTAGCTTACTTTCCTTATCGGTTTCTTTCAGTCTCTCCATAACCTAATTAAATTAAAATTTTCAAAAGTAAATTATTTAAATTTAAATCTTCAACAAATTAAAATAAATTTAATAACTTAAAAATAAAAATATATTTAGCTTTTAGAAATTTATGAATTTTTAAATGAAAATATAAATGTTACTGTAAAAAATGAAAAATAAAAATAAAGGGCTTGTTTGGTTTCAATTTTTGAAAATTATTCTTGATGGGGTTTAAAATGAAATCGTAAGCCCACTCGCTAAGCCCACCATATTTCAAAGACAATGCCCAGTCCTGGGTGACTGTACCTCAAAATGGAGGCTCGACCAGTGCCCAAAGGCCATCTTGAATAAAATTGAAGAGTCCATATCATGCGACCGATCAGGTTTCGCCTAATACGTAAAATAGAATAATCCCAAACAATATATATTATCCTCATTAATCCAACAAAATCTCACCAATATGAAGGAAGATTATCCTAAATAAACGTTCTAAATCCACCAACCGATATCGATAATAAAATCTCATCCAATGGGGGCGAATCATAGTCCTCATCCAACTGGTAGAACGTCTACTATAAATATGGGACCACCCATCGGTGAAAGGTACGCACATTTATTTGGATACTTATTGCTAGATCCACTGATGCTAACTTAGTTGCCATTTATTTGCTCCTACGTGCTAGATCCATGGTCATGAATCGCCTAAACATTAATGGTTAATAAATGTTGTATACTAGGAGAAAACTTTGTGGTTCAGCTATGGTTAAACATAGATCCTAAGCCTCGGAAATGACTATAGGTCATCCTCCCCAACGCGAGGAAAAGGACCCGAGGACATTATAGTTGCCTTAGAACCCTAAGTCCAGTGGCCCGAAACTTTAATGACTTCTTTTACCCTTTATTTCCCTATAACTACGGTTTTTCAAGCCATCAACCTCACTGTTTTTACAAGAAACCCCAAATCCAGCGCGGGAGTTCACCATTTTCAATCAACCGTGACTCACTTCGCTTGAAGAAAACCCATCCCTGAGTTCGACCCTAGACCACTATACTGCAGTAGCTTTATTACGGAAGTAGGAGTTTTAGGTTATAAATTTTGTTGATTCCCGTACACCTACTGTGGCACAAATCAAATGGCGTCGTTGTCGGGGATGGTGTCATAGTGTGAGTGAGAAGCTGTTGAACTTGTGATACATCACAAGTATTGGTGAATTCTCATTCCTTTGATTTAATATTTCCCATTTACGCTCACCGTGTGGGAAATTGAATGTTTATACCGTCATACCCGCTTTTGCTTCAAGTTTAACTAACTATAACCCGTAGCCTCGTTTTTGGCTTTGTTGTTTTGTGTTGTCTTGTGACTTTATGCAACACCGCGATAGGAACACCGCAGCAGGCTATAGAGAACCAAAGGTTCTACAAGAACGGGGGTGTGAAGTCACTATATAGTAACGATGGAGCTTCCACCGAGGAGCAACAAAGTCGCTAGGATACCAAGAAACCCCAATGCCTACATGTCATCGAGGGACCATATACACCCACCAAGAGGTGAGCGCACCCTCATGCATTGTACCTCCCGTTAAGATGAAGCGTCAGCCTTATTTGGTGCCCCTTTTCCAACCTTCCATGGTATGGAAATGAGAATCATACACAATATACTGAGTTCGAGGAAGTTTGCACACTTTCAAGGAGGGTGCAATCAATATGGATCTACTTAAGCTGAAGGCCTTTCCCTTAACCCTCAAAGACAAAGCCAAAATTTGGCTTAATTCTCTAAGGACAAGAACCATCCGAATTCGCGAACCGCAGCGTAGCCTTGGAAAAAGTTCTTCAAAGGCACACAGACCAACTATTTGAAGAAAATTTATACATTTGGTGCTCATGATAAATGGTAGAAGTTCTACCAATGTTTGGGAGTAGATATATGGAAACCATCGCATGCCCACTACGGCTTTGATTCATGGATGTTATCAACCACTTCTATGATGGAATGTCTGCGAATGAAGCAATTATCGAGACCATGTGGAGGGACTTCTCGAGCAAGAATCTGTGACGAAGCCATGGACTTCTCAACTATGTAGCTAAACCTCCAAAGCTTAACAGCCAAACTTAGGAGATGGCTGTGGTGAGCCTACCACCAAATCAAAGGGGAGGCATATACTCACTCTTAGAGGACATGGAGACGAAAGCAAAGTTGTCCACCTTGACTAGGAGGTTGGAAGAGCTTGAAACGGGAACAATACGAGGCACGAAAGCAAAGGATCCAGGCATCTACGCCTAACCAACCATGCTTCAACTCCGCTGCCCATCGAGCACCAAGGAGAGCATTCTGCGTTCCTTCGCAAGGGACTTCTTGGTGGGCTAAAACTACGTATGGGGCCAATACAAGCCACCAGCCACAACCCCAACTGGAGGAACCACCCAAACCTCTCCTGGAAACCAAAACCTCCTCCCTATGTGCCTCTTGCTACACAACAACAGCATGGGTCTCAACAGTTACGCCCACCACCATCTTCATCTCGGGGCTGAATGCTTATTATGAACTCGAGGAAGGTGGTGGGTACTTGCGGAGGAAAAAAAGGCAAGGAATGCCAAAGCAAGAAAAGAATTGACACGATGGAAAGCAGACTCAATAAGAAACGAGCAACCTATACTGTAAAGTTCTGAAAAGCATGATTAAAATTCAAAAGTGCTATATTTTGAACCCTATTTATTATAGGGTTTTGAGTGCTTTTTGTGCTACTAATCATTCTAATTAACCTAATTACATTAAGGTCCCCGTGATTCTACTGGACGTATTTTGTGGTACTTTTGTAGTTTTTAAGGAAGAATCATACAACATTGTTGAGTCATCCAAACATGAAGAATTCGAAATAAACTCAACATAATAGATCGTAGACCAGAGAAAAGAAGAGCAGTAAAATAAGAAATAAGAAAAGAAGAGGATGCCGGAAGGTGCTGCAGATGCAAGAGAACAAAGAGGTCGAGGGACGCAGTGGAACAGCTGAATTCGCGCATGCTCGCCGCTTAGCATAGCTTAGTGTTACTCGTGGCATACGAAAATTTTGAATTTCGTTATGCTTCCATTCGCCATGCTAGCGAAATCTCACGGCATGCACGAAAAATCACCCCCCGTGTTTTGGTTCCAAATGACCTCGTTTTTTGTATTTTTACCATATTTTTGGTCTCCTATCAGAATCATGTATTTTAGGTATTTTGTGACACACATTTTTGTTGGCTATATGCTTCAACTTATAGCTTTAAATCTCTAACTTTTAATCTTTCAAGACAATAATGCAGCCTTGTTCCAGCTTTCTTCTCCTTTCACATTTTCGGGTGCCAAACACCCCTCCAAGGATGACAACTCGAGGATGAGCTTAAAACCCTTCCTCCTTAGCGTGGAAGGTGGTCGGGATGGATCCGCATGTCGCTGTGGTTCCCCTGTTTACACGCAGCAGTTTTGTCATTTTGCTCCTACCAACTCTAGGTTTAAAGCTTTTTTGATGTACTTTCTTCACAATACTGCTCGCAAAGCTTAGTGGTTTAGTGTATCTTTAGCTTTAGATACACTAATACTCATTAGTTGCCATTTACGAGAGCCAATCGAGGTGAGGTTAAGCGGGTTAGATTTCACCGGCAAGTGCATCCACTTTGATTACTTCTGTAATTCCAGGTTCAAGGGTTTCTATTTTTGCATCCATCGAGACTCATTAGTTACCCTTACGAATCATCAGAGGATGAGTCAAGATAGATTTTCACCAGAGGAACCTTAAATGCTAAATAAATGCTTCTACCAAAAGGAACACAGTGGGCTTAGTTTTTAAGAATGAAGATCCTGTCACGAATGACTATACGTCATCCTCCCCAACGCGAGGAAATGCACTTCGAACCCTCGCCAACATAGGAATCCAACCTCAGTGACCCAATGCTTCAAGGAGTTCTATTTACATTTATTTTCGCCTGCCTTTCATTTCTTTGAAAACCACTAACCCACTGCTTTTATCCCCACCTGCAAACCAAACTAAATCTACCATTTTCGACTTTTACTTAAATCATTCAGACGAAGAAACCAATCCCCCGTGTTCAATTTAGATCGCTATACCGCAAAGAGTTTGACTACGGCAGTAGGAGGAACATAGGAATATAAATTTTGTTGATTCCGCATCACCCTACCGTGGCACGAATCAACATGACAGCCTATAAGCCGAAATTTCCCAAAAATATGACAACCTGCAGTATTCAATATCAAGACTATCCAACCAGCAGCAGGTGCAGGAAAATGGGAAATTCCCCTCTCAGACACAACCAAATCCCAGGGGACTACATGAAGTGAGCTCTTCCAGTGAGCCAAATTCTAAGATGGATGAAGTTAAGGCTCACTTCACATGAGAAGCTGGCAAAGAGTCAAACAACTAAAGACTCCAAAGAAGAAACAAGGCCAGAAGCCGAAGAAACTGAACGTATGGTGTGGTGATCAAGTAGATCAGTAGAGAAAATAACACACCCCCACTTTTTCCTCAAGCACTAAAAGCTAAAAAGAAGGCTATTAATCAGGCTGAAATTTTAGAAGTGCTGAGGTAAGTAAAGGTCAACATCCCCCTGCTTGACATGATCAAACAAGTCCCCACCTATGCAAAAATTTTGAAGGATTTATGTACAGTGAAAAGAGGGCTAAATGTTAACAAGAGAGCCTTCCTGACTGAACAAGTCAGTGTTATCATCCAATGCAAGACTCCAGTGAAGTATAAAGATCCAGGTTGTCCAACCATCTCGTTAATATCGAGGCATTTCGTGTGGAAAGGCACCGCTGCACCTTGGTGCAAGTGTGAATCTCCTCCCCATTCGATGTATAAGCAAATGCGGTCGGGAGAACTAAAGCTCACTCTCCATCACACTGGCTCTTTATAGATCAATCAAGATACCAAAGGGGACAAAGGGAAGATGTCCTAATACAAGTGGACAAATTTACTATCCAAGAGATTTTTACAGTTAGACATAGAACCATCACAAAGAGGCCACTATGTACCTATCACCTTGAGAAGACCATTCTTGGCCACTTCCAATGTGATTATTAACTGCCAAAATGGTGTTATGCAACTCACCTTCAGAAACATGACCCTAGAACTCAACATCTTCCACTTGAGTAAAAAGCACTAGTTGTCACTGAACATGGCCTGTAGCTAGTTTGCATCATCGACAATAATCCGAGGAACAAATACTAAAGTGTGGGATGCAGGATGTGCCGATCGAAGAATTGGCCGAAATTCGTAAGGCAATAGGAAGCACAAGATATGAAACTTGTCCAGGCACCGATAAGAAACAAGAAATTTTGCCTCGATGATCGAGGAAGGAACAAGCTGTTCGTAAATCGAGTTTAAACCTTGCCTCGTGGAGCCGGGGTATGCCTATTCGGGAAGAGCAGGAGCAAAGGTCCAGCCATCATTTCATCCCCGTCAAAGACTTCACAGAAGGTAGTCTCACGCACATCCTCAGTGGGAGAAAATAAAGTAAGCGCCCGTGGAAGATTACTAATATGAAGGGTATTAGCCCAAAATTTTGCACCCATTACATCTACCTAGAGGAAGAGGCAAAGTCAGTAAGGCAGCCACAGAGAAGACTGAACCCACATATACAAGAAGTGGTTAAGGCAGAAGTCCTAAAGCTATTGCAGACTAGTATCATTCACTCCCATATCGATAAAGACTCGCGAGTCTCAACTCCATGTGCTCTTAAGTGAACGTAACCACGGTGCATAACGAAAAAGGAGAGGAGATGCCCACTCGCCTTACCACGTGTTGGAGGGTATGTATTGATTATAGAAGGCTAAATGAAGTGACAAGGAAGGATAACATCCCTCTACCCTTCATGGATCATCTTCTTGAGAGGATTTCTGGTCAGCCCTTCTACTGTTTCCTGGATGGCTATTCAAGATACTTTTTCTAAATTGAGTAGATTGCTATATGACCAGAAAAGACCACCTTCACATGCTCATTCGGGCACATATGCATACAGGAGAATGCCCTTTGGCTTGTGTAATGCCCCTGCCACATTTCGCCGGGAGTGTATGCTCGTATTTTGGTGGATCTGCAGAGCGATTATGGAGGTTTACATAGATGACATTAGAGTCTATGGAGGGAGTTTTGAAGAATGCCTAATCAACCTGGAAACTGTCCTGCATAGGTGCATAGAGAAAAACTTGGTACTGAACTGGGAAAAATGCCATTTTATGGTCAGTCAAGGAATTGTACTGGGGCATATTATTTCAGAAAAAGGAATCAAAGTTGATAAGGAAAAAATTGACTTAATTTCCAAACTGCCCTCCCCCACAAATGTCAAGATTGTGAGGCAATTCTTGGGGCATGCAGGGTTCTACAGGAGGTTCATCATGGACTTCTCAAAAATTGCCAAGCCTCTCTACAAACTGCTGGAAATAGATGCCAAATTTATTTGGGATGCAAACTGCCAAAAGAGCTTTGAGGAGCTTGAAGCCTATTTGACCACTGCACCAATAGTGAGAGCCTCCAACTAGAAGTTACCCTTCGAAGTGATGTGCGATGCAAGCGATATGGCCATTGGAGCAATTCTCGGACAAAGGGAATGAGGAAAGCCTTATGTGGTCTATTATGCGAGCAAGACACTGAATGAGGCATAGAGGAATTACACAACCACGTAAAAGGAGTCAGCCGGCAGCCGTCTATGCCTTAGACAAATTTCGCTTATTCGTCGGGTCGACATAATAATATCTGGGCGGATCATTCACCAAATACTAAGCCACCAAAAAAATGCTAAGGCTAGGGCTTATCGTGTGGATCTCCCGCTCTAAGAGCTGAACTGCAAATCAGTGGGACAAAAGGGTGTGGAAAATGCTGTCACGATCACCCATCGAGATTAACACCGTAATATAACACTCAACCCTCCAATCAATGATGAGTTCCTTTGAGGAGTCACCGCTCCCGTTGAGAAGGCACCTCGTATGCTCACATTGCAAATTACTTGGCCAGCAGGGAGCTTACCAGATTGGAAAGCACAAGACAAGAAATTCTTCTTCGCAAAAATTCACTCCTATTATTAGGAAGAACCCTTCTTGTACAAATACTATGCTGACCAGATAATCAGGAGGTGTGTGCCTGAAGCAGAGCAACAAGGAATAATCAGCCACTGCCATGAGAATGCATGTGGAGGCCATTTTGCTTCTTTAAAACTCAAGGGAAGGTGCCGCAGCTCCGATTCCACCGGCCCTCTCTTTTCAAGGTCATACCACAAAGTGTGGAATGCGACAAATGCCAAAGGTTGGGAAGATTTCGCCACATGATGCCTTTAAACCCGATTTTGGTAGTCGACCTTTCGATGTACGGGGGATCGATTTCATGGGACCATTCCCTTCCTCCTGATACCTCTCTACATTTTAAGGGAGTCGATTACGTGTCCGCCGGCTGAAGAGTCTTCATGTAGGCAGAACTGGCGGTGGTACTAAATTTGAAGGAGAATATATTCTCCGTATTTGGGGTCCTCTAAAGCCATAATTAGTGATGGAGGCTTGCATTTCAGAATAAACCTTTGGTGAGCCTCTCACTAAGTATGGTGTCAAGCATGCAAGCCTCAATACCACCCTTAGACCGCTGTCGTTGAGCTTAAATGCCAACAAAGAGATCAAGATAATACCGATGAAAGTGGTGAACTCTAATCAAAGCGATTGGTCTCATGCCGCTAGACTCTCAGGCATACAGAATGTTTTGGCAAGACGGCCTGCACTGCCTCCCATCGCCCAGTTTATGGCGGGAAGCATGTCACCCGCTCGTGAGATCGAAAGTATAAGGCATAGCGGCGCAAGAAATTGAACCCGGGATATGGATTAGCCGGGTCTCAACAGTTCTCAATATCAACGAAGAAGAACTCGAGAATGATGCCTTACTTCAACTCAAAATTACAAAAGATAAGCTCGAAGAGGTGGCATGATCAACTAAATAGCTCGCAAACATTTCAAACAAGGAGACCAAGTGTCGCTTCTTACGACTCCAAGCCCGCACTCTCTCTTCCTCGGCAAGCTTAAATCAAGATGGATCGCCCATTCGGCTCATCCAGAGGTCTATCCCAATGGATCGACCTGCTCAATCCCAAAGACTATAGTATTCAAGGTTAATGGGCAAAGGTCAGCTTCATATACGCTGCAACACTTCAACTAACAAGGAGGAGATCCCTCCTCGAATTCCTCCATGATCAAGTAAAAACAGTTTTACAGAAGTGGTTTACAAGATTCAAGCCCCTAAAATTTTGTCACCTGCTTTATTTTCATTTGTTTTTAGAGATTTTCTTGATTCTCTCGAGCTTTACTTCTTCTTCTTCTTCTCTTTCTTTCTCATTTCCTCGCCTCCCTTCTTTTTTCTTTCAAACTTTTTTTCTCATTTACAAGTTTGTTTTCTCACAATTTTTAGTCTTTTGTTTTGCAGGTGTTGCAGTGGGGCTGGGATGTTATTTTATGCATGGAAATTTTCCAAATTGAGAAATTTTCACAGCCTGTGAAAATTTGCAGGTCCCACTATTCATCTCCCTTGGCCTTTCATCTTCCGTCTGCTGCAAACCCTTCGTTTCCTTAGCCCGCCATTAATTTTCCATTCTTTTTTAACCAGCCATTTAATATGCATTTAAGGCCATTAGTTAGTTAAAACCTTTCATTTGCCCCCCTCCCTATATAAAAACCTTTTCTTTCTTTCCTTTTCATTTCACAACCCATTTCCATTTTCTTCAAGCCCCTCCCCTTTTTCTCTTCTCCTTCTCAAAGCTCGGATCATGGCGACCCACGGCACGCGCTCGACCCCGTGCGCTGCTCCTCCTATCTGGGCTTCGACCCAAATTGCCCGCCGTCGCCGCTCCTCCCCGTCGCACCCTCCGCCGCCTCCGCCGGCCGCCCCCGTCGCGCTAAGGCGTTGTCTCTGGTTCTCCCCACGCACTCCGCCTCCCATCCTCCTGGCACTGCAGCCCCTGCCTCGAGGAGATACCACACTCGGGTTGGCCCCACTCCACCTCTCCGCCACATCCTAGGCCATCCCGGAGGGCCCCACCATCTAAAAGGGCCCGAATCTCAAGCCCAGGGGAGTCCTCCAAACTCCAGCCCGTGGAGCCACACGCACCCCATCGCACCCTATCGAGCCCTCCTCCTGGGACCTCGTTCCCAGCCTCCATCATCCGATCACACTCTTCCACCGCAACCTTATTCCAAGGGAATGCTGATTTACAGCTGAGATGAACCTGGCATGACGAGGTTTTATTATGATCTTTGTCTTTTCACAGACCCTGAGCTCCGGCACCTGATGTCTCTGGGGCAAGTGCAGGTAGTCCTGAGTCGCTCATGACACCCCGTCAGTTTCATTTCTGGGCGGTCATCGGTTCTACCACACGATTTATTATCCGTAGAGCAAGTCCAAACTCGACCGCTTCTTCATTTCTCCATCGACGCCGGCCGTGATATCAGGCCTTAGATGACGCCGCTACATTCAACCGTCGCCGGTCCTGCTAACTCGACCGCTTATAGGCAGTGGTCCCATCCCTCACCCAGGGAGATGGTCCGTTTTCTTTCCAGGGACACTACTGTAGGGACGATTATGTTTAGGAGGCAGCTCTCGCCACATATTCTTCTTATAGATCACATTCTGCGGTCTAATCTTTTTCCCCTCCAACATACAAGCCTAAAGGAGAGGGAGCCACCTGAGGCCCTATATCAAAAGATCTGGGGAGGGCTACCAGTTCACCCAACGGAGCTTATTATTACTTCCTTGTTCCATTTCGAGGACAAGGTCCATCACAAGAGTCTACCTCGAGCTGAGTCCACGCCTTTTTTATTCCCGAGACTCATGTGCCAGGTGCTTGAGCATATCGGCTTCCCTGATGAGCCTAGATTGGAGCGTCGTCATGACTGTGAGGCCATCCTTACCATCGACGCTGGCTTATGCCTGGCTTTTCGCCTCTTTCCGTCCAGCCCACTGAGACCACCAACGATATTCGGGCCGAGTAGCAACCCCTCCAATGGAGCATATTGGGGAGCCTCAGCTCGACACCCCTCGCCTCCTCGACATCTCCCTCCAGCCCAGCGACCGCCAAATTACCGCCTCTTCGCGCCCCGGCTCCGGGCATCACTCCCTACGCATCTGGGTGGCCGCGAAATGAGAACTTTCAAGACCACCTCTCGCAAAGATATCACGATTTCCACCCGGGACTTTCTGATCATCATGGATGCAGTCCACTTGTTCTCCATTATAGCAACATCATTTCATGACGCCCATGCAAATCCGCTGACAGATGATCGCATGACTGAGTCGCCATGGCTCGCACTGTACCCTATTCTCGCACGTAACCCGAAGCCATCCTCATGTGTGATCCGCAGTCACCCGGGGTCTCCTCGCGATCTCCCCCATATGTACTAAGCCAAACTGCTAGCCCTACTCCAAAGAGACCTGGTGCTCTCCACCTCCAAACTCATGTGACTCCCCCTCGTCATCCTCGCACCGCAACAAGCCAGGTACCACTTCTCCAAAGAAAGACCTCAGCCCGTTCCAAACCGAGGACGCCTTCACCGGGCCACCGACCGTGGAGGTAGCACTCGACTACCTTCCAATCTACACCCCATTACTGGCCAACGGCACACTCAAGGTCTGGGGAGAGTTAGTGAAGGAAGTGATTTTTATACTTTAGATATCAGTTTTTTGTTACACTTTTTAGTCTGTTACATGTGTAAGCAAAGCCCATTTTGTATGTTTAGTGGCTTGCTTTTTGCTTCTTTTTGAGAAAGCTGTTTTTGAAAAAGCTGAAAATTTAGTGACACACACAATACACTCGCCACTCTCGCCTTAACCTCACTTGCAACAATCCCGCCCCCATTTTGAAGCGTGGTTTCTACTAACCCGTGTTGAAAAATTGAAACATTGCCCAATGCCATTGATACTAGATTAATTCCACATGATTGCTGGTTGGTCGGGCTGAGTCTCCCGGTATTCAATCTTTTCTTCCACCTTTAACTAGCCACATCAGGCACATCGCTTTCTATAATACCGAGAAACCGCATAACTCCTTTATCGTGCAAACCTACCCTAGTTTCATTGACCACCTGTAAAAGGTTATGGTTCCCTAGAAAAGAAGGCCAATGAAGTCTTCCAAAAGAAAAATACAAAGAAAAAGAAAAATAAAAAGGAAAAAGAAGAAGAGAGAAGAGAAAAGTCGCGACGCTTTACCTTGTAACCTGAGCACGGTCCGAGGGGTTGGGAGCCACCGACTTAGTGCTCGCTACATGGGTGGATGGGTGAGGTTTAGCGAGTCGTAGGTGTTGGAATTCGAATTCATTCGGAATCCGAGGTGAAACCAGAGGAGTTAGTGGTCGAAAGATCCTCATGACTTGATTCCCTAAGCCTTAGTTGGTTGGGAGTCACCTGCACTTCGCTATACCTGACTTTGCGAGGTCGATTTCTCAAGACAGATCCTATAATACAAAAAGAAATATGACAAAGAGTGGAACCAAGATTTATTTAGGTCGGGTCAACGTGGCTAGACTCGCAAAGAGCTTGGCTGGAGTGGGAGAGCGGTTTAGCAAGATATTGTGTAAAACTGATCACATAAACACTTAGATTTTGGTGGAAGTTTCGTGGTCGATTCTCGATAGGCTACTCTTCAAACTCGTCCTCGTATGGCATTTATTCCAAGCCGGCCGCCGCAAGTGTGGTCTCAATCATTCACACCGGGGTAGGGCATTACTTACCATACACTTCTTTGAAAATACCTTCCTTTCGCATGAGCTTAACCCGTCATTTCTTCTTTGTCATCAAGTAAGGGACTAGGAACGGTCGGTCGGGGAGTGATTATCGCCTAAATAGTGTCATAAGGTTGAGCCCCTGCTCATTGCAGGTTTTGAGCACTTCGGTGGTACTAATCAACTTAAATAACCCAATCGATAATAATTAAGGTCCCGACTATACTACTAATCATATTTTATGATATTTTTTAGTTTCAAGGGGGCCAATTACACCATTATCTTCGAGTCAATTCAAATACGAAGAACCCAAGCCGAACTCAAAGGTGCATGTACAAAGCAGAAGGCAACTCGAATCCAAACATGCAGTGGGTAGTGAGCATTGCCGATTTTGCAGTGTCATGACCACAATCGTAGAATTTCCGTACCGCTAAACTCTCGTGAGGGTTGCGATCCCTTCGTAGTCGCGAAATCACGCCTCGCCCTCGCTTTGATGTGTTGACCACTTTTTGACCGCTGTGGTTTTGTACCAAAATTTCATTATATTTTTGTCGTTTCATACTTGTACTTTGACTCGAGCAAAAAGATATAAGCCTCATTCAAGCTCGTAAAATCAATCAATTCATTAATCATTAAAATCGCGCCTAAAGCTTTCAAATTTTCGTGGGTGTGATTTTCTCTCATTTTTCTCCCTTTCGCATTTTTCAATTAGCCAAACACCCTCGAAGGGATGAGAACTCAAGGGATGTTGCTAAACCCCCTCGCCCTGAAGTTATGAGGGCCACCGCTGAAGTTTTGAGGTGAAGCACTGCTTCCTCTCAAGGCTAACGCAGTATTTATTACCATTTATGTTTCGCATCTCACGTGCTAGGTTTGAATCCATGTGATGTACCTCGAGGCCGCATTCTTGGCAAGCCTTTCAAGGTTCGCTGATTTATTGCTACCCGCTGGATGCTAACTTAGTTTCCATTTATTTGCTCCTACTGTGTTAGGATCCGTGGTCATGAATCGTCAAACATTAATGGTTAATAAATGTTGTATACTAAGAGAAAAACTTTTAGGGTTCAGTCTTTATGGCTAAACATAGATCCGGTTCAGTAATTAACTATAGGTCATCCTCCGTAATGTGAGGAAAAGGACTCGAGGAAATTATATTTGCCTTAGAACCCTAAGTACAGTGGCCCGAAACTTCAAGGATTTCTTTTACCCTTTATTTCCCTATAGCTACGGTTTTTCAAGCCATCAACCCTAATTGCTTTTACATAAGAAACCCCAAATCCGCAGTGGAAACACCATTTTCGTCAATCGTGACTCACGCCGCATGAAGAAAACCCATCCCCGAGTTCGAATTTATTACTATATCTGGCAGTGAGCTTTGCCACGGCAAGAGGGAGTTTTAGGTTATAAATTTTGTTGATTCCCGTACACCTATTATGGCACGAATCACCTCATGCCCACTAATCCTAGGTATTCACATACCTAAACCCCGGATACCACGTCGTGACGTTGATATCAATTATCGAGCAATAGGTAATCACAAACCAAAGCTCTAACACCAAGCTATGATGCTTGTACCAAACACCGAGCTACATGTAATCGCATACCTAAGCTCTATACCGTAAGGGCATGTCCTAGACCCGCGCCCAACAAACCAGTAATCGTATACCCAGCCTCGATATTGTCGTGACGTCCCAATCCCTGGGTCCCGCCAACCCGTTAAACCCATGTATATCGGGGCGCCCCGACATCCCACCTCACATGTCTCATATATCGAGACCCATTTCTGCATATTTAATTCACAATATACAAAATATACAAAAATATATGATAGACTATAATCACAGTCTCTTTACAATCCCTTTGATACCAAAAAGTTGTACATGGTTTGGTTCTGCTCGAATATAATACAAGACAAAACCAAAACAAAAGCTATATCCGGCCTGATTCCATATGTGTCAACCGCCCGCACCGGACCAGACCAGTGCGGGGTCTCACAACGGGCAGCAAAGCCTAGTAGTGAAAATCTCCTACAAGGGTTACTCCCCAATGAAAATCTCCTACAAGGGTTACTCCCCACCTAAGTGCACATGAAATGGTCGCACAACAAACACACATCCAAGTACAAACATACATATATCTACCCGAATGTCTACATGCCATGAATGGGACTCGACTCACCATGCCCCATATACCTAGCCCTCACCTGCTCCATTACCTAATGCAAGTGCCAATGGGCAACCAATCACGAAGGTCAATCCCGAATTCTATCACACAACCCGAAGTCTATGGGATAAATGCGTAAAAATCTAGCAGGCTCCTCGGGGTAAATGTAACTTTTCTGGACACAATCACAGAGTCTTACACCTTTTGTCATTTTTACGAGCTTTAACCGATGGATACTCTGTCTAACCAATGTTCTAGGCTTTCGCCTCGAGGTAATACCTTCAAGCCTCGCCCAATACATTATTTATATTTCTTTTTATGCTTGAAACCATGATACATCCATTGGACGTCGTCCAAAGTACGAGCTCATTATCCATTCATCAACAATGATGATGGATGACCATACCCATGCACACCCATGCACACACACCCAATATAATGCGATGTCCCTATCCATATGCGATGCTAATGCCACTGCATGTTCTCATGTTACATGTATGATGAACCCTACATGGAACATTCTACTTAATCGTACTTCATGCCAAGTACCATGTAAACATATACACTTCACATCCATTCATGTTAATACATTTTTTTAAATACACATATATTAACATATTTATACATGTATTCATCATGTGTATTAAATTTCAAAGAATAACACACAAAACATTTCACATAATTCGCCATTTCCGCCATAGGTCCCGCCATACTCAAATTTCTTAAAATCTAAGTAAAACTTAGTCTAGAAATTCCAAATTTTGTAAATATCACAAAAAATTCAGCACACAATTTCCTGCTCAGGCCATACATAGCCCCGAGCATTTCAGATACAACCCGGTTCTGAAAACAGAAGTTCCGAAAACTAGAACGGATATTTTATCCATTGTTCATGTCCCAGCCCATGTTCAGCCCACGGTTTGGAAGATCACTTCATCTTATTAAATTCTAGACTTCATAAGCTTTCCGTAGAGTCCAAGAACACACAAATCAAAGTTCGGACGGGAAAGTTATGGCCATCCAAAGTTGGCGCTGCCGATTAGCAGGGGTGGTGTGGAAATTCGGGCACGCCCCCATTTTCCATTCTACCCAGATTTGCTCAGTTCCGGGACTCCGTGATCGGCCTTGGTGGTCCTGGGAACTCATATACTCGGTCCATGACTGTCCCACAATCACAAACAAACCACACAACATACAAATTCGCTTGGAAATAAGACGAAACCTCGTAGGCCATTGCGCGACCCCTAGGCGTAGCATAAAACCGAGGTAGGAAGACACCTACATCTCGGGGCGATGTCTGGGCCTGAGCCTATCCGAGTCCGACCACTGCACGACGTTGGTCCGGTTTCATTCCTCTTCTCATCTTCTTCTTCCTCTTTTCTTTTCTTTTGAATTTTCTTTCTTTCTTTCCTTTCTTTCTTTATTTTCTTCTCCCCAACCGACCTAAACACCACCTTTCTTTCCTCCTCCTACCGAACTCGACCCAGCCAGCCTTCCTCCACGCACCCTCTCCCTCTCTCTTTCTTTGGCTTTTTTTTTATCAAGGCTTTGATAGGTAGTGAATCACGCCACCCCCCAACATGTACTCTCCTCAAGAAATTCTACTCATTCAGAGGAGCTATGAGTGTGACACCCGGCATGCTAGGTGTCAACTGATGCCATTCGGCGCCTATACAATCGAATCTCTAGTTTTCTTGAAAAATGTTTAAATTCCAGCAGTCTCGAAATCATTGAAATTCATTTGGGGTGTGTCTAGATTCATAGTGATTCAAAGGTGTGATCCGTTTTGTCATCCGAGATCTAGAAAAATCCCACTTTATGTTTTTGGACTATTTCAAAAATTACCTTTTTGCCCTTTTTTTGCAAAATTTGAAGTTTTCAAAATTTCACAGGTTTTACAATAGCTAGGGGTCAAGGATGGTTGAGTGACCTCCAAAGGTTTAAAGCACATCATCCCAAAGGGGTATGGGAGGGGGATGGAGTAATTAGTTGACCCTTGGATTCAGATGGATCGAGAGAAGGTATTGGAGGCTTTGGAGGCTTTGGAGATCACCTCTGATGCGGTAAAGATAAGATTAGTTGCGTTCCAACTGGAAGGTGAATCCCAATTATAGTGTAATTGGATTAAGACCTCTAGGAATCTAGAGGCAATGACATGGGGAGAATTCTGAGAGCTCTTCATGGGCAAGGTCTTCCCAGCATCAGCTAAACATGCCAAAGCTTGAGAGTTTCTAGAGTTGAGACAGGGAGCCATGACAGTACTGGAATACGTTGCTAAGTTCACTGAATTAGCATGTTTCGTGGACGATTACTTGTCCACAGATATGGCCAAAGTGAGGAAGTTTGAGGATGGTCTGAAATTGTCCGTACGGGGCGGGTGTAGGACTTCTCACATAAGATATGGACTCCGTGAGTCGGGCGATATGGCCATCGAGAGAGGAAATTGATGGCGCGAAAGAGCATCCGGGATGGTGTTAGTGGAGAAGAAGAAGAATCAGTTTTTCTTCTAGCTGGGAAATAGCGAGGAAGAGCAATGCTCCCGGTCACAAGGTGCTACCTGGCTTTTTGCTATTTGCGCAGAGACAGGCGGAGTATGGGTCGAGGTAGGGACGGGGCTCTGGGGCCCAGGGACTTTAGGGACCTAGGGGCGTGTTTAAGCCGTTACTCCATAGACTAAGCCTGGAGATCAGTCGGTTATACAGGGTATGTTTCTACTATCTTGCCTTTAGGCAAGGATAATGTTTGATTCTGGTGCATCGCATTCATTCATTGCTACATCATGTGTGAAAGAATTAGGCTTAGAGGTTGAGAGCTTGGAAAAGTCGTTGCATGTAAGCTCTCCCCTAGGAACTAGGGTGAGTGTTGATCTGATATGTCAGGATTATGAGTTAGAGATCTCAGGGATCCTACTCACTATGGACCTAAGGATCATGGGCATGTCTGAGTTTGATGTCATCTTCGGGATGGACTGGTTGACAGCACACCGAGTCGTCATTGATTGCGATTGTAGGAGAGCTACTGCTTACACACGGGACCGGTGTTTGTGTTGTGTTTTGAAGGGGGAGGATAAGCACGAGTGCTTTACCCCGGGCCCAGGTATACGACTTAGTGCTTGCGGACTGGAGTTGATGGGTTGGTGATTAGTACCCAAAAAGTTCTATTTTGAGTCCTATTCAAGATAGGTTTTGAGTGCTTTTTGCGTACTAATCATGTAAATTAAGCCAATTGGCATGTGCAGGTCTACTTAGTGCTATTGATTTGGTTTCGAGTTGTTTTTGTAGTAGTTTTGCAGGTTTGGCAACTTAGGTCATCAAGCTTGGCCGTGGTGGTGCTGAATGCAAAATTCTCGACCAGATTTCAATACCCCAATGAAGAAATGTCAAGTGGAAATGATGAAATAGAATTTGAGCAACTAAATGCAAGAGGCAATGCGGGAGGCAAAGCTAGTTTTAAGCTATGTGCGGAAATTTCGCAAGGTGCGAAAATTTATAAGGATTGAGAAAGAATGCAAGGATTGCGAAAATTTTGTAACCATAAGCGAAAATTTAAGCTATCTGCCAGTTTTTATTTAAACTAGCGAATTTAGCTATCATAGTGAGAATTTGGCTATCATGCCAGTTACGCATGCATAAGCGGTTAATTTCGCTATGCCTTGTATTTTAGCTATGATAGCGAATTTCGGTATCATAGCGAAATTTTCCTTATGCGAAATTCAGCATAGCGAAAATTGTTCCCCATTGTTTGATTCAAACGATCTCGTTTTTGTATAATTCCCATTTGTCCCCTATTGTAATCATGTATTTTTTAGGTATTTTGGTATTTCACACAATTGGGTTGGTATATAAGCCACCTTATAGCTTTGTAACCTATTTTTTAATCTTCAAGCTTTCATTGACCCATGACTTTGGGTTTTAGGTTACATTTTGCTCTCTTCTCTCTCTTCTTTCTCTCACATTTTCTTGGCTTCCAAACACACCCTTGAGGATGGCGCTCAAGGGATGCTTAGCTAAGCCTCAAGCCTTGAAGAGGAGGGTTACTAGCTTGGTTATTGGTGGTTTGGCAGTGTCCTCATGCTTTAAATGAAACAGGTACTGCATTTATGGTTCCAAACTTTCCAAACTAGGGTTTAATGTTATTTAATGTCTTTCCTTTGGTCATACTTATCATGCCCCAGGGTTGATTACATTCTTAATGGTAGATGCAACGAGCATTCTTTGAATGTCATTTACGAGGCCATTTGAAATGAGGTTAAAATGCTAGGTTTCCAAACTAACTAGAACATTAAATGCTCGATGTAATTTGGACTCAAATAGGAGTGTTTTAGGGTTAGGTTTTATAGCTAAACAAAGATGGGTTTGGCACTTGTATATGTCATTAAGCCGTGCGAAATAACCATGGACACACCCAATAACCCCATTTTATCAAGCTAGTGACCCAAGCCTTCAAGGTCACCATTTCACACTTTAATATAAGCCATTCCGGTTAGCCCAGTGACACCAACTTCCACACTTTTTAATGCAAATCAAAATCAAATAAAAGAGTATACCATTTTCAATCATGATCTGAATCATTTGTGGGATGAACCCATCCGTGTTAGGCCTAGACCACTATACTGCGGTAACTTGGCTACGCGATGGGAAGAACAGGATACAAATTTTGTTGATTAGGATCACCCCAGCGTAGCCTGAATCAAATGGCGCCGTTGCCGGGGATGGTGCCAAACTACGGATGATGAGTTGATATGTTCTTGTAATCCACATTACAAGTGTTGGTGACCCTTTTAATCCTTTTTGAATTTCGTTTGTTTGAATTCTGAAGTTTCTTTACTTAGCGATTCTTGCCATTTTTATTTCTCTGGAGTCAGTTTTAAGTAGCTAACTTACGACCCTTTTTGGCAAGCCCTAGTTTGTGTTCTTTGCTTTGTCTCATTTTTATTATAGCAGTGTTTATGCATCACTAGGATAGAATAGTTAAATTAGACACGAGAATCAGTACACCGAGTTGAGCAAAATTCACTTAATCGGTGTCTCTGGAGTGATCAAATGGATCCTCTACGAGGAGCGGCGAAGTCGACAAGGTATCGGTGAATCCATGACATACGGTCGATGAGGATCCGTACACCCTCACCCAGAGTTAGGTGCATAGCCTCACGCATCATACTCATGGCGGGGATGTAGCGGTGAGACCTACTGGTGCCTGGCACGGCATTTCATGGTATGGAGAATGAAAATCCATACACCCATATAAGGGATTTTGAGGAAGTGTGCATAACCTTTAAGGAGGGCTGATTAGTGCCCCAAAAGTGCTATTTTGAACCCTATTTTTAATAGGTTTTGAGCGCTTTTTGTGTACTAATTGTTATAATTAACCCAATTGACATGTTCGGGTCCCTATTGCACTTCTAATTGCATTCCGAGGTTGTTTTTGTAGTTTTTGTAGGAATTGGAAGCCAAATTATCGTGTCAATCCAATCATAACCAAAGTCGGGTTGATTTCCATCAATTTCATATGGTCTTATATCAATTTGACAATGGGAGTGAAGAATTTCAAAGCATGAAGAAATGGAACAATGCGGTGGGAATAGTGCGACGAGCCAATGGAGCAGTAGCATAAGAGAGGCAGTGAATTTACGTATGGCATAGCGAAAATTTCGCTAGGAATCCTAGTTAAATTTTCGCTATGCACAAATTTTCGCTAAGCTAGCTAAATTTCGCTAGCTTAGCGAAAATTACTGTGCATAGCGAAAATTTAATTCGTATGCCTTGTATTTTTCGCTATGCTGGCGAAATTCACGCGTGCATAGCGAAATTTGCACTCTGTTTTGTGTTTAAGCGACAGTTTTGGTTTTCTCCTTTCTACCCTCCTTTGTATTTTGTTGTTTCATATTGTTTTGTATTTCCCTAACCACGAGCATATATAAGGCTGGAGTCATGTAATAAATGACAATCAATCACATCACAATAAATTTTGGGCTGCTCTTCATTGCTCCCTTTTTCTCTCATTTTCTTGGCACTTTACGGCGACCCAGACACCTTGATGGCCGAGTCGAGGGTTAACAAACTAAAATCCGCTTATATGCTGACGAGAAGGAAGCAGGTGTTGGATACGAAGTTTGGAGGGTTCCCACATTCTTCAACCGGTACTCAACGCGATTTGTGTTTCATTTCTAACTTTAGGTTTTTATCCTTCGAATCTCCTTAAATGGCTATTATTTGGTAAGCTTTTTAGGGTTCGGTGGATGCTTATTGCTAGATCGGGATTCATTAGTTACCCTCTATGATCCATTGAAGGGAGTCAGGGGACTCATTTCACTTTATCATTGATGCCCGATGGCAGTGGTATCATTTATCAAAGGAAAATTATTAGGAGTCGATTTTTTACGATTAAATAGCAAGTTTGGGAGATGACTATATGTTGTTGGTCGATTACACACGATGCTTGAGATTATATAAATTACATAAATATAACACACCATGTAAGATAGCAAATTCTAAATTGCAAATCAATAAATAAAATGAAATTAAGATTAATAAACAACTGTTCGACAATGAATATGAATAGTATGATTCGAGGCTGTGAAACACGAGTTTCCTTAAAACGGTCGCTCACGCAGTGCTTGTGTCAATTGGAGTGTTCGTCTCCCGGAATCTATGGTGCAGGGATTTCCTGGAGTGCACCCCAAAGATTCTATACCACTTGAACCTAAGAGAGCCTTCGCCTCTATCACTTACAGTAACTAGCGTGTGTGTTAATACCCACAGAGCCAATAAATAAGCTGCGTACATTGAGAATACAAACTAGTTTTCAGAGCATAAAATTTTAAAACATATTTATTACAATTTATTCACACTAAAAAAGCGTTGCTAATTTAAAACATATTTATTACAATTTATTCACACCTAGCGTTGCTAAACGTTTAAAAATCAAACAATCCCAGCGTGAATGAATTGTGAGAAAAGCGAGGCTTCGACGGTGATAGAGCTCTGCGGTCGAGACTGCGCATAGGATAGGTAAGGTTTTATCCTTTGAACCTTCCCTTATGAGAATATATTTACTTCTTGACTAAAGGTAGACACGTGTCCTTGAACCTCTCGTCGTTTATGTAAATGATAGTATATCTCACAGGGACTCTTCACTGGCATTCTTCGGTTCTCCTTTGTTATGTCCAGTTTTAATTAGTGGACATCTTCCACACTGGATTCTGCAAGAGTTTCTAAAAAAATTGTGCCCTATACAATTCTCCTTTGAAGCGGCCCCTCTTCTCTCTCACATAGGTGATTTTTTAACTATGAGTACTCTCGATACTTTCCTTTGGTTCCCGACACATTAGAATCATTAAGAAAGCATAGCTTAACCTCATCTCAGTATATATCCTTTGTTTCATCATAGGAATGGACAGGAGGTTAAAACCCCCACAGTGATCCAAACCAGTCTTTACGATTTAGTTGTCCCTTTGAACCTAGATATTGGGATCTCGAGTCAATTAGGTAGGGTTTCCATCGTATTGACTCTTCATTTTTATGGGCTTTAGTCGTTCCTCGATGACTTCCTCAGCCCAATTCTCTATTCAACCCTTTGGTTAGCGGATCCGTAATGTTCTCTTTGGACTTTACATAGTCAGCGGAGATAACTCCAGGTTGAGATTAATTGCCTAATGGTGTTGTTGTGTATCTCCGGCCCGTATGTGTCTAGGCACATTATACATCATTTTTAACGCTATGCCTATTCTTGGCCCGACTATCCTGATGGATAGATATGGTATCACGGGCTTTGGCCACCTAGGAATATCCTCTGAGGTGCGTAACCATTCGGCCTCTTGCATTTATCCAAAGCAATGAATTACAGTTCCATAGTGGATCGGGCTGTCTGATTTGTTTCGAGGATTTCCATGAAATTCTTTTGCTAGTGTGACACATATCCACTAGTCGACCGAGTTCTTCTCGTCGGATATCCGATTGGCATCAGCTGTATCACTTCGATACAAGCTGGATATCTTGTGTAGGTGCAATCCATATTCACGAGTATACCGTAAGTATCTTAATACTCTTACAATTCCTTTCCAATGAATCACCATTTGGATTACTCGTGTATCTACTCAGGTTTACTAGCCGTATTAAGCCTCTCACGGTCTTGTATGACTCATCAAGTACATTGATCCCGATCACCTAGAATACTCCAGTGAGATACACTTTCTCCTGTATTTTTTTGACATGTAGTTTACATCTATAGGTGTTCTAGCCACACGAGTCATAGGTCCACTTTAGGAACTTATCCGGTGTTTACATCCACATAATGTGATTATTTGAGAACTAGTCCATCGGAGGTTCTCAATTTTACCCCCAAAGTCACATCAACAAGAATAAATATCTTTCATGTCAAACCTTGTGTAACATGGCCTTAGTAGATTGATCATTTCATCGTCACTACCAACAATGGGCATGTCATCAACATACAGGACACAAAATGACATACCATTCTTATGTTCTTGACATATATGCATTTATCACACTCATTGATTTTAAACCATTAATAACCTTCTATTTATCAAACTTTTGATGCCATTGTTTTGGTGCTTGTTTAAGGCCATATAGGGACTTTCTTAACGCAAACTTTCTTTTCTTGTCACGGAGCTGCGCAAAAACCCTCGGAGTTGCTCCATGTAGATCCTCATCTAGATCTCCATTAAGCAGTCTTCATCCATTTGATGTATTTCAAGATTTCGCAATGCAACAATAGCAGTACCACATTGTACTTAAGGAAGTTATTCACCGTTCTGGGAGAATAAGTATCAAAGTAATCAAGACCTTCCTTTTGTTTGTAACCTTTAATTACAAGTCTTGCCTTGTACTTATCAATTGTTCCATCGGTTTCATTTTCCTTTTGAAAATCCACTTATACCCTAATTAGTTTACTACAGGAGGAAGGTCCACTGATTCCCACGTATGGTTTTCTGGGGATGGAATCATTTCACTTTTGATAGCTTCTTACGAGAGCCTTCCCCAGAGTTCACCGCTTCTTTATAGCTCACGAGGTTCACTCTCCAGCATATAAGTGAAAATCTGGACCAAATGATTTTTTACTCCTTATTCTTTTGCTGCGTTGAGGTTCATCTTCAACCTCTTCTTCTTGTTCTTGTTCTTGATTCGGCTATCTTCATTCATAGTCTTAAAATGTTAAGCAAATGAGACTTGAGATTATTCGAACTTACATGGAAAACGTGTTCAAAGCAGCATTCCTTGATTCCATGTCGTATTCTTGTGTATATCGGGGGATTTCGGACATATACAAGAAATGATAAGCACTACTATTTTGTGCATAGCCCATGAAGATGCAATCAACGGTCTTGGACTATTTTCACACTTTTTTAGGTGTTGGGAACAACCACTTTGGCAAGACACCCATTAAGTGGTATTTATAGGAAGGATTGTCTTCTTTCCATGACTCATATGGTGTCTTTTTTGTTCTGCATCCTTAAAGGTACCTTATTTAAAAGGTAATTCGCCAGACAAAATGAGTTCCCCCACGTGTTAAGGGTAACACAGGAACTTATTAGCATTGAATTCATCATTTCTTTTAATGTAAGATTTTACGCTTCGACCACACCATTTGGTGAGGAGTGAATGAGTGGAGTATTGACTTCATATCTAATCCCATGTTGTCCACGAGTAATCACCAATCGGTGTTGCATACTCACCACCCGCGATCACTTCTAATCACTTTAATTTTCTTATTAAGTTGATTTTCAACGGCACTGTAGAAAACAAATTTTTCTAAAGTTTCATCCTTGCTCTTAAGCAAATACACATAACAATACTTCGTGCTATCGTCCACGACAAAAAGTAATAAAACCTTATTGCCACCCTTGTCGGGGCAAATTTAAGATCACATATGTCACTATGGATCATATCCGAGGTTCGATGTTTCTTTCAATCGATTGAAAAGATGACCTTGTCATTTTGCTTCTTCAAGTCTCATATTGTTGTTATCAATTTGAAATGTGGGAATATGACTTAAGTTAATTAATCTCCTCGAAGAACCATAATTAACATGTCAGTCTACCATGCCATAAACTAGAGACTAACAAATACGAGAAGAGCTTGCTTTATTCATTGTTTGGGCTTCCGAGTCATAACATTAAGTTTAAACAACCCATTACAAACATATCCCTTTCCCCTGGTATCCACGACTTAGACAAGATAACCTTGTATTGGACTCGAACACCATCCTAAATCCGTGTTTGTTCAACAGTGAACCGAAGAGCGGAAATTCTTAGGATACCGGTACATCTGACATTGTTGAGTGTCGGTCTTTCGAAGTCATCGCTGAGATCACTTTTCCTTGTCCTCGGATGTCGAACGTAGCAGAATTCCCTATGAACAACTTCTCCCCGCTATCAAGCGGGTCGAAGGAAGTGAACATCATTGTCGACAGACATGGCGGGTTGCACGGTATCGGTCACCGCTCCTTTGGGTTTGACCCGATCGGGTTCCCGCCGAGAGATCTTGTTGAGAGGTTCATGTGTCATCCAACCTCTTGTGTGATTTTCCATCACATTTGCCTCCTTGTTCTTATTTTCCTCGTGATCTGTCACGCCGCTTTGTAACCCATCTTGTCCCACAATTAAAGCACTTCCTTGGAATTTTGCTTCTTGGATATTCCTCATTTGGTCCCAGTTGACCCACGCTGGTTGTTCTCTTTTTGAACTTGGAGCTCACGACCATGCTCCACACATTGCCAGCCTTTACTTGATGAAATATGAACCCTCTTCTCGGAAACGCTTATTGTCTTCGTCAATTCAAAGTAACGTCAATTCTTAAGCGTTCATTTCCTTTAGCTTATACTTTAGGTAGTTCACTTGAAGTCCTTCCACCCGGGAGGCGGCTTCTCGTAATGCGAAGCAGCTGAGAGCTTCGCTAAAGATCATCCTTCGAATGAATCTCATGAAGAATTAACTGAAATTCTTGTACTTGGCTGACCACAGTCTTGGAGTCCACCATTTTGCCAATCTAGGAATCGGCCCACGACAAATTTTTAGCACCCGGCATCCTGGGTCTTATATTTCTTGTCTATTGACTCCCACGAGTTCCTTAGGCATGCTTCTTTACAGTAAACTTGTTATGCAACAGCTTGTCAGCTAGGCCCATTCCAAGACATAATTCCGACACGGTCATGGAACTCTTCCATACATCAAACGCCATGAGAGAACCTCTATCCTCTTCATTCACTTTAGGTGGATCCTCAGTTAAAAACCTCGCAAGGTTCAGTGTGGTCAGATAAAACAGCATCTTCTGTTGCCACCTTTTGAAATTCAAACCATTGAATTTCTCCGGTTTCTCAGCGTGGTTCACCGGAACCGTCACAGCTGGCGTTGGCACTTGTGCCGCAGAGTTGGAAGATTCCCCCACATTGGCCATTTTCCTGTTCAAAACAAGAAACTATTAATTTATTGCTTTCAAAAAATGCAACAAATAATATTTCAGCAAAGAGAATTTTTTCTCTCGGGATGGCGTCGACACGCATGCCCGCGTTATGACCGCGTCGGCGCCCTCGGCGCACGCGTGGCCAGCGCCCGTCGACACCTCAATGCAGCCGGCGTGCCCGGTCGGCCACATATGACAGGTTGGCCCCAGCCACGACCCGGCGGCCTGCGCCCGGACCAACCCGACGCGTGGCAAGCATCCCACCCCAGGCCCGTGACCCGAGCCGCGTGTACCGCAACTCTCAAGCCCACACATATACGGCCCATCCCACCGCCCGGCCCGAGCACAAGCCCGGAAGCATGTGACCAGCCCGGCCAGCCCCGAGCCTCACGGTCGGCTCGGCGGCCGGGACCCGCGCCTCCCGGCCTTGCAAGCCCACAGCGTGCGGCCAGTTTGTGCCAGTTTTCGGCCGTCGATCGAAAAACAATTAGGCCACGAACTCGGTCATGCAGGGTGCCTATCTCTTCGTCCCGACATGGGCTAGAGATCCATTGTTTCAAAATTTTTAATTTTGATTTGCCAATCAAATGTCAAAAATTTAATAAAACGGTTTCCAAACAATTTAAAACCAAGTTTAATGAAAAAAATTTAATCCATATATTCTTGTCCTGCAACAAAAAGATTAGATAAACATGTATATATATAAGAGTACTCAAAATAACCAGAAAATCTCTTTCCTTCAACACATTCACTTTGCTCAAAAAACGAGAATTCGTTTTAAGATTGGTCAATTACACCGATGTGATTATATAAATTACATAAATATAACACACCATGTAAGATATATCAAATTCTAAAATTGAAAATCAATAAATAAAATGAAATTAAGATTAATAAACCTTTATTCAACAAGCTAGAATATGAATCTGATATGATTAAAGGGCACATGAAACACGGTTTCCTTAAAATTAGAGCCCACAAGGTGCTTGTGTCAAATTGGAGTGTTAGATGCCGAATCTGACCCAGATTAGCAGGAGATTTCTGGAGTGCACCCCGAAGATTCTATACCAGCAGAACCTAAGAAGCCTTCACTCTATCACTTGAAGTAACACAACGTGTGTAATTCAAAAGCCACCCCTAGAGGCAATAAATAAGCTCTGTATTACCAACAAAATACAAACAGAATTTTTTCAAACTTATAATTTAAAAACATATTTATTACAATTTATTCACACTAAAAAGCAGAATTTACTAAACGTTTAAATCCAACATATGTCCTTTCCCCAATGCGAGGAAAAGACCTTTGGAGAACCTCGGTTGCCACAGGATCCACAAGCCCGTCTGCTGATACTTCAAGGAGACCTCTTTTACATTTTTTTTTTCTTATTTTCCTTCATTTTTAATATCATCACCACTACCAAAACCTCCTTTGTTTTATGGAAATTCCTTAAATCCAAGTGAAATTCCTGCATTTTTCCTCACTTTGATGATAATTTTTTTAGAAACCCATCCTGTGTTCGACCCTAGGCGCTATCTGTGTAGCTTGACTCACAGCGGTAGGAGAAATTTAGGATACAAATATTGTTGATTCCGTATCACCCTCTTTGTGTACAGATCAAAATGGCGCCGTTCTTAGGGATGGTGCCTAAGTGCATTTGGCGAAGCTAATGGAACGCCGCGGTCTCATCCCACAAGTATTAGTAAGATTCTCTTTTATATTTCACCTATGTTTTTTATTTTTCTTTCCATTTCACCTTAAAAAAAAAAAAAAAACGAAATCTTTGCGAGATTGTTGTTATCCATGTCTTACTGCGAGAATTCGAGTTCCGAGTAGATTAGAGTTTCTCGATCAAGGTTGAATTTGAACCCAATGGAATAGGGGCCAGTATGAGTCGATGTAGGCGAGGGGTAACCACTAGTTCATATATGTCCATGAGGGATTACATAAACTAGTCATATGGAAGTCGCAGCAACCTGGAGAGGAACCCAGTGAATATAGGTCCGCGAGGACTGCCGGAAACCAATGGATGAGTTCACCATATGGTAGTGCCCCACAACCATAGTTAGGGAATCACACTGATTCTCGTAGGAACCAGGAACCTCCATGATAATATACATCACGAACCTCCGTTTGTACCTCAGGCCTGAGTCACCTCTAAGCCCACACATTAATCCCTCCATTTGAACAAGCCATTTTGGACCTTACCGGATAGTGGATGACATGGAAGAGAATAAGGAGATTAATGCCCATTCGAATGAAGAAAATTGTCAGCGTGGAAACAATTTAGAGCAAGAAAATAGATAGGCTAGAAAAGGCCGAAGCTATGAGCATAAATGGGACAGCACTGCAAGATTCCACTTTGAAGACCTAATCAATCGCGACGGTGTCCACGGAGGAAGAGTGCAAAGTGACACCATGGCGGGGAGGAGCAGTGTCAGCTGACCACACGAGGGCATAGAGGATTTTATTGAATTATCGAAGGATTGTTTAGATCTCGGATACGTGTCTTTATTGTTTTCCAAAGGGAAGAAAAGAAGAAATCCTTCCCTTTGCCTCAGCGGAGGCGGTGCAGAGCAGCGTGGAAGTGCCCAAAAGAATGTCCTTCAACCATTCCGCAATTGAACCCCAACGCCCGCGCGAGACACGAATGCCACTTGCGGTGGCCCTCCATTGACGAGTGTATATTCTCTGCTCCCACACGGCCAACCAATGAAGCACCCGCCCAAGGCCACCCCCTCCTTTGCCCATGCTAAAAATTCAAGAGATTAGTGGCCATTGTCACGAGTACACTTTAATTTTTCGTTAATTTTTATTTTTTAGGTGCTATAAATTTTAGTTGAAATTTGTGTTTAGATTAATTTTTACTTGCGCAATTTTTCTTAATTTTTCTTGCATTATTTTCATAGTTTTTGTGCAAATTTGGTGATTGAAGAAATTGGGAAGAAATTACCAAGCATAAATGAAGATGGGAAGTTTTCTTGACTAAGCGAAAATTTGAGGTGAAATTTTAAGCTAAATTTACTTCATTAGCTTAATGAAATCTGCAGTTAAAACATCATACCAATTAATTCCATTTATTTTTTTATCTTTTGTTAAAGATTTTGTTTTCTTTATATATTATTTTATTTCTTAAAGAAATTTTATTATTATTTTTTAATTTTTTTATTATATATTACAAAAAAAAATTGTCTCTAAAAAAAAAATTTTTAAAAAAATTTGTTTTCATTTTTATTTTTATTATTTTATTATTTTTATTTATTAATTATTTTATTTCTGTTTTTCAAAAAAAAAAAAAAAAAAATCCTTCTTACATTAATTTTAGCTAGCTTAGGCGAAAAGATTTCGCTATGGGCCCAGCTTTTGACCTCAATTTGTTTATTTCGTAACTTTTCATCTGATCTCTCCGTTTTAGGCGTTCTTGGTACCGTTGGAAGCTTGAGTATAGAATCCAAATATTTCAGAAGAACACTTTTGAAATTTTATGAATGTGTAATTTCAAGAATGCTCCAAGCTGGTCACTTTTTCCTGCTTCTCTAACTTGTTTATTTGAAGCCCAAAGCGAGTGAATGAGAGTAATCAATGGAAACTTGCGAGTTTCCTATCCAGAAATGATCACATCTCATCAAGGAGGTAATACTTCCTTCTCTAATTTTCCAATCAAAGGCCCGTTTGGACAGATGTTTGGGTTGGGGAGAGTTAGCGAGGAAATGGCTTTGTGTTTTATGTTTTGTTATTATTTTGAGCAAGCTATTTTATGATGTTCGGTGACTTCTTTGGGTCCCTTTCTATAAAACATATACTAATACGACTTACTTTTTCAAAATTTGGACCCATTTTGCAACCAAATTTTTTTGTGGTTTTGCCTAACCTGCAAGTTGGAAAATTTAAACTTTGTCCAATTCTATTGATGTTAGATTGGTTCCATGCTTGGTTGAGTGAATGATTAGTTGAATTCTTATTGATTTCGACCTTTTTCTTCCACCTTTAGCTAACCACACCGCCTGAGCATTAGGTTTTAGATGATAGGCTAAAGAAAAGCTAGCAACCTTTACTTTGCATAACCTACCTAGTTTCATTGACCGCCTTTAATAGGTTAAGGACCCGCCAGTGAAAGAAGGTTAATGTCGTCTTGAAAAAAAAAGAGAAAAAAGAAAAGAAAAAGAAAAGAAAAGAAAAGAAAAGAAAAAGAATAAAAAATTGCAGCTTTTGCCTTGAAACGAAGCACGGTCAGGGTATATCGTGAGAAAGCCTTTAGAGCCGTGCCCTCGACCTTCAGCGGTTTGAGACCCTTGAGCTTAGTGCTGCTACATGGGTGGATAGGTGGGTTAATAGTTATTGTAGATCTTTGGAATCTTAAAATCATTCGAGTCAGGGTGAGAGCACGAAGAGTTAGTGGTCGAAAGATCCTCGTGACTTGGTGCCACCTGGCCTTAATTGGTTGGGAGTCATGCGGTAGATCCTGATACATGGACTTTGGGCTGAGGTCGATTCCTTAGCATTGCACCCTCGACATAAAAGAATTGTGGAATAAGAGTGGGTCACGATCTATTTAGGTTGGTTAGCATGCTAGGTCGTGGTAGTAGCTAAGGGTTGGAGGGAGGTGCGGTTCCAGCCGTTTATTGTTGAGAGCGATCAAGCGAAACACTTAGATTTTGGTGGGAAGTTTACGGTTGATTCAGCGAGAAAAGGAGGCTCTTTCCCAATACTCAATTTTTTATGACATTCATTCTCTCAAGATAGTCATTGGACATGGCTTTGATGATTTTTACTTATGGTTAGGCATTACTCATTCACAACCTTTTTGAAATACCATTTTTGTGAACATAATTTTGTTATAATTTTATATGTATTTTATTACTTTCTGTCTTTCATTCTTAAGGGACTAGCGATGTGTAGGATTAAGGGAGTGTGATTAGTGCCAAAAAGTGCTATTTTGAAGACCTATTTTTAATAGGTTTTGAGGCGCTTTGTGTACTAATTGTTATAATTAACCCGATTGACATATTCGGGTCCACTATTGCACTTCTAGTGCATTAGAGGTTGTTTTGTAGTTTTTTTGCAGGAATTGGAAGCCAAATTATCGTGTCAATCGAATCATAACCAAAGTCGGGTTGATTTCCATCAATTTCATATGGTCTTCTATCAATTTCAGCAAGCCGGGAATGAAGAATTTAAAAGCATGAAGAAATGGAATAATGCAGTGGGAATAGTAGCGTGAGGAATGTGGAGCGATGGCGCGGGAAACGATGAATTTAAGCTATGGCATAGCGAAAATTTCGCCAATCTAAGCGAGGAATTTTCGTATGCTAAATTTCACTAAGCTAGCGAATTTAGCTGGCTTAAGGCGAAAATTCGAGATTTAAGCTATGCCTTGTATTTATTTATGCTGTGAGGAATTCCTTGTGCATGGCGGGGAGATTCTTGCTCACCTTGTGTTTAAGCAGTGCCGGGTTTGGTTTTTCTCCTTTCTACCCTCCCTTGTATTTTGTGTGCCATATTGTTTGCTTAATTTCCCTTCTTCTGAGCATATATAAGCCTCGATCGAGTAACAGAATGACAATCAATCACATCGATAAATTTTGGGGGGCTGCCAGCTCCAGTTTACGCTCTTCATTGCTCCCTTTTTCTCTCATTTTCTTGTTTACTTTTCTGGCGACCAAACACCCATGATGATGACGTGATCAAAGGGATGCTTTCGGCCTAAATCCCTTCCTCTTTGAAGCAGAAGGCTTCTAGGTGTTGGATCTGAAGGCTGGAGGGTTCCACGATTTGCTTCAACGGTACTCACTTTGGCGGTTTGTGTTTTCATTTCCCCAACTTTAGGTTTTTTATCGCTTGAATCTCCTTAAATGGCTATTATTATTTGGTAAGCTTTTAGGGTTCGGTGGATGCTTATTGCTAGATCACTTTGAGATTCGTCAGTTACCCTCTATGATCCATTGAAGGGAGTCCGGGGAGACTCATTTTTCAGCTGTCGGTGACCAGCGATGGCAGTAGGTATCATTTATCAAAGAAGGGGAAAAAATTATTAGGGTCGAGTTTTACGGGTTAAATGAAGAATCGGTTTGAGGAGATGACTATATGTCACCTTCCCAATGCGAGGAAAAGACCCTGGAGAACCTCAGTTGCCCTAGGATCCTAAGCCCAGTACCCTGATACTTCAAGGAGGCCTCTTTTATTTCTTTTTCTTATTTTCCTTCATTTTAATATCAAGGGCACAATTGACATGGATTTGTTGAAGTTGAAGGCATTTCCCTTGACCCTCAAAGACAAAGCCAAGATATGGCTTAATTCACTAAGACCCGAGAACCATCGGGAAAGGCGAAGGCGGGCTGCGGGACGGGGAATTTTAAAAAAAATTCTTGGTGCTCACAAGACTCATTTTTAATTTGAAGAATGAAATCTACACATTTGCTGCCCATGAATGAGATTCTCGATCTTTAGGAGATGTTCATGGAGACCATCAGTGCTTGTCCACATCATGGTTTTGACACTTAGATGCTTGTAAACCACTTCTATGGTGGCATGTGTAACACCCCGTCCCGAGAGGGTGTACGGTATGTGTAACCGTATGAGCACCAAAGGCTTCCTTAATTAGTTTAGTGCCATAATAGAATTTTTGAAAATTGTTTTAAGGGTGAAATTATAAAGTTTTCAAAGAATTGTAGCACTTTTGCAATTAAGGAAAGTGGAGGGGTAAAATTCCAATTATGGAATTTTAAAAGGATAATAAAAATAATAAATTACCACCACATAATGGTTCGAAGCCTAGAAAATTCTCTAGATCTTGGATAATGAGAAGCGATTGTATTTGTTAGAATTCGTCTGCGAAATCTAGTGACCCAGAAAAGTTTCGTCAAATTCTGAGACAGTCGGAATATTTTACGAATTTCTGGGTGATAAGTCGGGACTTCAGGGATGAGATTTTTACAAAAATCTCGGAGCTTGAGTGGCTTGATTGAAATTCATTTACAATAAAGTGGCCCGAAAAGAAATAAAAACTCGGGACTAAAGTAGTTTGAATGAGGTAATAAATCATTTATCCAAGCCTTAATTAAAGAAAGAAAAGTGAAAAAAAAAAAAAAAAGATGAAAAGCAGCGTAAAGGAGACGGAATTGAAAGGCGTGGAAGAGAGCGTCAGGAGAGATTTTAATTTTTTTCTCTCTTAGTTTATTTCTCGATTCACGGAAATTGAGCTGTGGGCTTTTAACGGAGCGAGGAAGGCAAAGAGTTGGACTCTGTGAAAGGCGCTACGCATAGATGCAATATCTTAGCCTTTTGTCAAACTTTAAAGGTATAAATTTGCCTACTTGTGTTATTTCAAGCACAAATCTTGTATAGTGGCGAAATTTTCTTAGAAAGAAAATGATGGGTCGTAAACTTAGTCTCTCAAAATTTTTAGACCGAGTTTGCAGGAATTTTTAGGAATTTTTGGGGTGTGTTCGGACGGTCGAGGGCTGAACTGGGACTGTTTTAGGACAGTTTGGATTGAAAAATTTCGAGTTAGTAGTCGGATAAGTCGAGACGAAATTTTGAAATATTTTGGACTGTTTTGAATCTATCGGAAGTGCTGAAGTCGAAAGTTAGTTAAAGCAGGATAGTTTTATGGGACATTTAATGTGTAGGGACATTTTGGTCAGTTTCACTTCATATTATCGATGTCCTTATCGGGGGACTATGCGTAAAGTTTTGTTAGGGCTCGAGTTAGTTCGATATAGTCACTTTGAAAGCCACGTGTATGTTTTATGGTTAAAGCGTTAAACTTAGGGCATTTTCATAATTGAATGAATTGTGTAGAGCGATTTGAGCTTGTCAGACGAGAATCTAAGAGTGCTTGACAAGATTTGAAAGAAATTAGTCGAGAGAAAAATGTGAGTACTCAAATCATTTCTAAAACAAAAGTGTTTAAATTACAAGTTTGTAAAGTGCTTTGAAAATATAGATTTATAAAGCATTTTTACCTCTGGTGTTATACTCGTGAGAAAGTTCGATTTCGGTATTTAGAAGCAGTTTGAAAGTCCCAATTGCAAAACCCCTAGATGGCTTGACTAGGTTCCCGGTCGAATGTATTTGGTTGTGCGTAGCGAGGTTATGGGATATTATGACTAACTATATTGCTCAATTAGGCAATTTGAGGTTAGATCTAGCATATGTTTATATAGTGGTCGCCCTCGCACATTCGAGGTATATAGTTAATGGCGTGACTTAGTACATAGCGATGAGGTGTTGGTTCGGAGTGTTCCCTCACCCAGAGCATTTGGTTGGGTTCCATTATGCTATATAGATCGTAGTTTTTCATGGGGACCATATTAGTCGGGTAGTAGGTTCACTACCGATGCCAGGTTCCGAGGTTCCGAGGCATCACGTCTAGGAGTGTGATGCAAAAAATGGGCCCGCAGTGGTTGTACTTGGTTCTGATGCCAGCACTTTGGTCAATAACCTGAAGCAGTTTTCGGCCCGGCGAAATAATTTCGGAAACGATTTTAAATGACTGCTTGTTTTGAGCAGGTTTGAGAAATGAACTCGCGCTTGAAACTGTTTTACCTGTAGCAGGTTTTGCCAATTCGCTGTCGGTTTTCAGTTCAGGAGGTACAAGCGAACCCTTGACATTTAGAACTTATAGTACTCACTAAGCTGGTTGGCTGTGGGTTTACTGTTTTAAATAATTTTCAGTGCGGGTGTTGAAGCCAGAAGACCTTTCCAGGATCCTCGATCCACAAATGACTGTGTTGTGATTATATATAAGATAAGGTGTAATTAAAACTAGTAAAAGTTAAAATACCTTTTGTATATGTAAAAATATACTGTTGTAAAAAATATGCATGCATGGTTTGAAAAAACGAGGTTCTTTGATAAACATATTGGATTGATCCTTATCTTATATTTTGATGAGGACCCGGAGGTCCTTTATTGTTATAGTTGAGCATTTAGAAAGCATTGGGGTATATTTTGTTTTATACAGGTGATTTTGTATTTTGGGCTTGACCACCGTGCAGTCGTTATGCTGCCGGATTTTAGTTAAATCTAAAGGTGTGATTTTGATAGAAAAGTGAAAAAATTTTATAACCCACGTTTTCCAAATACAGTTTCAGCAGTTTTAACGGCTTAGCTTCATGGTAACTTGTCAGTCGAGCGAGCTTGGTGCGGGAGGATTCTTGTGGAGTTGTCGGCGATTTCACATCATTAGGAAGGGTGCAGTCGAGTTGGTATCGGGCCGATTTAGGCGAATGGATTACTTTGTTTTCGCACGTTTTCCACAGTATTTCCTATAGAATTGTTTTTATAATGATTTTTCTATCGCAACCTACATTGTTTTGCTAAATCCTTGCATGCATAAAATATTGTAAAGTGTCACTGAATCTTTTAATCTTGAAATTCACAACATTATGGGCGAGGTCGTGAGGTCGTCACAGGACTTCGCACGGAAGGCACCACGAGAGAGATATGTCGAGCACACCCGCGCCAGATCTGAAAATGCTTCAATGAATCGGCCCCAAACCTGCAGAGCCATCGAGGGCGCGGGACCCGGTGGCGGTACCTTGACGATGGATGTCAGGTGCTCTGAGATTATTGCAGTACGGTGGAAATACGAGAGCCTCCCGGAAGAAGCGAGAGGGGCATGATGCGACGTGCTCCTAAGAGTGGGGGCTAAAACTTATGATGAGTAAACGACCAGGCGGCATACTTATGGCTAGACGGGGTTGTGAAATTTATGCGGTGATGGGTGTTCAGATGAAGCGAAAGTCCTCTTTTCGGGGTTCTTGATGGCGACGGGACCGGGGCGAGGGCAGGGAGGCCATTAAGAGGAGACACCCTACAGGAGTCACTTGGGACCAGTTGCAGCAGGCATTTACAAACAGATTTTACCAGCTGTGAACATCGGGATGCAAAAATAGAAGATTCTTCGAGGTTAAGAGCAACGATCCTGTGAGTGACGAGGAATATGAGCGAAGGTTTGAGGAACTCGTGAAATTGGTCACGTATGATCTGAGAAAATGAGGAACATAAGTGTAAACGATTCATGGGTGGCAGGCAAATTAAAGTTCATCTAACTGGGCATCTCAAAATAACTTTGGAGGCTGGTTGAAATTTGCACTAAGGGTAGAAAGGGCCGGTTCGGTTCTAACTCAGGGTGACGGGACGGTAAGAGAGGTGCTCCGGCCTTTAGTCGACCGGGCACCCGGTCGATCTGGTAGAAGAAAGGAAAGAAGTGGACCAGCGGTAGAGGCTCAGGACGAGGAGCAGCATCTAGCCAGGGATCTGTTCGATCACTAGCAGCCCTAGGAGGTGGTAGATCTTCAGGATCATCTTTTCCATTGTGCCCTACATGTCAGAGGAGGCATCTCGGAGAGTGCAGGATAAATATGACAGGATGTTTCCATTGCGGGCAAGAAGGTCACTTTATCAGGGGCCCCATCCTGGGTTAGTGGCTGAGAGACCTTTGAGGTAGGTGCGGTGGCATCTACCCTAGGCACCAGACGGTCCAGTCAGGTTGGTAGGGGTGGTTTAGGTAGGGTGGCGATCACGACCTTTGGTAGAGGTCGGTGGTAGAGTGGGAGCGAGGCGATTACCGTTGGCGGTCAGTGGTACTGTGCCGGGCTCGGGTATTCTGGTCACACGGCGGGAAGCGGTCATCACCAGGGCGTGATTCTTGGTATGATTTAGGTTTACGATCATGATGCATAATGCATTGGTGAACCAGGCCACTATTCATTTATTTGGTACCATTCAGCGAGAGGCACGGTTAGAGTCGACTATAGATGGTCGTATGGTGGTTTGGTACCGATGGGGATACTATGACATCGAAAGGATAGTTCAGGTAGTAGATTGGTGATCGAATAGGATTTTCCGGTAGAGACTTGATGAGTGTTAGATATCCATGATTTCGATATAATCTTAGGTATGGACTAGTTATCAGGCATAGAAATACCCCCTTAGATTGCTATAAGAAAGTAAGATTGGTTCGACCGGAGGAACCGGGGCGTGATATTTCGAGGGAATCGGAAGAGAGATCGCCCTAGTCTCATTAATGCCATGACACACGCCTCGAAAATGCTTCGGAGGAAGGTTGCAGGGGTTATTAGAGCATTTGTAGTGGATAGGAGTGAGAGGGACACGGGTGGAAGACATCCCGCGAGTCGAAGAGTTCCCGGATGTCTTTCGGATGATATTCGGGTTTACCGGATAGAGAAATTGGGTTCGTTATTGAACTAGTTCCGGGGACAGTCGATATCCATTTTCTCCATACGGGGAATGGGCGCCGGCGAGTGCAAAAGAATTGAAGGCACAATTGGAGGGAATTGCTAAGCGAGGGCTTAAGTCAGGCTAGTGCCTCACTTGAGTGGGGGCTCCGGTTCTCTTCGTAAAGAGAAAGATGGAAGCTACGGTTGTGTATAGACTATAGGCAAGCAATCGGGCGACAATACGCGCCCGATTATCCAGCTTCCTTGTATAGATAAACTATTTGACCAATTGCATGGATCACCGGGTATATTCTAAGATTGACTGGGTCGGGCTACCATCGATTGGTCAGGAGAATGATGTTTAAGGCGCGCGCCCGGGGCGAGATCTGATCACTACGGTTCCTAGTGATGCCATTCGGATTGACTAATGCCCCAACTGCGTTCATGGATTTGATGAACAGGGTATTCAGTCCGTATTTAGATAAGTTTGTGATCGTATTCATTGATGACATTAGTGTACTTTCGGGCCTCGGAGGAACATGCGAGCATCTCAGGACGATGTGCAGATTCTTAGAAGCGTGATTCTCGCTAAGTTTAGTAAATGCCCGAGTTTTGGCTGACAAAGTAACTTTCTTGGGTCATGTCATTTGATGAGAAGGTATTAGTGTGGATCTCGAGAAGATTGAAGCCCATAGTGAGCTGGAAGCCACCCACAAATGTTTAAAAGTTCGGTTTCCTTGGATTGACGAGGTTATTACGGGAGATTTGTTGATGGATTTTCGAAGATAGCAAACCCGTTGATCAATCCTAGCTGAAAAGGATCGAGAAATTCAGGTGGTCGGATACACGCCAGCATAGTTTTGAGGAGGCGAGACGAGAGATTGTGATGACAACTCGATATTAACCTCTGAGTCGAAAGGACGGTTATGTGGTATATAGTGATGCCTCCAGACAAGGGTTAGGGTGTGTTTTGATGCAGGATGGTAGAGTGATAGCTTATGCTTCCCGTCAATTAAAGAAGCACGAGCAGAACTACCCGACCCATGATTTAGAACTAGCAGCAGTGGTTTCGCTCTAAAGATCTGGAGACATTATCTATACGGTGTTCCTTAATGGGATATTCAGATAAAAACGGGCACTGCGGTATATCTTCACTTTCGAAGAGCTTAGCAAGAAGAGCGGCGCCGGTGGTTGGAGTTGATTAAGGATTATGATTGCATGATAAAGTACCATCCGGGAAGGCCAATGTAGTGGTCGATACAGCAAAGGCGGAAGCCGGAGGGTTCACATGCTTATCTGCGAGGCAGTATATCTCCCATTGTTGATAGAGTTGAGATCTTTGGGAGTTCGGTTGAGTAGGCGATACGAGAACAGCTGTTGGCATCATTTATGTTCGTCCTCTTCTTGTGGATCGGATCAAGGAAGGTCGGAAGACGGGTTTAGAGATGATTAAGTTGAGGGGCGAAGTTGAGGTGGTAGGAAACGGAGTTCAGTCGGAGGCGTGGCGTAATAGTTAAGAGGGAGTCGAATGTGTGTACACAGAAATAGGTGAACTAAAGGGAAATCCTGGAAGGCTCACTCTTCGACATATGCATGCTACTGGTAACACCAAGATGTATCATACTTTGAGGGAGCATTATTGGTAGAAGAGAGGGCGTGAAAAGGGAGTGCGATTTCGTATCCGGATGCCTAACACATCGACGAGGTAAAGGCGGAGCACCGAAGCCCGTAGGAAGATACGAGGCCCTTGGGTCCTGTATGGAAGTGGGATGATAAGATTACTATGGATTTTGTTATCGGGCTTAGGAACTCGGAACAATTTCACGATGCCATATGGGTGATAGTGGATAGGTATGAGAAATCGGCGCATTTCTCTAGTTAGTAATGATGATCGGATTGGACAGTTGGCCCAGTATATGTGGAGGAGATAGTTAGATTACACATGGTGTTCTATATCGATAGTCTCAGAGCCGAGACCCAGTTCACATCCAGTTTTGATTACAGTTTACGGGATGCCATAGGGTTTCGATTGCGCTAGCCACGACTTTCCATCCTCGGGCGATGAGTCGGTCGAGAAGGCTATTCGGACACTAGAGGATATGCTTGAGAGCATGCGTGATGATAGAGTTTAAAGAGGCTGGGATACGCATTTATCTCGATGGGTTCGCCTACAACCATGATTATGTCTGACATAGGCATGGCTCCATTTGAAGCATTGTATGGGCGGGAAGTGCTAGTACTTCGTATCTTTGGGATGGCGTAGGAAGAGAGGGGAGGCTGATGAGCCCCGAGTTGGCTCCTGATTACCTTAAGATAAGATCCAGTTGTCAGGGACGGACTCAAGATAGCGAGGGGACGGACAAAGATTATGCGGACAAGCGCCGTAGGGATCTCAGGTTTAAAATGGGTGATAAGGTCTTATCGAAGTTTCCGCGGAAAGGTGTCCTCGAGATTTGGAAGGCGCGGAAGGCTGAGGCGGATACATGGGGCCCGTATGAGATTGTGCCCAGTGGAACCGAGTAGCATATAGATTGGGCCTTCCTCGAGGTTGTCTAAGGTTCATAATGTGTTTCATGTATCCATGCTCATAATCGTTCCGTCCCTCCCGTGTACTCAAAAGATCGGCCCGGTAGAACTAAGGATAATTTGACCTATAGGAGCGGCCAATGCGGATAGTAGATCGCGAGAGAGCAGATTTTGCGGAATAGGTCATTAAGCTAGACAAAGTTTTATGGAATCATGGAATTAAGGAGGCTAAATGGGTTAGAGGCTCGGATCTTGCGGTCGATATCCTCGGTTGTTTTGTTAAGGTATCCTCTTTATATTAGTTTTGTTCATTTCGAGGACCCGAAATGTTCTTAAGAAAAGGAGTTTATGTACCCCGATCCAGAGAGGGATTATGCGGTATGTGTAACACGTATTATGAACACCAGGGCTTCCTTAATTAGTTTAGTGCCATAATAGAAATTTTGAAAATTGTTTTAAAAATTTGAAATTATAAAGTTTTCAAAGAATTGTAGCACTTTGCAATTAAGAAAGTGGAGGAGTGAAATTCCAATTATGGAATTTTAAAGGATAATAAAAATAATAAATTACCATAATGGATTCGAGAAGCCTAAAATTCTCTAGATCTCGGATGACGAAACGGGAGGGTGAGAAGTTAAGATTAGGTCTTCGCCGAGATCCTAGTGGAGCCGAGAAAAGTTTAGGTCAAGGTGGGAGCCGATTAGAATATTTTTGCGAATTTACGGGTGATAAAGTCGTCAGGGACTTAGGGGATGAGATTTTTTACAAAAATCTGGAGTAGTGGCAGTTTAAGTTCATTTACAATAAAGTGGCGAAAAGAAATAAAAATTTTCGGGATAGAAATGGACCCGAATGAGGTAATAGAAATCATTTATCCAAATAATAATAATTAAAGAAAAGAAAAATTAAAAAAAAGAAAAAAAAAGATGAAAAGCAAACGTAAAGGAGAAGACGGAATTGAAGGCATGGAGAGAGAGCGTCCAGGAGAGAGATTTTTAATTTTTTTTCTCTCTTAGTTTATTTCTCAGTTCCTGGAAGTGGAGCGTAGAGCTTTTATAGGAGCCGAAAGGCAAAGTTGGACTACGCGAAGAGAGCTACGCATAGGTATTAATATCTTAGCCTTTTGTCAAACTTTAAAAGGTAGAAAATTTGCCTACTTGTGTTATTTCAAGCCTAAATGCTATATAATGGCTTGAAATTTTCTTAGAGGCCGTGAAAGGTCGTAAGCCCCGATCCCAAAATTTTTAGACTGAGTTTAGAAATTTTAGGAATTTTTGGGACTGTGTTGGACGGTCGGGGCTGAACCCCGGGACATTTTCGGACGGTTGGATTGAAATTTCGAGTTGTAGTCGGATAAGTCGGACAAAGTACCGAAATGTTTTGGGTATTTTTGAGACTCTGCCGAAAGTCCACGCCAAGGTCAAAGTTAGTTTAAAGCCGGATAGTTTTTATGGGACCGACCCATTTAATGTGTAGGGACATTTTGGTCAATTCATCCATATTATCAGATGTCATATCGAAATTAGGACTGCATGAGGATTTTGTTAGAATCGAGTTAAGTTCGATATAGTCACTTTGAAAGCCTGTGTGTATGTTTTATGGTTAAAGCGTAAGGCGAGGGGCATTTTCATAATTTGAATGGTGTGTGGGCGGTTGGGCATCAGACGAGGAATCTAGAGTGTGACCAGATTTGGAGAAAGAGTGGTCGAGGAAAGGTGAGTACTCAAAAATGTTTCTAAAGCGAAAGTGTTTAAATTACAAGTTTGTAAAGTGCTTTGAAAATATGATTTATAAAACATTTTTTTACCTCACGATTGTTAGACTCGTGAGAAAAGTTACGATTTCGATGTTTGAAGCTTGATTTAGATACAGTTTAGCAAAACCCCTGATGACTGACTCGGTTCCGGTCAGATGTATTCGGATTGTGCATGGCAAGGTTATAGGATATTATGACTAACTATATTACTGATCGGCAATTTAGGGGTTGAATTAGCATATATTTATATAGTGAGTAGCCTACGCATTAGAGGTACTTATAGTTATGCGTGACTTGAATGCATGGCGATGAGGTGTTGGTTCGAGTTCCCTCCATAGAGCATTTTAGTTCGGGGTTCCATTATGCTATAGATCATAGTGTTCATAGGACCATATTAGCCCGGAGTAGTGTTAGGTTTCACTACCGATGCCGGATGATTCAGGGTCCCAGGGCATCACGTCTAGGGTATTTGGAAATGGGCCACGGTGGTTGGTACTTGATTTACGAGTATAGCACTTTCGGATATTAACCTGCTTGGCGGGTTTTGACATAAATAGTTTTCGAATAGTTTTCAGCGGCATAAAGCGGTTTTGAGCGGTTTTGAGAAATGGTTTTCATAGCAAAAAGCTTCGGTTTTCTCATAAAGCGGTTTAACCATTTATGTCTGATTTTCATATTGGGAGTCTGGCAATGACAATGGCTTGTTCGAGCTTATAGTACTCACTTGAGCCGTTTGGCTCCACGGTTTTGTTTTTAAAATAATTTTCTAGGTGCGGGTGTTGGTAGAAAGACCTTTCCGGGATCCTGAGTCCTAGACGTATTTGTGATTATATATAAGATAAGGTGTAGAATTAAAACTAGTAAAAGTTAAAATGTGGCATTTTGTATATGTAGAAATATCTTTTGTAAAATATGCATGCATGGTTTTGAGAAAAACAGGTTGCGATAAACTTATATTGGATTGATCCTTATCTTATATTTTGATGAGGACCAGAGGTCCTTTATTGTTGTAGTTGGACATTTGGAAAACATTGGGAGTGTATTTTTGTTTTATACAGGTGATTTTGTATTTTGGGCTTGACCACCGTGCAGTCGTTATGCTGTCGGATTTTCGTTAAATCTAAAGGTGTGATTTTGATAGAAAAGTGAAAATTTTATAACCCACGTTTTTCAAATCACGATTTTCAGCCGGTTTTAACGGCTTAGCTTCATGGCGCTTGTCGGTCGAAGCGAGCTTGGGCACGGGAGGTTGCGTGGAGTTGTCGGCCGAGATTTCTGTCATGAGGAAAGTGCGTAGGCATGTCCTCAACCATGACAACTTTGGAAACAATGTGGAGGGACTTCCCGAGCAAGCATCGAGATGAAGCCATGGATTTTTGAATTATGTGGCTGAAACTTCCAGGGGATGGGATAAGGCGAACCAGGGAGGTGGAGAAAATGAGGCCCTGAGCCCACCAAAGGGGATGAATTTTTGCACTTTCTGAAGATATGGAAATGAAAGCGAGAATATCAACCCTAGCTAGGAAGGTGGAAGAGCTAGAAGGGAAAAGGCTCCATGAAGTGCGAGACGTGTGAAAATCACACTTGCGAGCCCGACCCATATCAATTGCCAACTCCCTTTGTCCATCCGAAAACACTTTCCAATTGCTCCTTCGGAGTGAAGGATTTGATGTCGAGCATGCCAATGTAAGTAGGCCAATACAAGCCACAACCTATTTACTTATACAGTAATACATACAATTCCAGTTGGAAGAATACTTTAATCTCTCTGGAAACCTAATCCCCCTGTATGTGCCCTTGGTGCGAGCAACAGTTTGGTTCCTCATCTGACCATGACCATCACCATCCTCCACAATGGAACAAGCTATATTAAATTTGAGCAAGGTGGTAGGCAATTTTGTGTGGAGAGCAAAGGGGATCCGCGTACAATTGGCACAAAGAATTGATACTGTAGAAGTACAGCTGACGAGAGGATAGATGGCTTGAGGTAGCTGTCGGAGAAGATTGATAATCTATAGTATTGATCACGAGATTAATAATGCTGAAATTACGGGAGAGAGGAAGATTCCCTTCCCAAACACTGCCAAATCCAAAGGAGTCCATGAGATTGGTTCATCCAGCAACTCAGGGATGGATGAAGTGAAAGCTATCATCACTTTGAGGAGTAGAAAAGAAATTGAGCAACCGGTGCCCATGAGGCGGAAGAAACATACGAGGAAAGAAGAAAGTGAGCGAGGAGAGATAATAATCGGTGAAGATCCGATGAAGAAAAACATGCCCCTCCATTTCCCCGAGCACTAGAGAGGCAGAAAAATTCCAAACCAAAATTTGAAATTTGGAAGTGCTAAGGCAAGTGAAGGTAAATATTCCTTGCTTGACATGATTAAGCGAGGTCTGACTTATGCAAAATTCTTAAAGGACACATTACTTGCGGTCGAGAAAGGGTTAGGCATTGAAAAGAAAGCATTCCTAATAGAGAACGAAATTGATTACCATCATTAGACAAGACCCGGTGAAATCTGAGGATCCGAAGGATCTCCCACAATATCGGAGTCAACATTGAACAGGACTTGCATGGTAAAAAGCCTTTGTTGGACTTAGGGACCAGTGTAAACCTCACATGTGTTGTATAAGCATAAGTTGGGTTTAGAAGAGCTGACCTACCAACATCGCTCTCGTTGGGCGATGATCGTTCGGTGAAAATTCCTAAGGGAATAGTTGAGGATGTGTTGGTAAAGGTGGACAAATTCTACTACCAGTGGACTTTGTAGTGCTTGATCTGAGCCAATAGCAAGTGGAGCCCGATCATGTACGATTATCGCAGGAAGGCGGGTGCGGCCCTTTGCCCGGTACGATAATCAATTGCCGAAATGGAGTCATGCGGCTCACATTCGTGACGCATGACGATAGAGCTCAATATTTTTCACTTGAGTAACAAGTCTGAGCTAGTGGAAAATGACAATCGGGGGCCGATGAAGTTTGCTCGGTGGCGAGTACGAGAGAAACCAAATGTCCATAAATTGCAGAGTGGTTAAAGAAAATGAAGCAGTCTTCACGGAGAGTTAGTCATTAGTCACTCCTTGAGGTGTGATCAATGCCCGGCATCACCCGGTGAGGAAGAAGTTCAACAAGGAATGGACTGACATGAAGAAGTTTGCCTTACAGGCCCAGCTACGAGGGGTCAAGGAGCTCCTCTCATGACCCCATGAGATAGTCCCGGTGAAATTAGGTGATTTGGTCTTCACGAGAATGGCTATGACTCAAATATTTTGGGTTCTTAGTTATTTCGTTTAATTTTCAGTTTGTTTTTTATTTTTAGTAATTTCTTTGTAATTTTAGCTAAACATAAAATCGTAATTTTTAGTAACCATTATGTTAATTTTTATTTCATTTTCTTTAGGTTTATTTTGAAATAATTATATATATATATATATATATATATATATATATATATATATATATATACTCATATATATATATATATATATATATATATATATATATATATATATATATATATTATTTTATTTTATTTTATTTTAATTACCTAAATCAATTTTTGTTGATTGTGCGGAAATGGAACGGAGGCGGCGAGGAATTTGCAACAATGGCGAAATTTGACCTTTCGACTACTTACTGGACCCTTAAAGCTTCCTGTGACCTATAAAAAAAGGGGGAATCATTCATTAAAGTTCATTTTTTCACTCCGAGCCGCCACACTTTGACCCTCCACATTGCCACTTTTCCGCAGTGAGCCATTCCTTTGCTAGTGTCTTGGGATCCCGGCGTCAGCGCTGACCATCACGCGTGAGCCATTCGCCGGCTGACTCGGTCCCTGGCTGCGCGTGTTCGTTGCCCTGGCCCCCCATTGCCTGAGCGACTCTGCGGTCTGCCGCCTCGACCGCTACGCGCCACCACGGTAGAAACTCACATGGTAAACCTTCGATGTCGTGCACCAGCCACGTGATCCGAGCCGAGGCTTTGGCGCTGAAAGCCACGATCCACCGTGCGGCGTGCGGTACGCGCCACTCCCTGGCAGGTACCCTCTACGCTGAGCCACCGTACGCGATGCGCCTGAAGCCGCGGACATAGTCCGCTTCGTGGTGGTTCGCTATAGGCCCGAGTTGGAGTCGGTACACTAGAGATGGAGGATCCGAGGGCGCCGGGGCGGCGGTGTCCATTCTCGGGACCTACTGCGGTTACGGCTACAGTGGCCCGCGGCCGCCCGAGAGCCTGAGTTCGGGAGATACCCGGACTAGGATGGGACCTCGGGCGCCCTTCTTTGATACCTCGGCGGGAGGCAGCGCAGGGAGGCCGGCCCTCAGCGGGCCCGGACATCGGGCCAGAGTGCTAGATCCGGCCCGAGCCGTCCACCCTCCAGGTGATGAGGGCTCATCACGCGGCTATGGCCTCGAGGATTAGGCCCATTGTTCACGGTGACCGGTCGGGGAGCTGTCTGGGCGCCAGGGACTGTGGAGAGCCATAGTAATACGATGTGCAGGTGCAGCCGCTGACCCGCGGTTCGAACGATGGTGATCCGTAGTATTCCTCTGCTTCATTCGCAGCGTGCGATCTATTTCTTATTATCCCGGGTGGTGCTTCAGTTTTACCACTCTATGACTTCGGGTCGTCGCTAAGAGCTCGGATTCGGCGACTGATGGCGCCGGGGAGTACTCCAAAAGTGCGGACATTTCGAGTACACCTTGGAAACACCCGTGGTAGCAAGTGCAGGATACGGGTGGCCACGGCCATCACGAGAGAGAGATGGTCCGTTGTCTGCTCGAGACCTCTGGCGGGGCCGTGCTCTTCATGGCCGACCAGCCTTAGAGGCTCCTTGTGGACCACGCGGACCGACTTGTTCCTGCGGCATTATGTTCCGGGGAGCGTATCGAGGCCACATGCGGATCTGGAGGGATTAGTTTGATCTCTGAGCTTGTTGCCAGCTTCCCTGCTTTGCACTTTGAGGAGAAGGTCCGCAGGCACGGCTCGAGGCGAGGGGTTACCATTTGTTGATGCCCGCGATTCTTGAGTCACGGAGTATGCAGGGTTCCTTGAGGAGCCGCGCATCGAACGGAGGATCAGTTGCACTCAGGTCTTTTCCATGGAGCGATCTCTTTACATGCCGATCTCCATTATTCTCCGGCGGGATCGGGGAGGAGGTGGCGAGGAGAGGTAGCGGAGGACCAGGAGAGGATCCTGTTCTTGAGATGTGGGTAGAGGTGGGGAAGGGAGACGAGTTCGATTCATCTCCTCCATCTCCACCTCCACCTCATACGCTGGCCCACGCCATAACAGCCCTTCCGTATGAGTCTCAGGCATATTCATATCGGTTCTGGGAGCTTCTTGTTACTATCTTGATGTTTATCTGCGCTTGCTACTACCATGAGCATTCGCCATTCGCTTGGATGGCGAGCCGAGGCGCTTATAGAGCAGTCACGCCATGCTTCTTCGTGCCAAACCACCTAGGTCTCCTTCGACTACGGACTACTCGAGACCGATCCATGGCGGTGACCTCATGGACATGCTGGCGTGCCCGCGGCGGCGGATCGGCACATCCACCACCACGAGATTGAGGTGGTCACACTCCCTTCTCTAACTTTCCTATCCCTACCCGAGTGAGACATGTTTATACTTTGGTTGGGAGGGAAAAGTTAGAGTTAGGAAATCTTCTATCATGTTTTGTCTTGTTTTTAGCTTTATCAAGTTTGCCTACTCATTTTGTATAGGATTCATCTTCTTGTCGTATAGCGGTGATACTTTCTTACTCTTCGCTATTTTAAGCATGTATTAGCCATTTTGGTTATATCAAAAGCTTTATAGCATTATTTACAGTTTACTACACTTTTGCAAATCATTTTTGTGCCTACATTGTTATATTTCTACTCTTGCCTTTAGTTGAAAAATTGAAACCCTGTATCTTTTCTTAATGCTAGAACAATTCCATGCATGATTTAGTTGTTGGTCGATTGAAGTTCCAACATATTCAACCTTGAACATCCGCCTTTAGCTAATACACCACAGTTACACGGAGTTAGCGCAATGAGTTTGACTTTATACCTCTTTTCACTTTGCAAAGCTGGCCTTAGATACATTGAGACCCATAATAGGTTTTACAGTATTACCCAGTAGATAGGGCAATGTAGTCTTCCAAATGAAAAAAGAAAGAAAAGCAAAGAAAAATAAAAGAAGAAAAGAAAATAAAAGTCGTAGCTTTGTCTTGAAACCCGAACCGCGAAGTCTGAGGGGTATATAGGCGAAAGCCTTTAAAGGCAGATGCCACTAAGCCTGTAATTGGTTGGGAGTCATCGACTTAGTGTTAAGCTACACGGAGTGGATGGATGGAGTTTAGCGAGTTGTAGGTGCTTAATTCTCGAGAGAAGTCATTTTGAAGTCAAGGTGAGCATAGAAGTTTGTAGTCGATTGATCGTTTTAACTTGATGCCACCCCAAACCTTAGTGGTTGGGAGCCATCGGTGGACCGTTACCGCCGGACTTTGGTGAAGTCGAGTTTTTAGCATTGCACCACAATACAATCAAAGAAAGAAATAAAATTATATTTGGTCCTATTTTGGTTGGTCGACGATTTAAGGCCCTAGCGGTAGCTAGGTTGGGGAGGAATAGCTTTACGCTTATTGGCTCAAAGTAGATTCACCTTAGGAACAATTGATTTTTGGTGGAAGTTCGAGGTCGACTTCCTTGAGCCGTGTTGCCCTAAAACTTGTTTTTATATGGCAATTATTCTCATGATAGTTTTTGTACAAAGTCAAATTTTTTCCTCCCCGAGAAGGCCGAAACCCTAAATGCTATACACACTTTTGAATAATACACTTTTGTAAAAGCCGCGACATGCATACCTTGGTTATTTTAGCATTGCTAAGGGACTAGCAACGATGTCGGTTAAGAGTGTGTTAGTACCCAAAGTGCTGGCCTGAAGTCCCTATTCAAAGATAGGTTTTGAGGTGCTTTGCGTACTAATCATGTAAATTAAGCCCGATTGGCATGTGCGAGAATTTATGATTCTGATTGGTTTCAGGATTTTGTGTTTTATAGTTTGGACTTTGGAGTCTATCAGATGACTGTTGTGATCGTGAACAGGACCTCAAATGTTTTCTCTTTAAACAAATGTCAGAGGTGGAGCATGATGACCGCAGTGGGCTGGATCACGAAACATCTGAGAGCCGACGAGAGGCATAAGGCGGATTTTTCGCTATGCATTGAAATTCGCAGGAATTGTGAAATTCGCAACCATAGCGAAAATTCCCTGTGCGAAAGATTCGCAATCCCTACGAATTTCGCTATGCCACGGGTTCGTATCATAGCGAAATTTCGCTATAAGCAAGATTCTGTGCATATGAGGGTGGGTCTTCCTTCTCTGTATGGCTTTCGCTGATGGCGAGAACTGGCTATCATAGCGAAATTTTCACTATGATAGCGAAATTCATTGCATAGCAAAAATCGTTCCCCTGTGTTTTTTATTCCAAACGACCTCGTTTTGTATAATTCCCATTTTGTCCCTATTGTAATCATGTATTTTAGGTATTTTTGGTATTTCACTGGTGGGTTGGCTATATAAGCCACCTTATAGCTTTGTAACCTAACTTTCAATCTTCAAGCTTCCGGCCGTAGCTTGGTTTCGTTACATTTTCTCTCTTCTCTCTCTTCTTTCTCTCATTTTCTTGGCTTCCCAAACACACCCCTTGGGACTGACAACTCAAAGGGATCTTAACCTAACCCTAAAGCCATAGAAAGAGGAGGTTCATAGCTTTAGTTATTGGTGGTTTGGCAGTGTCCTCATGCTTTAAATGAAACAGGTACTACATTTATGGTTCCAAACTTTCCAAACTAAGGTCTAATGTTATTTAATGTCTTTCCTTTGGTCAATACTTGTCATGCTTTAGGGTTCAGTGCATTCTTAATGGTAGATGCACTGACATTCTTTAGATGTCATTCTGAGCCATTGAAATGAGGTTAATGCTAGGTTTTCAAACCGCTGAACGTGAGATACTCGATCTTATGTTTGGACTCAAATAGGAGTGTTTTTAGGGTTAGGTTTTATAGCTAAACAAAGATCCGGTTTTAGCCTTGACTATATGTCATTCGCCCCAATGCGAGGAAATAACCCATGGACACCTTAATAACCCCATTTTATCCAGCTAGTGACCCAAGCCTTCAAGGTCACCATTTCACACTTTAATATAAGCCATTCCAGTTAGCCCAGTGACACCAACTTCCACACTTTTTAATGCAAATCCGAAAATCCAAATAAAAAGTCTCACCATTTTCAAATCACCGTCACGAAGAATCATTTGTGGGAATTTAGAAATGGACTGTAAATGAACCCTGTTATTATATTTTGATGACGACTAAACGACGGAAGATTTCAGACTAAGGCGCAGTGATTCCGGATCACCCCACTGTGGCAAGAATCAATTGGTTAACAAGCCTTACCCTGGAGGACGAGGTAAGATAGGGTTTGAGTATACCTCGGGTAGTTTGAGAATTCGGGGATGTCTTTCCGGATGAGCTACTGAGATTACCCCCGTGGAGGGATGTAGACTTTATCATTGAGTTACACCCTGGTATGGGATGATGCCATTTCTATGACTCTGCATAGGATGGTGCCGATTGAGTTGTAGGTACTTAAGGTCCAGATACAGGAATTGTTGGACAAGGGTTTCATTAGACCGGACACTTTACCTTAGGGCGCTCTGGTTCTATTTACTAAGAAGAAGGATAAGACCCTTTGATTATGCGTAGACTACCGATAGTTGAACAGGGTTACAATCAACAATCGGTATCCTTTGCCGAGGATTAATGATTTATTTGATCAACTAAGAGGGGCGCAGGTCTACTCCAAGATAGATCTTTGTACCGGTTATCATCAGTTGAGAGTTAGGGAGGTTGATATCCCTAAGACGGCGTTCAGGACGTCGTCGGGAGTCTGAGTTTATAAGTGATGCTTTTGGATTGACAAATCATTCGTAGTATTTTATGGATCTCATGCATGGGGTGTTCGACCTTATTTAGATCAGTTTGCCGTGGGCGCACGGCAGCAACATCGCCAGTATACTCGAAGACAAAGGAGGAGCATGAGGATCATTTGAGGATTGTTCTCCATGCCCTCCCGAAACCTCAGTTCGCCACACAAGATTCAGTAGAGTGTGAGTTTTAGCTTACTAGGTGAAATTCTTGGGACATGTAGTGTCAGCTTCGGGTGTATCAGTGGACCCGAAGAAGGTAGAGGCAGTTATGAGTTGGGAGAGGCTGAAGTCGAGTCTTGAATCACCTTGGTTTCTTAGGATTAGTAGGGCATTAGAAGACATGGAGGATTTCTCAGAATTAGTTGCACCTATGTGAGATTGACCGGAAGAGGTCAAGTTTGGAGTGGAATGACTCATGAGAAAGCATTCGGGAGTGTAAAAATAAGGCTTACTTGACTCCTATCTGATAGACCCAGAAAGCGGGGACAAATATTGTACATAGTGTACTATGATGCTTCTAAGGATGGACTAGGATGTGTTTTAATCCAGTCCGAGAGTATTCTAGGTAGCTAAAGAACCACGAGCGGAATTACCCCACACATGACATGGGTTGGCGGAGTTATGGTTTTACCTTAGGAATCCCAGTGCCCTTATCTATATAGGTGAGCAGATTCGAAGCTATTCTCAAACCCGCAAAAAGTACGAAATATATCTTTACACAACAGGACCTCAACATGAGGTAGCGTAGATGGATGGAGTATCTGGAGGATTATGACTTAACTTTGCATTACCATCTGGTAGGAGCAAATGTAGTGAGCGACACCCTTTCGGTCGAAGTCACGAATCTTAGCTAGTGTAGCTTCAGGGAATATGGTCTTTTCAAGTTGTAGGATAATTTAGACTATGAGTACAGGTGTTAGGACTCGGGTGTTTTAGAGTTTAAATGGCTATGCCTTCCTATTGAGAAAAGTGATTAGTCCAGGACAGTAGGGAATGTGTCCAAATAAGGTAAGTACAGTCAGTCCCCAAAATTGATGAAGGTGGGCCATTTTGCTGATGATAGCCTTTGGTATAGGGGACGGGTTGTGGTTCCCCAATTGATAGATCTGAGAGTGGAGATTCTCAAGGAGTTCCATTACTCTCGTTTGCAGTCACATCTAAGTGGCTTGAAAAGGGATCATGCGGATCTTCATGCATCAATATTACTGGAGTGGGATGAAGGAAACATGTAAGCAGTTTTGTTCGACGATGTCTCACGTGTCGGCGGGTAAGGGGCGAGCATCGAGGCCAGCGAGGTTACTCAACCTGCGGAGTAGCGAGTGGAGAGTGAGACATATCACGGTGGATTTTGTAACTCTTGCCCTGGTTTTCTTTATCAGCGGAGTATGATGAATGAAATTGTGTATATAACATCCATATATATGACCTGCTTTCGCGCGAAATGGCATAATTGCGACTCCATAATATGCGGGACTGCTCTCATGAAATGAGTGTGTGTGCATGGTTGTTGTCATTCACATTCTTGTAGTGTAGATACGGTTGGCACCGGTAAGTAGACCGCGTCAAATTGGTCGCACGGTTTGAAAATGAATAGAAATTATATATTTAAATTTAAACTCGGTTATCTTTTGGTTACACATATGGATCCATTAGGTGAAAACCAGTAAAGGTATGAAGGATTTGAAGCACAGGGTGGACCTGAATTACCACCAGGCATGGATTTTTAATATAAATGATCATTGAGGTGTAACATCCAAAAAGCTTTTGGTTTGAAAAACAAATTAACTTTGTTCTAAAATGATCATTGGATGTAATTCAAGAATGATGGATTTTATCACGCATGGGTTTCGGTATTGTGTGATATGAGTTGGTTGGGAATCGGGTTGGTGGAGTCGGTGAGGACTCGATACATGGGGAACTTATGTGGGATTCTTACTCATTCCACATGCATGTAAATTCATTCTAGGTTTATAATCTGATTGGAATGTGTTTTTTGGTGACATGACCGTGCATGTGGGTGGGGAGTAGCCTGCAGCGGAGTTTACTTTGGGGTGCTCACCCCATGTGGACTTGCTTTAGTCTGGGAGAGTCTGCGAGGGAGGCAGGCGCACTGAGACCCCGCCATTGTGAAGAAACCACGAGTTGTGGCTTGGCTCTTACTTTTGTAAAATATATTATAACAAATTGTTTTGATATATGTTTTTATGTAAAGAGTATTGTAATTAAACTCTTAAGGACTATGGTATTATAGCCTTGTGCATTATGTTTGAGTATGGATAAATGGACCCTATATAGTCATTTTGCTAGTAGATGGACAGGAGAATCATGATACAATGCATTAAACATGTTGTATTTTTGGGTAGAGCTCTCTCTATACATGGAAGTCTTCAAATGCCTCATGTGGTAAAAATAGAGGGGATTCTGGGAAAAGCCTTAGGGTTTCCTTAACAATAGCTTGAACGTTAACTAGGTTAAGGATATCTTATTGGTCCACCTATCTCTCTCTGCCAACTTTTATGTCTAAGTCTTCTTGAGCATGCTTCATAACATATCTATTGTTCAACAATGTAGATATAAGCCATATAAGGGTAGTAGAAGTGGTGTCAGTTCCTGCCCCAATCATGGTCTTGTTATGGGTAATGCATAAATTAGTTTGTTAGGTAGTTTTTAAAATTTTCAAACCTATTTATTTAGTCATAGCATTTTAGCATTTTATTAGGAGTTGTTGGGTTGTGCTTTTATGGTTGATAGTCATGGGTAAGTCATGAGATCTTACGTATTTCTTGCATTTTGTTGAATGGTTTTGTATTTAAGGAGTCTTCACGTATGAATAAAGCAAGTTCAGTTTTTTGCATCTGAGTGCATCTAAGGTGTTTGATAAATCTCTTTTTAGAGCCTGACTTTGGTTCCCTTTTATTTCAGATCTGTTATCTGAGATTTGCTTTGTTCTTAAATAGTTATGTTTTCAATTTCTAGATTTGAGTTATTTCAAGTGTGAACATCTAGTATCAGAGCTGGAACGTCAGATGGCTAACAATCCAAATGGCGTGAGTCTTAGAAGTAGCCACAAAGTGGTCGCTAGAGAGGTATGGCGACCACTCAGTGACCACAACGTGTAGTCTTAGAAAATCGTCACAGACAAATCAATGACCAAAGTGGTCACAAAGTGCGACCACGAAGAAATTTAGTCATTGAATTGAGGCGACCCACGACAATATGGTCACGGTCGCAGCCCATATGTGGTCTGAATTAAATCTTTAAGTGGTCATAAAATATAATTAGCAGAAGACCAAATTAACTAGATAATGACCAATTTTATGACCACCTTGCGGTCACTAAATTATGGTTGCTAATGTGGTCACTAATATCGGTGGTGGTGACCACCCACAAAGTAGCAAATTTGCGAGCTCAATCCATAGTCATTATATGTTTGTGGTCGTAAGGTGGTTCACTACCATACCAAAATAGTTTCCTTCTTAGTGACCACATTAGCGTTGTGACTATACAGATTACACTAAATTTATAAATATTTTAATTATTTAATTAATATTTCACTGTAAAGTGAATTAATACTTATATAATAATAAGTTTAAATGTATAAATATATATATATATATATATATATATATATATATATATATATATATAAAATAAGTTTAAATATATTTATCATTAAATTTAAAAACCTGAAAGTAGTAAACATTAAAAGTCAAGATTGAGGTCCAAGCGTTAGAAAACAATGCAAAATATTAAACGTTAAAAGTCGGCCCGAGGTCAAATGTTAAAACATAAATTATTAAACGTTAAAAACACAAAGTATTAAACGTTAAAAAACGTGATATATTAAAGACTGAACATCTTATGGCGATTGTGTCTAATATGTGCTTGACTTGAAACCTCTCTCTCTTCTCTCTCTCCTCTATCATCTACTCCATCATGCGGTGTATCATCTCTCGGTCACGAAGTCTCCCTCATGAAGAGTAGATATGCTACTGCTGTGCCTCCTATGGCCCCGAGTTGTGCCGACTCCAGCTCCTCCTAAATCCACCTGTGGGCCACACCGAGAGTGCGAGGTTGTAAAGAAGCGCCAAGTACAAAGATGGATGATTTATTTCGACCTGTCTCATACATGTATCTGCCATGTGATGAAGCCTTAACAGCTTACAGGAATATACGATCCTCATCTTCCTTTGTCAAAGGAACATGGTTTCCAAATTCATCTTGGGATTCCATAGCAATTAGCTCCTGTATCTTCTCCCTCAGAACAAAGCGTCATATGGAAACTAGCATTTTCTTAGTTTCGCTTGGATGTAAGAATGGGTTTTTGAGTATACTTGTCTTGCACGTTGATCAATATAGTCCCACGATCCCTCCGGAGTTTTCCTCATATGGGTCGTGAAAGAGTAAGTACCACTGCTTGGTGGGGCACCCCTCCTTCATTTCCTGAAATAAACATTAGATAATAGATATGCGAGAAATTGAGATAATTTAAAATGTAAAAGAATTCTTAAATAGTCTTGTGTGCTGTTAACAATATGGACCTGACCATGTCATGATAATCCAGATCCTGGTCCACAAGTCTCACTATTACGATTTCTCGATTGGCTCTTATCGGTGGGTGAGGCATCATTCTACGGTCTGTGATACCACACCTCATCAGACACAAATGTAGGTTTTACACCTTTCCTCCAACGATGGAGCATTTATCCAAGTATCTCTTACTCATGAGCTACTCCCACAATTTCTTAACGATTCCATTCCAAACATCCTCCCACTCATAGTAACACAGCTATATAAAGTTAGCCAACATACATGGACTTTAAAATAATTAAATGGCTCTAAAAATGCGATATCACAGTATTTCAATATACATTCCTAATTATCTCCAATCTAAATTCATATAACTCAATTTCCATTGTTGACAGATTCTCGATATATACAACTTAAAAAGCATAATCCAAACAACATATATTTGAAATTATCAAGCATTTTCAAATCAAATCAACATTCAAGTATCTGAACATATATATATATATATATATATATATATATATATATATATATATATATATATATATATACTATATATATTAAAAAATTAAACAGTCTCCCTAAAAGCGTATCCAAAATTACCTATAATGTTTTCAATGTATATTAACAAATTCTCAATAAATCACCAATTCCATATAAACTCACATTCACATTATTTGACAATTCTCAATATATATATACAACTTAAAAGCATAATCCAAAACAACATCAATTTAAGAATTATCAAGCATTTCAATCATATCCAACATTCAAATATCTCGAACATAATTAAAACAATTTACTTTTATTAAAATTTAAATCAACAAAAATACAAGTTTATAACCTAAAGCAACTATTTACTTGAAACTCACCCCAATATAGATCTTGAACCTCTCGTGGCACCGCTTTCCACTTGTATCCATCTTGATGTAGTCTCTCTTGAAAGATACGACATATTCGAGATGACATCTCATGTGACTCAACAAAGCTACAATTATATAAATGTACAAGTATTAATTTAACATAAAGCACAATTAACTAGTAAATTAAATAGTATTAAATGTCTCACCTCCCATCATGCTCTCATAGTCTCTTACGACTACTCATATAGCTGCTTCCTACATCAGAATTTGAACCAAGTGTGATAGGTGTATGTGGTTGTGATTCGAGGCCTAATCCTAGAGAGTGGAATGTTCAAGGTATCTCTATGGATGGTCCAAGAGAGCTAGACGGACTAGTCTATGTGATAGGAGATCTAGATGTGCTTGAACCAGCAAATGTCGACATGCCTGGGCTAACTATCTCTATGCCAAGTGGTGCAGTGGTAGATGCAGATACTGTTGATGTAGAAGTAGTTGTTGAAGATGAAGAATGACTATTTCCAATGCCTCGTCCTCGACTATCCCTCATGGGTATACTTCATGCACGACATTGACCCTTCATATTGAATGAAAAAAATCAAAAAAGAAGACAATCAACAACTGAACACTTGTACTATAATATTATTCAGCTATAACTACACCAATGACACCCATGAAAGCCCGGGGATCAGGTTGACAACCTCAAACGCGCACAAAATGCCTATGGGTATTGCATATCCTACCGACCTGCACCATATCGCGTCCCATTCATCAGGATCCATTCTTGCATATATTTTTTGAAAAATATACAAATTTATCAAAATAGTTCATAAGAGTTCGAGTTAAACTCTCTTACATATAAAAAATATTACATGTAAAATCTGGTTTGTTTACAAAGGTTTCCTAAAGCCAGGTTCCAACTTCTTTGCACCTACAGGTCCTGAATGAGGGGCTAGGCTGCTGTACATAACTGCACGGAAGGGGGGTCCAGACGGGGTGAGCAATGCCCAATAAGGATAACTCATACAGGGTTACTCCTGCCTAAAAGTGCACGTACAATGCCATGTTCAAAAATACACACATCAACATTCCAATGAAGAATATGTCAATTCTACATGGAATCCTACATGCCATGAAATGAGATGAGACTCATCATGCCCCATGTCTCGAGTCCTCACCGACTCCCCATGCTTATGCCAAGTGTGAAAAACCGTCATTCTAGATGACATCCAATGATCATTTAAACGATTTCATTTTTATAAACCAAAGCTTTTTAGATGATACATCACAATCATTTATATTCAAAATCCATGTGCCTTTTTGTGGGTAGCTGATTTTTTGGTCTCACCCACTTGAGCTCTGCAAAAACGGACACTACGGCCTTTCCCACGGCGCGAGTTATAGCCACGGCCATAATTGGGTACGGTTTTTCACCCGAAGGGGGATCTATCCCTTCTTGTTGAAACTCAGCACATATTTTCCGTTTCATGCAACCGTGTGACTCTGTTGGATGTTGTCTCATTTACCAAGCCCACCCAATCAAACACCAAACGCAATGTCAATTTACCAACCATGCACTCACACCCATGAAATGCGATGTTTCCCTGCATATCTGTCTGAATGCCCGCGCATGTTAGCTCATGTTATATATAAGCCACACCATGGATGAATTTATAGCCAAGTACTTTTGCCGTACCATGGATAATTATATAGAAGCATGTAATTTACATTCATTTCCTGCTAAATATATATAACACCAATATATCAACATATTTACAACACATTCTGACATGTTATAAAATTTCCAGTAATAACACACACCAATAAGTCCCACACCGGCTAAGCCATTCCTAGCCATACCCAGCTGCCAGAAATCATCTAGATTTCAGTCGAAATTTTCAACTTTTGTTTTATTTATTTAACAAATTTTAAGGCGTAGATTATAGGCTATAAAATTCAGCCATGAAGCAATCCCTCAAACTATTTCGAAAACAGGTCCAAACAGGTCTGACGTTTGAAAACTTAGTCCTCATAGTTTGAGGGCTGAACCACCACGACCATTCTGACCCATAGATTAAGAGGAACCGAGTGTAGGAAAACCCTACCTCTTTTTGTTTTTGGCACCTACCATTGGCTCGTCGAGTGAATCCAACTTTAGTTTTCGGACTAACAACTTCCGATGGTAGAACTACTTGGGGAATCGCTTCCTTTTTTTTTTTTCCCTTTCTCCTCCACGTACAAATTTTCCTCCTCTCTTTTGTTTTCCTCCTTTTCTTTCCGTTCTTCCTTTTCTTTTCTTTTTTACTCCTTTCTTTTCTTTTTCTCCTTCCCTTTCTTTTTTTCTCATTTTTTTTCTTTTCTTTTCCTTTTTCTCCTTTTCTCCTTCTTTTCCTTTTCTTTATTCCACCGAATTGTTTTTTTTTTTTTGGTTTTGCTCAGATTAAACTTCCTCCTTTCTATTTGCCATGTGTCCTTCATATGCTCCATTTGTCATGTGCCATGTGCCACATGGACACATGCACTAGGTGGAAAATGCCACACCACATGGCTCTCATGCCATGTGCCCTCCTCTAAGCTTGGCATGTGGCATCCACATGGTCATGCCATATGGCACTACTCCATGTGTCATCCGACACTCGTGCCTCGAAATATGTAAAATTCCGACTATCTCGGAATCTAAAGAAATTCGACTTGGTAGCTAGATTTCACGAGATAGTTCCAACGGTGAACTTCGTTTCATCATCTGAGATCTAGAAAATTTTAGGTTTTCAACCTATACTACAACGGCAAATTACCGTTTTGCCATTTTTCAGAAAAATTACATTTTTCCCGAGTTTTACACTACCTTTTTATTCACTGTCAGTTTCATTCATATCATTTAAATCCAATTCATCCCCATTTAAAAAAAAAGACAATTAACAAACTAGGAACCCATGCCACTATCTTTGTTAGCTACAACTACCTCTTTATTAACTATCAGTTTCATTCATTTCATTTAAATCCAATTCATCCTCTGAATTAGATGAACTTTTTGTTTGTAATTCTTCTTCTTCCATATTTTTTTCTAGGTCACCTTTTGGATCATTTAATGTCACTTGTTGATCTTCTTTAGTAATTTCAACATTATGGATTTCAATTAACTCCTCTTGAAATGGAGGAGGTTCTTGCACATATGTAGTCTTTGAAAAGCTTCATGGCATCTGACAACTCCTCTTGGTTTGATTTGTCTGACCCACCAATCTTGTCTTTTGCAAACTTGGTATGAATAAAAATATACTTGTTTGCCCATTGCCGGGGACAAAGGGTTCATACTTGTCATATTGTCTTCTATGGTTTATCTCGACAATGTTGTATTGCCACCAAAACTCGCCTACCCCTGCCGAGTAAGGTTAAACCAATGGCACATGAAGAGAATTGTTAAACGAGCCGGGTTAAGATATTCCACTTCCACTACTTTTCTTAACTGACCATACCAATCATTCGTATAATGGCTATAATTTTGGCCTTTGGTGCAAACCCCACTATTTGTTGACATTTTAATTGCACCACCTCCAACCGTGTGAAACTTGTATCCATTTACAAAAAAGCCATTATATATTTTAACAGTTCCCAATGGACCTTTTGCGAGATCTTGTATGAAGTTGTTATGGATACCAAGGTTTGGATCTTCTGCCTGGAATAATAGAATATAGGTATTTTACATGTTAATAATATTAATTTTAATTTATAGGGTGAGAAAAAAGAGGAGCACATATACTTTGAACGAGATAGTAAAGTTCATCTCATGTTTAGCATCAATTTTGTATTTTGTTATGTTTAGATTGAGGAATGTTTGCAACATATCAATGTAAATCCTAGTTTGAGTAAATTTTTGGATATGTTAGTAAAATATAATCGAGTTGTAAACAATATAATATATAAGAGATGTTTGACTCATAAAAAAAATTAACGACTTATAGTTCAACTTCTTCACAATTAAACAAAAATACCAAATGACTACCATATATTCTTGTTGAGTCATATGTCTCGTGAACGACCTAAGTGGTCTACCTTTGTATTCGAAAATTATTAGATTTGGGGATCATCCAATGGAATCTAATCATACCACCTTCTTAATTTTTGAGCACGGGATCCTTTCTTGTTTGTACATGATCCTCAGGAATATTATGAATAGAACATTGTGCTTCATAACTAGATATGGTACCATCTGAGCTTTCCATATGCCTTATTCTTGATATTGAGCTTCAATTTTCGAAGATACCTATAAAATGATATGCTAAGTAGACATGCACTAATTCAAAGGATTTGTAGCCATTATGATTTACAAGTTAGGTTTTAACCTCTCAAATGGATACATCCATCAGAATTGCATTGGCCCTGCAATGCTTGCCTCAAAGGGAAAGTGAACTAGAAGATGTTCAATAGAATAAAAAAAACTTGGAGGAATATCCTCGACTTACGTAAAATAATTGGGATGTCGATTAGTCACGGCCCATGTCTTCATTTGTAATTTTTGTTGCAATTAGACTTTTTAAAAACAAGCTAAGCTCGGTGATAGCCTTCCACACATTAGCAGGTAGTAGTTCTCGAAATGCTATAGGCATCAACCTCTGCATGAAGACATGATAATCATGATTTTTCATTCCAAACAACCTTAATCTCTATTTATCCACACATCTACCCATGTTAGACACGTAACCATCAGGAAATTTCAATTTTGTTAACCAATTAAACAACTCCTTCTTAGCCTTATTATCTAAGGTGTAGCAAGCCTTAGGGTATTTGCCCGTTGAAGCCAATTGATCAAGTTCTGGCCTCTGACAATAGGTATTGAGTTCTTGCCTTGACTTAAGAGTGTCTTTTGTTTTTTACCATGTATATTCAACATTGTATTAAGCGAGTTGTCGAACACGTTCTTCTGACATCGCGTGTTCTGGGTATTTTTGATGGTTTCTGCCAGGAGTCTCTATCATGGCATTCTTCCTCATCTTAGTTAGTGCGGTTTTCTTATCATCACCAACACTGAACAAGACTTCGGCCTCGCATGAAATAACTAGCTGAGTACGCCCAGGGAGCAATTTACCAAATTACACCAGCATTATTTTTTGAAGTTTGCCTCAAGAAGATAGTTCTAGAATGTGGACTGATATTCTTTACTAAAATATTCATGGGTCAGAAAAATGAGATCTCCATTGGTTGTTGCCGAAAACTTATAGAGATGGGAAATGAATGTCACACGGAAATCACTAACTCTGTTATCTCAAGACTTGAGTTCAATAGTGGCAATGCAACCATATATCATACAAGAGCTATAAATGCTTTGAAGATGTGTACCCTAACCTTTTAGATTATATTTTGATATTTTTGTTTAAATGTTATGGAATAAAAATGATAATAATAAGTTTAAAATGTTGAATCAAGGCCCTCTTGGTTCCTGTCTTGTCAAATTTGGTTGAGATTGGAGATAAGGGAAACACGAAATTTATAAAAACCTAAAATCAACCCCGAGTAGCCTAATGCTACTATATGTATAATGGCTCTATGGACTTCCACTGGGATGAGTTTTCCTCTCTTGATCTTATAATCCTAAGTTTCTAATTACTTGAATTAATTACTTTATTAAAACTGAAATTAAAAACATAAATTTAAAGACTGATTTTGGATGCTTTGGAGAAGTGATGTTTGCTTATTTTTGTGAAAACAATATAAAGAAGGTCTCAGGGCTTTGAATTCACCAAATTCGGTCTTACCATGGTGATTCAAAGGGGGGTTTTTTAATTCCCGGTCTTCTGCCTAAGAAACTAGCCTATAGTTGATCCCCTAAACTCCATCTAGGTTCCTCTGACAAGATATAAGTCATAATTTCTAGGTGTAAAGTAAGTAATTCATACTTGATTTTAGAGGTGTTTGATAGGTTCCCAACTCAACCCTCTAGTGGTTTCCGTACAAGAGACAATCTATTACAAATGTTGGGTCAAAGGTGCACCGTCTAAACACCCAACATACCATTTAGACTTGCCAAGTATCAAGAAGACTAGTTGAAGAGAAGAGAGACTCCTATACAAATAGTTGGGGGAACAGGCTATTACACCTTGCCCAAAAAAGGGAGTCCACTAACTTATTCCTAAGACCTTAAACACTCTAAGCAGTCTTTGAAAATGTTAAATTGGTTTGTTGGATTATAAGCATGGAACGCTGTAGTGAGCTTGACCGACCACAACGAGACACATCCGGATGTGTCTCCTGAAATGATCGGGTTCCTATAAATACAAGAGCCTAATACACCTTAAGAGACATTTGAAAAACCTATCCTCTCCCTCATATAGAAAAACTCTCATATTTATGCGAATCATTTAAAGCCTACAAGAAAGGGTGTGTTTATCTTTGTGAAAACTTTGAACAGATTCTATCAAGGTGATCTGATTTTTTCTTGAAGCATTAAAGACATATTTTTCTTAGGCTTCAACAAGTAAGTTGTCTCTTCTATTTTCGATGCAGAAGATTAGTTTTACATTGGTGTCAGAGACATGATCACACAAAATGAAGTGGTTCTGAGACACATTCCTACAAGTAAAATGGCAACATATCCATTTACCAAATCAATAGCGAGGGATGCATTTGTTAGACATTCAAAATCCTTGGTTTTATGTAGGAAATGATTAATTTGTACATGTTGACACACCACTTGTATTTTTGCTTGCAATTACTGAGAAGCATTGCGCATGGTTCATTTGTTTCTATAGTTTTTATTATGTGAACATGTTGGAAATGCTATTCAGCACAATTCAATGAAGTATGTGGTAGACTTGATTGACTCTCACATGAGTAATCGCCTCTGGCTCATGTCAGTGGTAGAGATGAGGCCAGGATTAGAATGACCTAAGAGTCGGTAAGGCGACTTTGTTTGTGTCACTTACAAGGTCAACTTGATGAGAATCAAGATGAGATTCTTTATATGAATCAATATGAATGCCTTTCCCCACCTTTCATGTGTTTATATAGAGGAAGTTGAGTGTGAAACTTTTTGTTTAACATTATTGAATGTGTAGACAAAAGTTTCAGGTTGCTGTCATAATCGATAAGACTAAGACTCATATGGTGTTATTTATTTTATAAATAAAAAGCAAAACAAACTTTTTTTATTTTATTAATGAGAAGAGAGTTGCTCCTCCATAGCAAGCATTTCATACTGAATGTGCTAGAAAACCAATTGGGAAGCGAGAGAATGGATCCTTGCTTCTTCCCTATGTGATTCTCATAAATCCTACATATGGATTTCATTTTTCCTTACTTCGCCAGCTTTTGGCTATACCATGATGCGTAGGTTAATGTTGGCTATCTTAGGATGTTTTCCGCATACTCATGGAATGATTATGCTAAACGAGCATTCCTAAGCAAGTTAACTCAAAATCTAGTGTCTAGCGAAAGAGAGTGGCCCTTTGCTTATACACTCATTGCTTCCATTCACTTGCATTTGGAGTTATTTAGCTTGATAGAGCTTGAAATAACTTAGAATCCTAAGTAATTGTAAGAAAGATCTGAGTATGGATTCTTAACGGGTTGAATAATACTTTATCACTTGTATTGAGAAAGATACTTGGGGTAAATAAGCACTTCCTTTCCTTTTAAGGTTGATGTCTCCTATATGGCCTATGTAAGGTTTGTATTGGAGCTCACGCCCATCAGTTGCCGAGGCCACACGGTGCATTCATCTGTATGAATTATTCTCTGTTGATTGTAAAATTAGTCTTTAGCAGTGGGGTCAGCCACGACATGGGCGGTAAAGGAAACGATTGGATTATGGGCATGGGTGGCCCAGTGGGCCTGACGACCAGTAACCCGAGACACATCGAGGATGTGTCTTCTGAAAGCTCTTGATCTCAGGTTCCTATAAATACAAGAACCTGAGACACCTTATAGGGTTGTTGAAAACCCTATCCTCTCCCTCATATAGAAATACTCTCACCTTTATAAATCATTCTAAAAACCTATAAGAGAAAGGGTGTTCGTATTGTGAAAGCTTTGAACATATTCCATCGAATTGAAAATTACGATTCTTGCTAAACATTTAGACATTTTTCTTGGGTTTCAACAAGTAAGTTACGCCCATTTTCCGTTCGCGAAGATTAGTTTTACAGGTGTGAAGTGTGGCTACCCTCTTTTGTCACCATGGTGGGGTGGATCGAATCCACCTCACCTTGAGAAAGTTGACTACTCACTCATGATGAGTCTTGAATACACCATAAAATAGAAAGAAAGCAGAAAAATAGAAGAGAATCAAGTTAAAAGCTTTATTAAAAGAAAAGGTGAAAGTTCTCCAAAATTACAAGAAAAATAACTAATTGATTGATTCCTTGTTTTGATCCTCTAATCCCTATTTAAAGGCAAGAAAAATACATCTCCAGGGTTTACTTCTTACCCATGAAGGGTTCTTTACATATTTAGATCATATCGCGGGACTTGGGGCGACTGTTTTGGGTTTTACGCAGTTGCCTTTATCTTGGGAATCGTCTGAAATTGCACTCATTGAAAATCGATTAAAATCATTGTTTTTGGCAACTCTATTATTTTTGGCAGGTTTCCATATTTTGTAGGTTATATTGGCAAGTCTTCATCAACATGCTCCTTTTGACTTCCACTTGTCCAATCATGCTTCAGCTCCATTTTCCTGGAGTTGATCCCCAAAGCTTTAAAACTTGGACTAGGGTCCCAAGATGTCCTTTTTTCTCAACCCATGATTCCAAAAAGCCATAAAAGTGCCTAAAAATGCATATTTCCACACATGTACTCAATAAAACCATTAGTGTCGGGTTTTCGGACTAACAACTCACATGATTGGGTAAATATGAGTTTCCAACTCAAAAAGAGCTTTAAAATAGAAAAATTAAATATCTAAAATGTTCTTTTTTGATCTAAGTATCACCTTTCCAAGTCTAATAAAAATTAATTATAATTTTGAATACAATCTTTTATTTGAATGTTGAATCCTTTGGTCTCAAAGTTAGCTTCAAGCATTTAGTTTGTTTTAGGTTTTTTTATCTTTTTTTTTAATTTAATTTTTGGTATAATGATTAAAGAAACAACTAAAAAGATATTTGCAAACTAACTTTATAACCTTCCAAAAGCAAAAGAAAAACCACCTGATAAAATTACCCAAAGTCGCTCCTCAACATCACCCCATTTCCCCTCCAAAGACTTCTTTTCTCCTTTGACTGCTCTCTTCTCAAAATTATTCTCTTCCATTCCAAATGTTTTTCACCCTAAAAGGACCTTGCGCACATTTAATATGATAGATGTTAAAAAAAAAGTTTTCATAACAGAAGTTAAAATTTTCAAAAGTGAAAATACAAAATTTGAAGTCGTAAAGGAAGGGGAAATTCTCATGCCCACAATATGCTTACCGTATAGATTTTTTAATTAGGGATGAGGATGAAATTCAGTTCCTTGAGCTATATCATAAAATGGAGAGAGCATATCTTACTTAGTTGGAAAAGTGACTTGTATATTTTGCAGGCACATTCATCAAACTACATGAAAAACAAATTGGCTTCAACCCCAATACTCCATGCCCTAACATTTATTCCTTACCATAACTTATACCCATAATAGACAAGCTCATGAATCAAATAAGAGTTGAGGCATTGCCCTACTTCGTTGAAATCATGAGATCTACACAATTATGTGCACTCGTTCTTTTCATTTTCTTTTATTATTAATTTATGTAGCACTAGTAGTAAAGTTCTGCACGAAGGCGGGGAGTGAGCAAAACTTCCAATGGAGTGGCCTTAGCCATGGTGAGACTTATCCCTTCTGTCATGTCCACGGATGAATTTGATGGTGTAATCATGTCAAATCCTTGAAGCAACCTAGCAATTGTCAAGTGTAACATTCATATTGGTTCCCGAGCAAGTTCTTCTACCAGAACCAAATGGGATTAACTCAAAATTGTGGGCAAAAGCATCTACTGTTGCATGGTTTATCAAAAACCTTTCTGGCTGAAACTCTTCAGGGTTAGACCAAATGAAGAGATCTCGACATGCATCTTCCATGCATCGACCAAGAAGCTGGTGCCTTTCTCGGGAAACGTGGATACCCACCTTATACAACAAACTTCCATCGTCGTGGTATCAGGGGACCTGGCCGCATATAGCCTGTGGCTTCCTTAACAATAGCCTTAAGATAAACTATTAGGTTCTGATATCCGACGCTCCACCCATCTATCTCTACCAACTTTTATGTCTAAATTCTTCCCGAGCCTCGGCTTCATAAAATGTCTATTTGCTCAACAATGCCGACAAAGCAGCCTATGCTGAGGTAATAGTCGTAGTTTCAAGTGTCTCGCACCATGATGGTCTATAGGTTTAAATTTCAGAAAATAACAAAATAGAAGGTTTTAGAAGAGAGTGTATCAAAAAAGAAAGACCCAATAAACAAAAGAATCCATCCAAATGCATATATAATATATATGAAAGTTGTGGAATTCATAGCCTAAAAATTTTTGAATACTACTCGAATCATTCTCACAATTGATCAAGTCTAGTAGCTTTTTCAGGTTTTCCTTATTTCCGCATTCTACTGAAGAGTTCTTGAACTCCTGCTCAACCCATGGGCCACAGTTCATGCCCTAGATGAATGAACTGGGCGAGCATGGTAATGGCATTCAATTCTTTGATTCAACCTAATTATTATTCCTAATAATCAAGAAAGATTCCCTTCATGTATATATACTGCAAAATAGAGAATTAGATAAATGTAAGACATGTCCATCATCTCTTTCAAAAGGCGCAGGGGGAGGGTCCTGTGTCTGAAATTTACTGCATTATAACTAAAGTATTTAACGGTCCAAAAAAAGAAGAAAAGAAGATAATTGTACATACCAGACTCGTTGCCTTGATATCAGCCTCGTGAGTATCCGAAAGGAAGCGTCTCCAGTTTGGCTAGCAGGACGTCTAAGGAAGTCCCTCCCACCGTTGAGCCTCCCTTTATGTTCTTCTATCCAACTCCTATAATTGAGAACACCGCAACATCTTTCACGGACGACAAATGGTTCCTCAGAATCCGCATTCAAGAAACGGTGATAGCGCCCGATACCAATAGGTCCCGAATGTAGGCGCTAGTTTCTTGAGGATGCCATAGTGCACTTCGTCTCTCACCCCCCATAGACGACGTTTCTAAATATCTCCTTCCCCGCAACCATCATCAAGATTACATTGAAGTTCTGGGGGATGTTCAAAACCATTCACACATCACCACCGCTTTCGTGGATTCACCCAGTTTGTTATCTTTCCCAAGCATGTACATATCTTTATCCCAAGATGCAATTCTGAACCCGCGCACATGGGTGGTGTCGTGAGGCGAATGGTGGAGAGAAGTTCCGGTGATGGATATCTTTCTCATTCACGCCAAAGAGGTCCGTATGAGCGAAGGCGACAAGGCATATAGTCAGATCAGATCTCATTTTCTTCGCCGCGGAATTCTGGGCGGGAGGCAAAATCTTGTCAGTTGGTGGTGAAGCATTCTTTACCACATGATCACCGACCACCATCGTTTCCTATGCATTCCTAGTCACTCCCCCCCTCCATGAACACCGCTGCTTACCCGCCTACGGAGCTCCAGTCTCTAAACCTGGGATTTTACCAAATAGAATAGGTGCAGTGTGGACCTGTAACCGCCAAAGAAATCAAGGGTACCATAGGGACATGCCATTACTCTTGAGTATGAGTTTTAGTTCTCCTGAGTAAAAATTAAAACACCACAACCCCGGGATCACCCGTAATCATAGGAAATGAGAAGGAAAATTATCCATAGATACTAGATATTGGAGAATCAGGTGTACTTAAGATTCAATGCCATTCATTTATACAGATTTTTCATTTTTCCATTGCTTCAATCTTTGTTCCGGAAGATGCCCGGCCGCTTCTAAATTGGAAAATTTGTCTCAGCCAACAAATTTTCCTCTCACGTGTTTGTCCTTTCTACTTCAATTTTCCAATACCAACAATTTGAGAAAATTAATATTAATCGCTGATGTTTGAAGCTTGACGGCACTCTTATAGACCACGCCTCCAAGTAGGTACCGATTATAAGCTTGACGCTAGGGCTATGTTTGTCAAAATTTTGGGAGCAAATGCAAAGAAAGAAAATAGCTAGAGAGAAAAAAAAAGAATAAAGAAATAAATATAACTAAATAAAAAGTATACAGTATGTTATGTTATTTTAATGAAATACCATCATTATGAAAAGTCCTTTGGTTTTCTCATTGTAACTTTGGCCTTCTCATTATAAGCCTATAAATAGGCCTTATCAAGATTGGTATAAAGATTATCCTAAGTTTTCTTCTCCATCATCTTCTCCTTATTTTATTTCTATTACAAACACGTGGTTGTTGACAATTCTCCGAAGCTTAGCGCTTTCTGACATTTGCCAAAACTCGCTCGAACCCTGCAAGTCCCAAATTCCGTTTGTCGTTGATTTGTTTTAAAAGTTTTTCCTTATATAAATACCATCTAAAATTTCAAGTTGATATCGCTTAAATCTTGGAAATTGATTTCCAATTCCACAGATTCTTATTTTTTTTAGTTCTCTACTTAAATATCGGGAAATTTATGGTGCGTTATTTTTTTTTTATTCTTGTTTGGCGATTGTTTTGTTATTATTTTAATAGTCAAAACAATAAAGGAGAGTTACCACAAACTTATGATTCAACTAGTTAGACTTTTATTATACTATTACATTTATACCTACATTATGCTACTTTCTTTTTGTTATTTTATTCTATTTATACATATATACTTCCAAAAGCATTTGATAATTCATTGGTCTATGATTATACATTCAAAAGAGAATTCCATATTGTCATGAATTATAGCTAACTAACTACACTTTGAATTCACAATTCAATTTTGTCATCATTCCAGATAATTCCAAAACCTTGAATTCATGAGAATTCATATCGTAATAATCTAAGAATTCTTATCAATCCTTGAATTTAGTAGAATCATTATCAGAAATAATTTAAAATAAATTTGTAATATAATTTGAATTCTTCAAGAATTTTTTACAAAACTATAATTCCAAGGCAATAGTGTCACTTATTTTATCCCAAAAAAATCATATTATTTATTTCTCTAAATTTTCACCATTTTTATTACAAATTTTTTGTCTTATTATTTTCGTATTTATGTCTAATCTTTGAATAATAATTTGTCGTTTCATATTTCTGGGCAATAACCATATATCCCTGATTTTAGATGACTAAAATACACTTAGATGCTTCAACCTAGAGAAACCATCAAATAAATTCAAGAGTGCATCCTGCAGATCGCGCTGAAGCTTTTTAATTTTCCTTTCACTACCATTCCTCCTGTCGAAAAGTCCCAAAGTTAATTTAATAATTTTACAAGAAAGACCTATTGATCCCTTCCGCAGAGTTTAAAAGACCAATATGACCAATTTAAAACAAAGAATACCAAAGCAAGAGTATGATTACCGACTGCGCTTTCAAGACTTTAAGTCCGTTAGTTTAATACACCCTGTTTTATTTGCAGATTAGTTCAGCTACAGTTTTCTCTGGAGAACACACCCCATGAGATTATGCTCAAAAAACTTTTACCACTTTCGCCTGAACAAACAAAGAAAGAATATAGAGAGTTTCAAGCATTTAAATATCTGAATTGATCAGCACGTCTTATAGACAAAAGAATAACAAGCTTTTACTCGTAATCACCAATCTCGGTCCCATAGGTCTGTTACTTTCAAGAAACAAACACAGATCCCCATAGCAAATGCACAGTACAAAATGTCTCTACTATGGGGAAAAGACGAGATACGGCGGGCGGTCGAGGGCGGTCGTGGTAATAATTCCAACTATAACACTGGTCCTTCCAAAAACAAGAAAGGTACCTCAAAAGGGAAGGTGGGGGTAACGTTGCCGCTAAATCCACAAGCAACCACCGCCGAGTATCAATTGTCGCCACAAGATAACACTCGCAGATGGAATGATCGTCATCATCACTGCCAGACTGTACATCAATATTCCCACTAAGCTCAATCATATATGCTGCAAGAAATATTGAAGTCATTCTTGATGATGATATGATGTTGAGGATTTAACTGACTGATGTTTCTCTGATTTCTTCTGAAATAATCCTATCGAAATAGGCTTCCATCTAATCGGGTGATGGGCATACAATTTCGATAGTTTTATGGTACTTCCTTTTCCACATGTAACTCTTTCAATGTTTCAAAGTAGTATTTCAGTTTTTATTAATTCTAAACCTATTTTTATATATATCTTTAGTTGAGATGGATGCCTCAATGCTGTTTGACACCCCCGAAACAAAACGACCGAGAGGCCTACCCGTGACTGTGCTACAACCCACAGATTCCTCCAAAGAAAAGAAGTGCATTTTTCCCACCACAGCCAGCCCCACAAAGAGGGTGGAATGGGTCATGTCCTCCAAGTCACGTCCCCCCCAAGTCCTCCGCCTTCATTATTTCAAAGGTCCTCGTCACCCCAGCCTGGGAGGGCTCCAAGAGCCACTATTATTCTACTAGGGTACTTATTCTCCACCTTCATGACATGCCCTTATTCCACCCAAATCCAAACATAATTTTTACTTAGTTTTAAAGATATCCACGAATGGATAACAGTCTAAACAATGAGCTTATGAAATCATCATCTCCTCACACTGCAGAACTCAGATGGAAAAAATGTATTACGGCAAGAGTGCGATCATTAGAATGTGGTTTATATCTCACCACCATTAACCTTTGACAGAATCTTATGCAATTTTGGCCATAAATTCCCGATCAACTCGACCCCCATCATTCTATGGCATGGTGACGGTCATCCAGGCACCTCTATGCTTAGGCGTATACTTCACCAATCTAATGGTCATTCCTTGACCGCTGGTCATATATCCAGTCATACTGATTACAACTGTCTTGCTTGTACTCAAGGAAAGTTTATCACTCGACCTTCTTCCCTCAATTTCTAGAACGTATTCAAGGAGACATTTGTGGACCTATCGACCCAACTAGTGGACCCTTTCGTTACTTTATGGTTCTTGTTGATGCATCCACTCGTTGGTCTCATGTTTGCCTTCTTTACACTAGGAACCTTGCTTATGCTCGTTTGCGTTATCAAACTCATGTACATTTTCTGATCATCCTATTAAGACTATCCGTTTGGATAATGCTGGTGCATTTTCTTCTATAGATTTTCATGACTATTGCATGTCCTTGGGTATAGAGGTTCAATATTGTTTGCTTTTTTCTATATAGACTAAAACCCCTCAAATTAACATAGCTACAAGAGCCTTACAATTCTCTTGTATCCATGTCACTTTGGATAAGTTTGCTTGATAAAATTATTTTCTCTTGATATTCATGATTTAAAATAGGGTCAAGTCTATGGCGCAGAGTGCACGAGTCATACAAATAGTAAATCTGAATATAAGTCAGTATGTTCCCTGAAGATTGATAGCGAATTACATATCAACTACCCTAACTACTAAAATTCCATACTATTTGGACTCAAAACTCGTAGTGAAGATTTTATCTAAACAACAAAAATTAAAAAAAAAAATATCCTATACTAATGAATATGTTCACACCAAACTAAAACAAAAGTAAATGAATAAAAATAAATTGTATACAAAAGAATGGATTGAATCAGTTTCACAGCGAAACTTGAAAACCATCAATGAAATACAATGGAGCGGTCAATTCTAGCACTAAAATCCATTACTGTACATGTATGGATGGGGATTTTGTCAAAGATTTCCCTAATTATTGGAATTAGATTTCTCCCATATTCAACGATTAGATATCCTTGCTTCTCTGAGTGAGTCGAGCCAGGATACTGTATTCAGTTCTCTTGCAAGATACGCGTTATTTTTCTTTATCAATACTTCATACCCATTTCCTGTTGACAACAGAACTTTTGCTTTACCTTCTCAGGTTCTTTGCAAAGTTTCTACTACTTAATAGGTGGCTCAACCTCCAGATCTATGGGTTTATCCCTTTCCCTTGATCAGATCTAAGCTAACACGGGGATTGGAACTTACCTTAGATTAAGGTGAACTCTCTGATTATTTATATTGTTAAATACACCTCGACTTCGTTATGGCCGAATGGGGGATTTATCAAAATGAACTCTCAGGCTCGGCCCGGGTTCGTCGATGGTAGTCGAACATACCCGAGAAAAAGAATTGCTCTCGACTCTCGGAATCTCACGTCTACGTATCACCACGGAGGGCATCTGGATATCGAGGTAAGATACATTCCCTCAGTGGTACTAGGTACTACTATTGGGAACTTATCCATTAAAAGCGACATCGATTAAGTAAGCAAGGGCAATTTAATTCTCCATAATTGTGCGGGGAAGCGTAACTAAATGTAAATCGAATCCGGCGGTACCGCGTTCGATCTTGCATTCTTGAATTAAGAAATGGAGTACCGATCACGCACAATACTTTGTAATTACAAATAAGGCGAAAAAATGAATTCGAAATTTGTCTAGATTTAATAAATTTTGAATGATAATACTTAAGAAAAAAATAATAAAACTAAAAATCTAGCTCTACTCGTCTCTGCACAGTTCGCAGATTCAAAACCAGAAAATTAAACAAAAAATAAAAATCTACTCTAAAATATACACTGAGTTCCTCTTCTTTTCCCTTTTCTGGGTAGTGAAGAAGGAAAGCTTACTTTACTCTTCTACAGCTATCTATTTATATTGCAAAAAGAATCTGGGCCGAATCCCCAAAATGCTCCAGGTGGAAATCCCGAAAAAAGCCCATTTCATTTTGTCTGTCGCGACCTCAAGTTGATGTCGCGACATGGACTTCTCTTGATTCCTCGTGGTCAGTCACGACCTCTTTCTTTAAGATGTGACCAATTTGCCTTGCAACTGCTTTGATCAGTGGTTGCGACATCGTTTTGTGGTCGCGACCTCATTTGCTCATCGTTCCTCCAGTGTTGATATCGCGACCTCAGTTACATGTCGCGACATCATTTTCTTCCTATTCGCCGAGTTTACGAGGATTGCGACATCTGTTTTTAGGTTCGCGACCACTTCTTTGTTGTATGGCGACTTCGTATTTGTGACTTTTGATTCATGGTACTTGGTGTGTTGGTGGTCTTCTTGCCTTCATATCTTGCAATTTTATGTCGCGACCTCATGGTGATGTCGCGACCTCTTTTACTTCCCATTTCTTTTCTTCAGGTTGCAACCTCAGTTCTACGTTGCAACTAATTTCCTTCTTCCCAACTATTTTCCAGGTCGCGACATCAAGGTGGTGTCGCGACCTCACTTTCTTCTGCTCAGCTCTTCTTCAGGTCGCGACCTTAATGAGTGGTCGCGACATCATTTCTGATCCTTGATTTGTAATAGGTCGCAAGTTCCGTTCTTTGACAAAGTGTACGTTGGCTACGGGGTTGCGACCTCCTTTCCAAACTCTATTTTTTGGTTGCACTTTGGATCTTCTTTTTGTTTTTATGTCATGACACGGAGTGATGTCACGACATGAAATGGGGCTGTATTTAAAAACCGATTCTGACCTCCTTTACAAAGACTTCTCTTGTGGCTTCATAGACGGATCATTGTCGCGACCTCTAAGTGGTGTCCACGACAACATTCACTATCGCTTTGGCGTCGCGACATCAAAGTGATGTCGCGACATGGACTTCTTCATTTTATTGTTTCCTTTAGTCACCGACCCGTCTTCTTTGTGCAACCTTAGCGCTGCTTGATCCGCGACTTCACTTGTTCAAATTTTCTATTTCTTCTTGGAATCGAATTTGTTGATGTCGTGACTTGGGATAAGCTAACAGCGAGCTTCTGTCGTGACAGAATTTCGATTGTGACCTCAGTGCAGCGAGTGGTTTCTTATGATTTTTGCTAAATTTTGAGTTTTTGCTGTATTTTCTGCAAATGAAATTTTAATCCAATTATCCACTTTTAAACAAATCAACATTTATCTCATAATAAACTCAGAAAAATGGATTAAAATCTAATGAGTTTTGAACTCATCTACAAACTTAAAAATTTTAGCAATCTGACAAAGAAAAGAAAAAATTATTTGTCTCGAACAAATAAGCTTAGAAAATTTTTAGGACATTTTTTAAATTCATACCTGATCTTTCTCATTCCTTATGATCTGGAATTAAGAGATATCAACATCATTTTAAATTTCAGTTTTGATTCAAGAATAAGACATGGTATACTTCTATCACAAATTTCTTGATGAACTAATGTATTTAAATAGTTTATTCAACAAGTCTGTTACGTATTAATGGAGTCTTCAATCCTTTTCATATGTTGAATTTGGTTAATCATGCAGGAGTTTTCTTGGGCCCATTTGTCAAAGTCCCATAGGCTTATTTTTCATATTGATCTCATTAATGCGAGTAAATCAACCTTCAAAATCAATGAGGTCTTTCGGGCTTGTCTTGTTGGGCTTAGAGTAGTGGAGTAGATAATGGAAAAATTTAGAGTTGTAAATTACCAGTTTCCACCTTTTCTCTATACTTGTTGCCTTCAACTTTCACCTTTTTTCTTAATGTTCTTCTTGGATTCTCCTCAATCTTTGCTTGATTCATCTTCATGTTGAATTCTTTTTAGGGAATTTCAATTTCCATATGTACTTTATTCAGGCCAGTTCCTTTGTTTCTTGAACTCTTTTGCTTTTGTTTTCTAGGATTGTGAATAGTGCAATGTTTTGTCTTCTTAGGCTTTCTATTACTCTTAGAGAACTTTGGGCTAGCAACTCCCATACTGAGTTGAGTAGGGTACTAGGTGTTAAAACACCCCTACGAGCTTAATTGTTCGAGGAAATAGGCCCTGAGAATAGCATATTCCCTTTTTCACTAATTTTCTGCTTCTTTATTTCTTCACCTCCTTCATTGTCAAAATTTGGAAATATTTTTCCCCCAAACTTGTTTCTTCCTTTATACTAAACTTTTGGCCAGGCGGATAATTTGGGCTCTTTGCTCTCGGGTTTATTGCAAGGAAGGGAATTTGGGTTCAGTTGTTTGTTTTATTGAAGAAATAAGGCTTGTTGACTCAAATCAAGGAAATAGAGAATATGCTTAAGCATATATTGAGGGTAGGCTTAGAAAAGCTCAAAGCGCCAAGGATAGCCTCTGTCATTTCTTGTTGGTAATTTTCACCTAAGATTTAGCCTCGATCAATAATCTAACAAGTTCATTTATGACTCCCAATCCTGAATTTCCCGAAGATGTTCTACCTAGTTACGTAAAGTTTCATAGTTTTGTTGACCAAGGTGTATTATTTCTTGGGCTTGTATTTATTCTTTATGCAGCATTATTTCATCCAGTATTTTTGTTCCGTAATGATAACCAATTTTCCAATTTTTGCAAACTAAGCTGAATTTAAACAATGCAAGCTATATACAATTTCGGTTAATCATTCACGCCTGATTCTTTACGAATTTACACGTTCTTGAGAAAGAAACGAGTATTGTGATTCTTGCACATAAAAAGAAAATGACCACAAACAAATTTATATAGTGAACATCACTCAAATAAAATCTATTTATCCACAATCAAATTTTCATTCAACAAGGGAAAAACAATCTAACAAGCAAAAAGAGTACTTATGAAATGAAAATTTAATCAAACAAGGGACAAGTAGGATGAACCAAATCGGTTTCCATTAAGATTTTTGGGAATGTATATATGTATATCATCTTCAAAACTTTAGGTTTCCACTTTCACAACACCTCTTGTAGGCCCTTTTAGGTATTATGTTGGGAGAATTACACATCAAATGGCTTCCTTTGAGGATCAAACCTAAGGAATTTTGTTTCGCTTTTTGTCTCTCTAAAGCGGGAAATTCCTTTGCCCTTGCAGATGTTTCATTATTTAGTTACCTTTGCCTGAATAGGCGTATCTGCCTCTCCCCACGTTATTTCCTTCCACCTCGGAGATACATTCAAGCGGCTTGGATAGGGTCCCGATTGATTAAGTCCATACTTTCCAACCATGTTTTCCTTCTATACTCATCATCATTTTCCAGCTGCTGATCTCTTTCTTTCATTATCTTCTCAAACTCTTTGAACAGTTCCTTATATATATGCATGAACCCATCAATCTTTCTTAGCATGTTATTTTCCATTTCTCTCTCCTTCTCCTTCATGATGCTCGGCAATTGACATCTCTTTTGAGCCCGATTATTGTAAAAGCTTGCATGCATGTACGTATTCTTCCCATCATCTTCTCTTCTTGTTTCTTGACTCCTCATGTCTTCTTCTTCTCTAATTCTTGAGTTTTCTTCCATATTTGCTCCCTTTCTTAAAGTGTAGCCTCCAGTAAGATTCTTCTTTGATCCTTTATTGCCTTTCCCATTTAAGTTCTCTTTCCTCCATTCATTTTCATTGTTTCCAGCATTTCCTTTATTTGACATTTCCTTCTTTGCTCACGGATGCTTCTTCTTGAACAATTTGTTCTGTACTTGGAGATAAAAGGATATGTTGGGCTTCCATTCCTAGAGGTTCTTCTTACATACGGAAGGACGATATGCGGTACCTCCTCCATTTCTCTTCTATCAGTTTCTGCATCTATCTCTTGCCCTGTTTTTGCATCTAATACCATCACTTCCTTTTGCTTCTTTCCTTTAGGCCCCCTTGTCACTCCCCGTAAGGGTTAGAGGGGAGACTTGAGGACATCTTTCTTCCTCCTCCCAATTTCCTTTCACCCCACACTTGACAAAGTCTAGTAATAGTGGCGGGGGTGAGGAGGCGTGCGATCCTCTTTATTGCTATGATGGTACCCTCGATTGATTCTTCGATTAGCATTCCCGTATTTATTTTTTGTATCCTTTCAAGAGCATACATGAGTTGCTCTGCTCTCTGTGTGCAAGGTGTCACAGTAGGTACTAATGAACATATAAAATAAAAACCAAACCTTCCTCTTCGTGAAGAGCTCCCCCCTTTTTATGGCATGGTGGGGATTCTTCTTCGTCACTTCCCACTTTCCCTCTCCTCCAGTCAACCGGTTCACTATCTTTTCATAATTTGGGTTTTCCAACAATTTCTTGTATTTCGACCCATGCTTGAAATCTCTCAATTTAAACACTTCATTTATGCTTCTATCATCGAAGGGCACCCAAACACCTCTCACATAAACATAATCATCCTTCATTCCTACCATGTTTGCATAGAATTCCCTTGGTAGAGCTGAAAATCCTGGTGCTTTGTGCTCACAAAAGAATGCCCAACCTCTTTTTTCTATTACTTCAGAAAATGGGGAAATTAATTTGCCAAAACCTCTTTCGTAGATAAATTCTTTGTCACACATGCCTTGTTCCCACAAGTCTTTGCTTCTTGAAGTAAGTCTTTTCTTCTTTTGTGACCTCTCTCTCGGGTAGCTCATCCTCCTCCGGTTGGTTTCCTTTTTCAGCATTTACTTATTCTTCAGGTTGAGTTTCCGACTTAGCTTCTTCTACTGCTTCGACATTATCGCGCATGATTTCGTCGATCGGTTTGAGATGTTGACTTCATCTTGATTCTTTGCCATGATTGAAGGTTTAGGGTATTCTTGAGCTCTACGGTTCTAGAGTTTCAGATTCCCAAGATGAATGCGAAAATGGAAAGGTTGGGTTGAATTCTTGATTTAATAGAATTTGAAGTGGAGCAGACCCATTTGGGTTAAATGTCATGTGGCGCTATGGGAATTAGCGACATTAAGTATTGAGCCTCTAAATTAATGATTTTCAATGAATTAAATTTTTTTTTTTTTAACTGTTGGGACACCCAAAATGAGAGGGTTTAAACCTACTTTTATTGACTTTTGGATAGTTCTGGTCGCAACTAAAGTGCAGTTTGTGACACGGAAATGTCGATCCGCAAGCAGGGGAAAATGGTGTTGCAACATAAAAATGTTATTTCCCTTCTTTATTTCAGTCGTGACCTCAATTTCATTATTTTGACTTTCTTTTCCACTTTTTATTTTTCACATCCAGCATTCTTGGTTGCAACTTTTGGATTAATGTTGCGACCAAAACATAAACACTCAAATTCACGACAATTTCCAATTTATTCGAAATTCAATCAAAACAACTACAACTCAACTCATCTTCATCTGCAAAAATTCAGCAACTTCCACGCCATCACATTTAAAAATTAAGCACCAAAACAAGATAAAAATTCCCCCAAACTTTCAATCATGCTATACCAAAGACAAATTTTAAAATCAAATAAAGAAGAAGAAGAAGAAACTGCCCCTTTTTGGTTTCTTATGCTGATTGAAGTTTGATTACAGATGCTCTCCTTTCGCATAATCTTCATTGTCCTGTAAAACTAAAAAAAAACATTTACCTACTCTTCAATCAATAATGAATAAAATAACATTAAGCTATTAGAAATTTAAACACATAAATTTTTTTAAAATAAAACAAGAAAAATTTAAAACAAACTGATGTGGATTGCCTTCCACAAAGGCGCTTTCGATTTTAGTCTTTAGTTGGACTTCTGCTTGCCATTGTTGTTTCTTCAATTTCCTTATTCAGAACTAAGGTTACTCTTCCAGTGCTTTCTCAGTGGTGCTTTAATCGACCATTAACTTTGAACTCCTCGCGATTGCTGGTTCTAAGTGTCGCGCTTCATTGTGTGCTTGATACCCGCGTAAATGGTCGGCTCCATTTGGATTTCGGCTTTCTGGAAGAGTCTTAGTGCGAGTTGAATAACAAGACTTTATCTTTTTCTCCTGCACGCCATCATGCCGCCTTTTTGCCACCTTGTAGATCTGCAACATGAAGCCACCCTCAACTTTTCCAATTCATTTAATCGAGAGCCTATTCTTCAAATAAAATCAAAATTTTGCTTCTCGATGGCTCATATAGCTTATATTCTAGCTCAAGAGGTGATATGTTTTCCAACATGTCTGAGAATGTAATATCTTTAAATGGTTTTGAAGGCTCTAACACTGAGCATCATCAAGCTTCAAAGACCAATCTTTCCCATTGAACCACAGCCTTCAAATTTCTTTATTTCCCCTGCTGAATGCTGTCACTGCTTCTGAGGGGATGATAAGCCGTGCCTGATAATGTTTGACATACCATATCTGGCCATGAGCTCACAAACACCTTATTTAAAATATTCTCATCAATAATATGGTTCTAAGGGTCCCAAACTCACCAGAATATTTTCTGTAAAATCCTAAAATAAACTGTATTGGTATCATTCTTCATGTCGCCTCTTACTCCATTTTGATACATAATCCAACACAGAGAGCATGTATATATTTCCAAATGAAACTTGAATTCCAGAAATTTGTCTAGATTTCATAAATTTTCAGGCAGTAATACTTAAGAAAAATAATAAACTAAAATCCAGCTTACTGCCTCTCGCATTACCAAGATTTAAACCAGAAAATTAAACAAAAAATAAAAATCTACTCTAAATATAGACCCAGTCTTCTTTCCTCGCCAGAGGAATAGCGAGAAACCCGCTACTAGGCCCCAAAGCTATCTATTTGGAGTACCAAAAGAATCATCAATCCCAAATACCGTGGAACCAAAGAAAAGACAACATCGAAACAAACGCAATTCTCAAGCGCGATGTCGCGAGATGACTTCTCTTGATTCTCGTATCGTCGCACTTTTCTCAAAGATGTGACCAATTTGCCTTTGCAACCGCTTTGATCGCTGGTTAAGACGTTGTGGTCACACCTCATTTGCTCATCGTTCATAAAGGTTTGCTATCGCGACCGCTATACATATCGCGACATCATTTTCTTCCCATTCCTTCGCTCTAAGTTATGACATCTGTTTTGAAGCTACACCACTTTGCCGTTTATATGATAACTCTCATGTTGTGACTTTACTCCCGGTCGCAATTAAAGGGTGGTGCCTGCCTCACATCTGCAATTTTATGTAGTGACCTCATGGTATGTCGCACTCCTTTACTTCTCATTTTTCAGTTGCAACCTCGCCTTTACTTCGTAAATCTAATTTCCTTCTTCCCTTAATCCATATTTCCAGGTTGCGATGATTTATGGTGTATCGCAACTCACTCTTCCGCTCAACTGCTGTCAATAATCTTAATATGGTCTAAGATCATCATGATCCTTGATTGCAATGAACAAGCCCATCTTTGGCAAGTGCTTTCGCTTACACAGTCACACCTTCTCTTAAACTCTATTTCGTTGCACTTTGAATCTTCTCAGCGGCGTCGCGACACCGCAGTGATGTCACGCACAAGAAATGGAACTTTGTATTTAAAACCAGTTGCAACTTCTTTCTTTGCAAAGACTTCAGGGCTTCATAGACGGATCACCATTGTCGACCTCCAAGTGGTGTCGCCATTAAATATTCATATATCTGCAGCGTCGCGACATCAAAGTGATGTCGCGATGAATTTCCTTCATTTATTGTTTCCTTTAGTCTCGACCACGCCTTCTTGTCGCAATATCCTTCTCTTCAAGTCACGACTTCACTTGTTCAAGTTTCTATTTCTTCTTCGCGATCCGAATTTGTTGATGTCATGACTTGAAATGGTCAACCGTTTTGTCGCGACTTAAATTTCCAAGCCAGACCTCACCCCGTCAGCCGGTTTCTTCCCTCGATTTTTGCTAAAATTTGAGTTTCTGCTGTATTTTCTTGCAAAACGAAATTTGAGTCAATTATCCACTTTTCTGCAAACAAATCAACATTTATCTCATAATAAACTCAGAAAAATAGATTAAAAATCTAATGAGTTTTTGGACTCATCAAATATCATGTTGCTCATACCCATACTCAAAATGGACTAGCTGAATCTTTCATTAAGCATTTGCAATGGATTGCTAGACGATTACTCTTAAGAACCAAATTACCTTTATCTCGCTAGGGGCATGCCTACCATGCTTCTGCAATTTAACTGCCTTCGTCCCATTGGTGATCATGATTTTCTCCTTTTGCAAATTGCTTCTGGTCCCAAACTAACATTTCCCACTTTACGTGTCTTCGCTGTGCACATGTCCTATTCTCCAAAAACAACGTTCTAAAATGGGTCCTCAATGTAGACTGGGTATTTATGTAGGTTTTCTTTCTACATCAATTATCCATTACCTTGAGCCTTTAACAGGGAATCTTTTTAACGCCCGCTTACGATTGTCATTTCATGAATCCGTTTCCCCGCCTATTGGGGGGGAAGATAAGCCAAATCTAATAAATGAAGAAATTACTTGGAATACACCATCATTGTTGCATCTTGATCCTCAGATTAAACAAATCACCTCAGAAGTCACAAAGAATCATTCATTTACGTGATCTCGCAGATAAATTACTGTGACAAGCCACCGATCCGAATAAAGTAATAAAGTCACATATTCCAAACCGTTAATGACCAAAGACATATTGAAGATCCCCTACAAAGGATCTTCGGGAAATGCTATAGCCAAGATATCCAGACCACGCCTAAACGTGGAAGACCGATCGACCCAAAGATTCTTTCCTATGAAAGGGAAAATCTAATAAGTTTCTACTCCTCGTAGAGTACAATTTTGATGAAATTGCTCGCATTTATTACAATACAACACCCTCGCTGTTCAAACACATTACAAGTGGTTAAAGGAAACAGCTACAACAATAGCAATAATCGACCACCATTCCTATAAATGAAGAGATCTCTATAAATTATATGAATCAAGGAGAAATATGGGACCGTAGACATACTCTTGTCAACAATGCTTTTTCTTTCCAAGTGGCTAAGGGCATCATGCAAAATAACGATGATCAGGAGCCACAAACTGTAAATGAATGTCGAAATCGACATGATTGGGAAAAATGGAAAGAAGCAATTCAGGCATAACTGAATTGTTTAGCTAAAAGGGAGGTATTTGGACCAGTAGTTCCAACACCTGAAAATGTTAAGCCTCAAGTACAGATGTCTGCACGAAAAGAAATGAAAATAATGAAATCAGATAATATAAAGCTCGCCTTGCCGTACAAGTGCCTTTTCACAAAGACCAGGTATTGACTATGTGAGGGAGACATTCACCAGTAATGGATGCAATCAATCTTATATTTAATACATTTAGCGCTTTAGAAGGACTAAATGCATTTGATGGATGATTTTGTCACAAAGATATTTGTATGGATCCATGGGGATAGTGACATATACTACGAAAAATCCCCGAAGGGATTTACATTACCTGAAGCAAAATTCAAACCATTTGGTATGTATTCAATAAAGTTGCAACGATCCTTGTATGGACTCAAACACTCTGGTCGAATGTGGTACAATCGTTTGAGTACATACTTATTGAAAGAAGGATATGTAAATAATTCAATCTTCCCATGTGTATTTATCAAGAAAACAGAAGTCAGTTTGACAATTATAGCAGTATATGTGGATGATTTGAATTCCAATAGAGACCCTCTGAAGGGCTTTGAAACTCGCACTATTTAAAGAAGGAATTTGAGAGATGGAAAGACTCCAGGTGACTAGATATTTCCTACCAAGTAATCGAGTATTTTTCAAATGGCATTTTGCCCATCAATCAACATACACCTAAAGTCCCTAAGCGCTTTTACATGGACACACAAAGCCCATCCCCTTAACTCCCTATATTGGTGACCTCTGAAGTGGATAAAGACCCATTTCGTCCTAAAGAAGAGAATGAGAAACTCCTCGTCCGTATAACACTACTAAGTGCACTGGAGCACTAATGTATCTCGCAAATATAAGGCCATACATAGCCTTTTCAGTGAACTTGCTTGCAAGATATAGCTCAGCGCCTACTCTTAGGCATTGGAACGGAGTAAAACATTTGTTGAGATACCTTCGTGGAACAAGTGATATAGGGCCCTTTTATTCCAAAGTACCAAACCGCATATTTGGTTATAATTGACAGCAGTGGATACCTTCGGATCCCTCACATAGTTCATCACAATCAGGATATGTATTTAATTGTGGCAATACTGCTATCTCTTGGAGATCTGTTAAGCAAACCATGGTGGCCCATGCAGGTTACGAACCTACGACCTTCGAGAAATTTCTACGCCAAATTGGAATGAGGAGGCTCAAAGATCTCCAAATTGAGATATTACGACATCAGGGGGAGTCTTGAATACTCAAGGTGTACTGTACTCTTTTTCCTTCACTAGGATTTTGTCCCATTGGGTTTTTCCTAAGAAGGTGTTAACGAGGCAATTTATACTTTCAAAGTACATGTACTCTTTTCCTTCTACTAGGTTTCTTGTCCCCACCTCGGCTTTTCCTAGTAAGGCTCTGCTGAGATGCTCTTTAGATGTTAAGGTCATTCAAGAGAAGTGTTATAAATATTTAATATTACCATCATTATGAAAGGTCCTTGGTTTTCTAATGTAACCTTTGGCATTCTCAGCTTATAAACCTATAAATAGCCTTAACAGAGAAGATTATCCTAAGTTTTCTTCTCCTTATTTTATTTCTATTATAAACATTATACAGGATATATTATTTTTATTTATCATCTTAAACTTATTTTATTTATTTCCAACTCATTAATATACGTATTTATAAATAATTTAAGAATATGTTAATTTCTAAGTAATTTTGGTCATTCTAATTTTCTATTATATTTTTTTATTAGGACAACCAAATATAGTAGAAAACTCAATTTCCTAATATTTTTTTCTTTTCTTGTAATTTTCCTGTAACTCAAACCACAATTTAAGAGATATTTTACTCTTTTGCGAATAGTTGTTAGTCTCTCACTCTGTACTAATCTCTTCTTCCTTTGAATGTCTCAATTTAGACACTTTTTAGAAAATTAAAATCAGTCCAAATAAGTGCTATGACTAGTACCCTTTCTATACGATTATTGATTTTTCAACCACTAAGTGTGTTACTAAGAATCAATTTCCTGTAGCTTTAACTCTAGGTCAATATGAGTATCATGCTATCGAAGTACTAAAAAAATTTTATTACAAAATTTGAATTTTCTTCTGGTGATTATAAAAAATTTTAAGAATTTAATAAGGAAACTGATCTAAACCTTATAAATTTTTAAATCATTTAATTCTTTCTAGTATATTATTAGTAATAAATATTTTAAATAAAATATAAATAATCAATACTTTAATGATTATTTTCTTTCACTTTCTTATTTTTTCCTAAAATTTTCAAATAACCAAACATAGGGATGTCACATCTAATAGCTTTAGCTAATAAGTTTAGGCACCTTTTGGTGCTAAGACTAGGCACGCAGTGTTTATTTTACATTGAAGGGTGACAGACTCAATAGTTTTTATATAATATAATATCATGTGAAGGTAGCGTATTGATAGATAAACACCCATTTTATAATTAATAAAAGACAAACAAACTTATATGACACAAAGTTTCATAGATGGAGTGCTTGGAAAAGTGAACATCCGGGAGGACATTTGGGTTATATATTTTGTTCTAAATTTATGGTAATAAACGAAAGAAAACAGGGATGAAAAGTAGAATAAAATAAAAAAGAAGAAAAATAAAATAGAGTTAAACTCTATATCTTATTTTTGTTTGCTACTTTAAACCAACATTATTTATTTTAACTCATCAATATAAAAATTAAATAATTTTATAAGAATGTGTAACTTTCCAAATAATTTTATTAGTATTTGATTTTCTTTAAAAAAATTTAAACAGCCAAACATAATAAAATCATTTTCTTTAATATTTTTTGAAAACCAAACATAACTTTGTGCACTAAACATTTGCTTGGAAGAGAAAATGTCACTGTGATGCCTCTTAGTAGAGATAACCTTTTTTAAAATTAAAGAGGGATGAACAGAAAAATAAAAAAATCTTCTATAAATTTTTTTTTTATATTCCGGGTGGCAGCTCAGGTTTTACAATTTATTATAGGAACATAACTGCAGTCTATACTTATTTTTATATGTAATATAATTTTTTTTATTAGTCATGATGTTCAAGCTACCTTGTATGCTTACACATCAATTAATCCCACGGAATCATGAAGTTAACCGATAAAACCCTCAAATGACTCTTAGAGAACTCAAACTGGCTACATGTGTTTCATGGGTACATTTAATATGATTTTACATATACAAATTACATAATAAATTATTATTTAAATAAGAATAAAAAGGTTTTTCAGCTATATTGGTTCTCCAAACAATTTATAAAAAGAAACAATATATAAGTGAAAATAGTTCTTTCCTAAGTTTTGATTATATGAAAATATATGTAAAATATAAGAAATACTAAATAAAAATAATATTTTTTTAAAACAACAACATAAATATTTCTTCTACACTTTTCTTTGAAATCAATGTCCTTATTTTATAAGTAGGTACTGTGGTCATCTAAATGTTCCTACCTCATCCCCTACCCTAAAATCACGAGTGCGCATGTTTGGCCGATGAAATATACAAGGAATTTTGATAATAAGGATTGTCTAAATGGATTACGGTATGTTGTTGAGAAAAGTACAAAATTGAGGTAGCACTATTCAAAATAAATAAATATTTATTTTAGAGGACTTTTTAGAGAAATAAATAAATAAAAGATAGGTGTAACTTAAACTTTGGGCTTTTGCAATATTTATATCCATGATCTTATATTGTTTCAATTTGCCATTCTAGTATTGAAAGAGATATTAGAATAAATTAAGTTCATGTTCTTGCATTTAGGAATTTATGGAAATTTACAATGTAGCCCAAATGAATCTTCTTTTTTTTTTTTCAAGCCACTATATAATGTTATCTTTTTTTTTTTTACAACAAAACACTTTTAGTTATAATATAGTAAATTGTTTTCACTAGGATTGGGTTCGGGACTCTTCCCCTCCCTATATTTTGCCTATTTACATCGCTAAGATTTATTAAGAACCAAACACATATAGACATGCCATCTATTTCTTTAACTATGGATTTAACACTAATAATTTATGGATGATATTATGGTTATTTATTAATTTATAAACATTTTAATCAAGATGTAACTTCTACTATAAGATTGCTAGGGTGGGCATTGCTCGGTTCCTATCACATTCTTCCCCAAACCATTAGGCTAAAACCACAGTTCTCCATTTATTTTCCACATTATATAATTGGATCTTATCAAGTTTGAAAGGAAGCAGCACGATTATGACTTGTGGGAATTGGAGACAATCGATCTCTGTTTTGATACTTAAAGTGAAGAATGAGGTGAAGATTGGGTTCCATTGTGACAAGAAACGAAAACAAAAGAGCAAGAAAAGACTCCAGTGCAAAAACAAGATTTTCAGAAGAGTTGAAAAGAAGAGGGTAAATAGGATCAAGAAGATATGGATCAGATAATAGAAAGGCTCTGATACTGAAGGAAACTTATTGTTGTTGAGATAGCTGAAAGAAACGGATTGAAACTGACTGAACTGAAATTCTATTCTCATCTGAAAACTGGATTACAGAAGGTTCTTATATAGAGAAATAAAGCAGCTTGAAATGAGGGAAAGGTTGTTAAGTTGCTAACTATCCTACAGGAATCAGTATGTCTAACAGTCCAAATGAATCTCTTACGTATATAATGTCATCTATTTCTTTTCTTAACTGTGGATTTTGCACTAATAATTTATGGATATATACTATTAACGGTTATTTATTATTTTATAAACCTTTTAGGCATGAAGTAACTTTAACTATAAGATTGCATGTGCATCACATGTTTTAGTTTTGACTATACTTGTGAATGGTTTGTGGGCTAAACGTTAGCGGCACATTTGATCGTACTCTTGAGGTTCATCTATATACCTATTAATCTGACAAAAAGGTTGTAATGGAAGAAAAGTATGCCATACATTATGTTTTTAATTGGTTCCTGCAAAGTACTAGGAAAAATGATGTAATAGTTTGTTGTTTGAAGTTATTCTTAATAAAAATATCAAAGAAAATCAAAGATAAATAAAATTATTTAGAAACTTAAGCACATTTTTAATTATTATTTTTGTTAGTGAGCAATAAATCAATTACTTAAGTAGTTAATAAAATGATATGTTGAATTTAATTTATTTTTTGTTTTCCTTTCCTTGTCCTTAGTGAAAGTGATCAGTCACCGAAGGCTCTTTGGTCCTTACCCTAGGATAAGCCCAGCAATTAATAGGAAATGAGAATACTAATTCATGTTGGAGCAAAGATTGAATAATGGTAGTAAACTAAAGTTTAACTACCACAAGCTGTTCAAAGAGATTTTCCTCTTGCTTTATTGTCTAAATTCAAATATGGTTGGTATAATTTTCTTGGTCTGCAAGTTTTTTTCCACTCCCTTCAATTTTTCTACTTGTCACTTCAGAAATTTAATATTTAATCATCACATGTTAGGTGCAGAAAATTACCGTATTTTCATCTAGCTCTACATATATAGCACTCAACCAATCGCTTATATAAAACAAAAGTGGTCAACTTCAAGCTCCATATATGCCTACATTTATTCATTACAATGATCAGTAACATACCCATTATAGACAATATTTAATGGATCAACTAATGATGACGAACAACAAAACAAAGAAGAATGTGAAGCACTACTGCGATAATGAGAAAGATATAATTTTAGTTATCACTCTAAGTTTTATTCTTCTCTAAAAAGCGAATTATGAACAAAGAAAATAACTTGGCCTTTTAAAGCAAACAACAAGACAAAAAAACTAAAAAGAGACGTAAAAGAAAAAGAGAAACATAAACGGATAATTTTGCTTGGGGAGTTTGATGTGGCCAAATCGGGTTAGGGATGTCCACATCAATCCCCTTGAGAAAAACTCGCCCTCTAGTTAAGTGCCAAATATGATAGTGGTAGTTTCATGAAACGTGAATATTTCTTGCACATTGAAGACGTTTGAGACGTTCCAGTCCAAAGGAAGGTCAATAACATAGGCATTATCACCAACTTTTTTCAACACTTTGAAAGGACCATACTTTTTCATTTTTGTCTTGTTAAAAGTACCCACTAGGAAGCGCTAACCAATTCGCCCTCTTTAAACTCCTTGAAATGCCTATGCTTATATGCAGTTGCTTTATACTTGGGATTAGATTCTCGTGCTCTCGTCCTCACTCATTATGAATTCGAGAAGCTTAGCCATCATTATCCGCCGCACTAGAACCCTGCAAGCTGGAAGAACGACGAGATCACGAACATCATTAGGTACCTTAGAATAAACAATCTCAAAAGGTGTTTTACTCATAGAGCGATTCATTGAAGTGTTGTAAGCAAACTCCATAAGAGAAAGGAGGGTATCCCACTGTTTTTCCTTGTCACCGATCTTAGCGCGAATCAAATTGCCCAATGAACAAACTCTCCCGCTTTGTCAACGCTGAGGATGAGAAGGAAAAGCAAATTGTAAGGTAGTCCCCAAACACATCCAAAGAGATTTCCAAAGTAGCTCAATCCATATCCAATCGTGGTTATTGATTTGGGAACCCCATGTAGTCGAACCACCTCTTTGAAGAACAAATAAGCCATGTTGGAAGCATCGGTTGTCTTTTTGCAAGCCACAAAATGAGCCATCTTTGAATAATGATCAACCACCACCATGATTAATTCATTACCTTTATTCATGTATCAAATAAAATCCATGCTCACTGCCCAAGAAGTGTCTGAATGGCAACAGAGTGTGTAGAGACCTCGTATTCAATAGCACCTTTAGAGTGTTGGAAAATTTGTCTCCTCGAACATCATGTTTCAAAGAAGGCCAATAATATCTTTCCTCCACAACTACAATGGTTTTATCATGACCAAAGTGGCCTCCAAGTCCTCCTCCATGTAATTCACGAATAAGGCGAAGGCACAAAGAACCTTGAGGAATAAAAGTTGATTGCCTTTGAAAAGAAAACCATCTTGAATGAGGAATTCATATGTACCATGAGCAAGAGAGCGACACTTTTCCCATATTGTCTTGAAACGCTCATCTTCCCCATAAAGATCTTTGACATAATCAAAAGCCAAACTCATTCTGTATGGTGACAAGTAAATGAGCCCATCTACTTAGTGCATCTGCAACTTGATTCAACTTCCCACTCTTATGCTTCATCGAAAAGGTGTATTTGTTGATAGCAGATAACCAACGGTCATGCATTTGATTCACCTTAGCCGGCATGCAAGTATTTCAAAGTGGCTGATTATCACTGTTGACGATAAATGCATTGATGATGAACAAGGTGCATGTATGCCACCACAATAGAGCAATCAACTCCAAACTTCATAAGTGGAATCAGAATCTCTCGCTATAGTAAGCAATTGGCTGTATCTTAGACAAACAAAGATCGATGCCATTCTCCATTCCTTATCTATTTCCTTGTCTCAAGATGGTCATCCAATTGTTTACTACAATGAGAAGAATTTTGATAAGGAAAGGTGATTATATTCATAGCTCTGCAATTAATGCACATTCTCCATCCTCCATATTTATTTTCTACCAAAGAGGTTGTGTGAAACCCCGGAAAATCCAAATTTTCTGAGAAAAGGTAAAACGGTAATTTCGGTAGAAAAACCCGAATTTTTCTAGATCTCGGATGATGAAACGGACTTCACCGTTGGAATCATCTCGCGAAATCTAGCTACCACATCGAATTTCGTCGAATTCTAAGACAGTCGGAATTTCATATATTTTTCGAGAAGGAGGTACTGATGATATGGTATGATTAAGGATGCCACATGGTACCCTTAAGAGGAGTGACACATGGCAAGAGCCATGGTGCACTTTGAATGTGTGTGGCTCACAATTACCTACATGATGATGATAATAGCAATATATGAAATAAGAAAATGAGGAAAAATCAAGCACCATACAAGTGGCTTGCAGGAATAAGGGAGGAAATTTCCTCCTTTGACCGGATGGTTAAGGATTCCCCAAAAGAGAGAAAAATAAAAGTAAAAGAGAAAGAAGGAAACAAAGAAAAGGAGAGAAAGAATTCGTAGAGAGAAGCAAAAAGGAAAGAAAAAAAAAAGAAAAAGAAAAGAGTTCATAGGAAAGAAAAGGAAAGGAGAAAAGGAAAAAGGAAAAAGGAAAAGGAAAGGAAAGGAGAAAAAGGAAAAAGGAAAAGGAAAGGAAAGGAGAAAAAGGAAAAGGGAGGATTTCCCGGCGCTCCGACGGTCGAAGCTCGACAGTCCGAGTACTAAAATTGGTACACGCAGCGCAATCTACATGTGGACACCAAAAACTTGGAGTTTCGACAAACTCTATAAGATAGGGAATTTTCCTACAAAGTTTACTTTGAGTCTAAAGGCCATATAATGGTATGGGTTGTTTATGGGAGACCATGAGAGGCCATGAAACTTAGTTCCAAATTTTGGGACTCGATGGTAGAGATTTTATGATCGATTTTTCACACAGTCCTAGACTATTGTGGGTTGGGGTTTGAGCCCGAGACTGAAGTCTCCGGGTTGATTGCTTGTTTTGTGATGGAATTATGGTATGGATATTTGAACCAAATCGTTCATTAATAAGGACCGCGAGGTACTCGCTTGACGGGTCTAAGATCGCGACCAGGTGTTATTTTTATATGAATAACATAGTCGCAGGAAAAGTATCATGTTAGTATAGGCTATTTGATGTATTAACAGGGATTGTATAGATGTTAATTATATGTATCAATTATAATTATCCATGGTATGTAAATGTTTCATGTAACACTCATATATACATGTAACATGAAGGAAAATGCATCGATTATCACATTCTATATACAATACATCGTGTTGAGTCGGTGTGGGTGATGAGGCTGCTATTCACCAGGTGTTAGTGAATGGGTCGATGCCTGGAAATGGACGACATCCAAAATTGAGACTCACAGCGGTGTAAAATGATCAAAATGATAAAATATGTTTTGTGTGGAGCAAGTCAGATCCCCTCCCCCCGTGGTGAAAGATCGAAAATGTTACCCATCATAGGACATGAATCTAACGATATAAGTTCGTGAAAATGTTGAAAGGCGTATGTGTCCCCGCGGGTGGAAAACCCGAAACTTACGGCCCACAAAAGAAGAGAAAATCATGGAAAATGATAATTAAATATCTGGACGGTCTGTAACGGTTTAAGTCATCGGGTTAAATACCAATTATTATTTGTATACACTTGGCAATTGCAGTGTGGGGAGTCGGTTAGGACTCGGGCCAGAGTATCTCATGCATGACACGGAACATTTCATATAATGTTGCATAAATTGTATGAAATGTGATTGAGGTTTATTTACGCCATTGCATATGCATTTTAGGTGGGGAGTAACCCTTGTAGGAAAACTTTCTACTGGGCATTGCTTACCCCGTTTGGGGGATTATTTTTCAGGTACGCAGGGGGAGGAAATTGGTTTTGGAGCTTAGTGGTGAATTAGGCCAGTTTGTGGCCTATTCAGTTATTTTAGAATGTTTTGGATTTAAAATCCATTTTTAAATGCATGTAATAATGTATTTTGTAATGGAAACTGAGTTCCGGGATGTTCCAGTGTTATGTTAATATTTTTTCCCAAAGTGTATATTGCCTGAAAAATGAGTATATTAGGATGCAGTATTGAAAAATATTGCATCTAGGTGGAATTTTGTGAATTAAATATGCAAGAATGGGTCTCAATATATTGAGACAAATAGTGTGATATCGGGACACCCAATATCCACAGGTTTCCGCAGGTTGACGGGTTGTCAACGGGACCCCCCAGGACATAGGTCGACTAGCATTGCGCTTTTGCCTTTCTAGAATCGTTTTCTCTAACAAATCATTAACCTGTCCTTGTAGAATCTCATGTTTAGTGGGACTTAACCATAATGTGCTTGGTTTGGAAGAGAAGCACTAGGTATAAGATCAATATTATGTTGAAGATCACGTAAATATGGCAAGGTAGTAAGCAGTTCATCTAGAAATAAAGCACCAGAGTCATCTAATAAGGATCGTACCTCTTTCAAAATTGACACCATTGGTTTGTGTGCTTCATGAGAACTCAAGGTATGAGTTTTGTGTAAAGATTGAGATTGGACGAATAAGGAGAAGTACGTTGATAGGAACTGTTGTATGAGTGATTTGTTGAGCGAAAATTGTTCTGGAAGATGATAGGTTGGCGAGGTGGTGGTTCTCTAGAAGAACGAAGAACACGACGTTCAAATGTGAGAGCTTGTTGAATTGCCTCCGCCATAGTAAATTCCAAAATATTCATCCCATATTGAATCAACCTATTCAATCCTTTTGTGAACCTTGCACCAATTGCTCCTCCAATTCATTAAGTTGATTACGAGCAACTAAATTGTAGAACTTTGAAACATAGTCCTCCACCATGATTCATTCCATCAATGAACTTTAGTTTTATAAAAGGCTGGTTTATAGCCACTGTGCAAAACTCTTTCCTTTTCAACTTTCTCATTCTCTCCCATGTACGAATAGGTGGTTTTTCATACTTAGAGCGATCCTCACACAGCGATCCTAAAAGCCTAGCCCCTCTGCTACCACAATAGATCTCTATTTTTTTTCTCAACTTTTTCTTTTCACAAAAGTCGCACTACGAGTCTTTGCGTAAAACCCGAGAAAATTTTAATTTTCTGAAAAAGGGTAAAACGGTAATTTTGGTCAAAATCCGGAATTTTTATAGATCTCGGATGATGAAACAAACTTCACCGTTGGAATCGTCTCGTGAAATCTAGCTACCACGTCGAATTTCAAATCTCGGTGACGCTGAATTTCACGCTTCGAGGCAACCGAGGGCAAGACGACACCGCGATTCGAGTGGCTCAAGATAAGACATGTGTCAATCGGAGAGCCAACAAAAATTAGCCTATGTAATCAGAAGAGACATGTATGCACATGATTGAGGAAACCCAAGGTAGATGGATAAGGGATAAGGGTAATCCAAGGAGCCACTTAGAATTGGACAAGTGGTAAGTGAGAGGACATCTCACTTGACTTCTATCTTCTCCTAACCGGTTGGGAGAGAGGGAGAGGAAAAGGCAAACTAGATTTGAAGAGAGAGAGAGAGTTATAGAGAGAGAGACTCCACCTTCTCTCTAAATTTCTGCGATCGACCGCCGGCTCTAAGCCGAAAGCAAGAGGAAGAGTCTATCCTCACGCCAAGGGCTTCACATGTAGACCGTGACCAGAGTTTGATGAACTTCAAGTAGTGGTCTTCCTACTTTGGCTATTTTCACCCTAAGGGTTGTGTGGTGGTTGTCTTGCCCTAAGGGAATGTTTGGTTGCGTTTGAACCATAGGAAGCTGTCATATTGTGAATGATGATGCATGTGGGACCTTAGAATTTGGTTTTAATTGAGAATAAAGAGATTTGGCGATGAGTCTTGGAAAATTGTAGTCATCAGTGAACTTGATGTTAGGCTTTGAGATTTACCAGGTGGGACCTTTGTATACCAAGTTAGAAGATTCTTTTACTGCGAATAAGTCCTAATCGAGAAGGAGATTTCGGCCAGGTAAGGGTCGACTTGTAGAGGAGTCGACTGTGGGGATGCATCTTGGAGAGGTCAGCTGCTAGAGGTCAGCTTGGCCAGAGGTCAGCTCGGCCAGAGGTCAGCTCGACCAGAGGTCAGCTTGGAGAGGTCATTTGTGGGGAGTCGGCTTGGCCCGGTCGGCTCGACGGAGTCGACTCGGCGAGTGAGGTCATTTCAGTGGGTTGACTGCGTGTGACCTCGACCGGAAGGTCGTAAGCTTCTTCGTCCGAACTCCGTTTTGGGTGTTCTTGGACTGTAAATCGAATTAGTCAAGATTCATGTATTCACGAGGAGGATAGTGGATGTCGAGGATAGAGCTTCGGGCGGTGGTCGGCTGAGGATGGGTTTGACTACGTGTGACCTCCAACTTGGAAGGTCATAACTTCTTCATCCAAACTCCGTTTCGGGTTTTCTTGGACTCCTGAAATCCATTGAGTCGAAATTCCGTGCTTATACTTAGTGGGTACGATCGGGTGTCGAGCCAGAGGCTCGGGGCGAGGTCGGGTCGATCGGCTGGTTGGGTTTGACTCGTGTGACCTCGACTTCGGAAGGTCATAACTTCTTCGTCAGACACTACATTTCGAATTGTTGGACTGTATGGAAGCCCATTGGAGTCAAGATTCTATGCATCATGTCTTGAGATGTAAGTGGGGTGTCAGATCGAGCTCAGGGCAAGGTCGGTCGAGTTCATTTGGGTTTGACTACATGTGACCTCGACCGGAGGGTCATAGCTGTACGTCCAGAACTCCGTTTCGGGTGTTCTTGGACTCTGTGGAAAGCCCATTGAGTCAATATTACAGCCATGTTCCTTTGGAGGGAATTAGGTGAGCTCAGCCAGGTCAGATCATCTCGGACAGGTCAGGACACCTCGGCCAAGTCAGGTTAGCTCGGCTAGGTTTGATTACATATGACCTCCAACTTCGCTAGGTCATAAGTTCTTCGTCCGAACTCTGTTTCGGGTGTTCTTGGATTCTATGGAAAGAAAATGAGTCAAGATTCCAGCCATGTGCCTATGGAGGGCAGTAGGTGAGCTCAGCTAGGTCAAATCAGCTCTCAGGCGGTCAGGGCATGCTCGGCGAGTCAGGATCGGCTCATTTGGGTTTGATTAAATATGACCTCAACTTGGAATGAGTCATAACTTCTTAAATCAGAACTCCTATAAGTTTCGGGTGTTCTTTGACTCTATAGAGAAAGCCATTTGAAATTCAAGGAATTCCAGAAATTTGCCTTTGGAATCAGTGGGTGACTCATCTCTAGGTCATCTCTCAGCTCAGACCAGGTCCAGGACACCTCGACGAGTGGTCGGCTCGGTGGGTTTGATTACATATGACCTCAGAGAAGCTTCTTGGGAACTCAGTTTCGGTGTTCGGTAGACTACATGGAGAAGCCGTGAGGTCATGATTCTATCATGTGTGACGTGGAGGGCAGAAGGTGATCATAACCTTGCTGAAAACCTATGTTTTGCACCAAGTGTGCAGGTTGCTATGTTGTGTCTATGTAAGTAGCTGGGTTTTGACATGACTAATGCATGGCATGTTGTAGGCTATTGTATTGGGTATGGTATGGCTGTCTATGGGAGGCCATGAGAGGCCATATGGTTTAGTTCCAAAAACTTGGGATTTAAGGATAGAGGATTTCTATGACCGGTTTCCTGATCAGCGTAGTGGGTTGAGGTTTGATTTGGAAACTAAAAGTTTAAGGTTTTAAGTTGTTGATGTTGTATGGATGATTGGAACAGCGGTTCATGTTTGTGAAAAGTAGTGAGGTACCCTGATGGATGGGTCCAAGATTGTGACCTGGTTGTGTGTTATTGCTTGTATGAATAACATGCAATGTGAATATGACATGTTAATGTATGTTGTATGATGTATTAACATGGGTTGTGCATGGAGGAGAATTATATGTATTAAGTATATTATCCATGTAGTATGAGTGATGTGCATGTAGCGCTCATATATGCATGTAACTATTTGTAGCATGGTATAAGTAGGCAATGGCATAATTACATTGCATGTGCACGCAAAGCTTATCGCATGACATGGGTGTGAGTGCATAGTGAGTCGACATTGTGTTTGGTGTTGATGGTATCTTTGTGGGGTACATGTTGATCGACATTATGTTCGATTCGATGGTGGGCTCGGTAACATGGGTGAGTCACCCCCCAAGGTGAAAGACTGAATTTATTGAGGTTAGACATGATCCGGCTGATTGGCCGTCAAAAAGTGTCGGAAGGTCTTGCGACATCAGGCGGTGTAATCAGAAAGTCGTGGCCTGAATGCATAAACACACGAAATTTAGTCAAATTAAATAGACATTGGAGGTTTTCAATGGGTTACAAATTTTAAAAACAAAGCTTTTGTTTTGAAAAATAGTCATTGATGGAACAAAATAATGATTGGTTTCACACCGCATTAGCATGTGTGGGGGGAGTCGGTGAGTGAAGCTTGGGATATGGGCATGATGACATTTCATGCATGACATATGACACTCATCAACATTTACTTGAATGTGTGTTTGTTGTACGACCGTTGCGTAATGTGACTTAGGTGGAAGTAATCCTTGGCGGGAGATTACCACTCTGGGCTTTGCTCACCCTGTCGTGGGACCCCCCTTTTTAGGTGCACGAAGACGGGCGCTCCTTCGGCCCAGTGAGTATGAAAGATCGGGTTGTGGCCTTAGAAACATTTTTGTAAAATATATTAGAACAATATAGTTTCATATATTTTGGTATGTAAAAGAGTTGTACATTAAACTCTTGTATGAAAAAAAAAAATGACCCCCGAAATTTGGGGTGTCACACTTTGGGTCGAACATAAGCCTAAAACCAAATTCATGTCACAAATCAACATAAGTTAACCATTAAGGTTTATAAATTTTATAAATGATTTTTACTTTTTTATTTAAAATAGATAAATTTATTTATTCAAGTTAGTAATACATTCAAAGAAACATTGAATTAAAAGTGATATAACCTATAGAGCATGACGCAACATCTATGTTAAATAAAAAAGAATTGGTCCAAGGCCTACACATTTGGTAATTCAAAAATGCCTAGAATACCTAAAATTTCATATCGTGGCATATTGATGAATAGGATTTGAGAGGACTACGTCAATCGAAATTAATCATCTGAAAGGCCGTAAACCAAGCAGATCGATAAATGACAACCTTTACTTATAAAAAAATTGTTTTAAACTTTTAGTATTTATATAGATAATTGTGGTGCCTAAAAAATTAATTTTCTGAAACAACTAAGAAAACTTTCTTTCATAATCTGAAAGGACTCGAACCAGCTATTGGGGATGAAACTCAAAGCTAGAGACAACCTAAGTTAACCATTAGATTTATAAACCTTTAATTTGGAAGGTACATTCTCAGCCACTTCGATTTCATACTTTTTGACATTAACCCCATGCACTTAAAAATGTTTAAACTAACCCTCTATATTTTCACTCCTGTTTTACATTTACCCATTATACTTTCAAATGATAAAACTAATCCTTTATACTATTGAAAACAAAAAATGATCTTTTTATTGCCTTTTTATTTACCATATACTTTAAAATATTAAAGTAACCATAAATAATAAAAAAACATAAAAAACTAATCCTTTCTGAAATTTTCAAAATATTTGTTAAAAAATTATTTTCTCAAAATTTAAATAAAAATATATTTTTATAGATAATATATGAATTTTGAGGATAGAATTTTCATAAATATTATTACAAAAAAAATAAATGTACAAAATTATCTATCATAATAATTTTATTTTTATAAATTTATTAAAAAAATTATACAAAATATTATATAAATATTGATAAATTCAAATATTGTTTTTAATGTTTTGGGTAGATAGGATAATATATCTATTTGAATATTATTTTCTATAAAATTTAAATCAAAATGCATAAATAATATTTAAAATGCATAATGGTCCATCATACCTAGCTCATGTAATAGAGCGCTCAACGTTTGAAAAATGTAGGGCATAGAGAGGGAAGGGGTCCCTAATTCGAGTCCCAATGAGGATTGTATACTACATTGTAACTAAAGGGATTAGTTTTTATGTCTTTGCTAATGTAAGTCATTAATTTTAACATTTCAAATGAGGTATATAGAAAAAGAAAGTCAAGTAAATGGTTTTTTTTTTAAAAAGTCAGGTAAATGTTAAAAAATCAAATGGCGTCGTTGCCAGGGATGGTGTCATAGTGTGAGTGAGAAGCTGTTGAACTTGTGATACATCACAAGTATTGGTGAATTCTCATTCCTTTTTTATTTTACAATATTTCCCATTTACGATTCAACTGCGGGTGAATGTTTATCTTGTGCATACTTGAGTTTTCTTTGTTTCAAGTTTAACCAACTATAACCCTTTTTGGTAGCCTTGTTTTTGGTTTCTTGTTGTTTTGTGTTGTGTTCCTAGGACTTTATGCAACACTGCGATAGGAACACTGTAGGTAGGCTAGAGAGAGCCCAGGTGCTCCTGCAAAGGCAGGGGTGTGAAGTCGGTTATAGTAATCGGATGGAGCCTCCACTTGAGGAACAACAGTCGACGAGGGGATACCAGAAACCCGATGCCTACATGTCAGTGGGGACCATATACACCCACAGGTGAGTGCACCTCGTGCATTACTTACCTCCTGAGAAGATGTGGTTAATAGGGCCTTATTTGGTGCCCTGATTCCCAGCCTTCCATGGTATGGAAAATGAATCATACACACACATCTAGGGAGTTTGAGGGAAGTTTGCACAACTTTCAAGGAGGGTACGATCAATATAGATATGCTGAAGCATAGGCCTTTCCCTTAACCTCGAATAAAGCGAAATTTGAAACCCAATTCTCTTAAGACGAGAATAAAATACGGAATTCGACGAGCGCAAGCGGAGTCTTTGAAAAAGTTCTTGAGTGCACGGGACCAACTATTTGAAGAGGCGCAAATTTATATGTTACATGCGATAATGAAGTTACACCAATGTTAGGAAATATCTCGCTCCTCAATCACATGCCCACCCTTAACTGTCCCATAGATATTAGTCGCTCCACCTATAATCGAAATATCTCCCAACCGTGAAGCAATTGTTGGAGACCGTATTGGTAAGGAGGGGACTTCACTGACAGTCTGAAGACGGCCATGGACTTCTCGGCTATGTAGCTAAAACCTCCAAAGCTTGGGATGGGCGAATCTGGGGAGGCAGACGAGGTGAGCTACCACCGTCAAGGGGCATATACTCACTCTTAGAGGACAGCAGGCCCGAGTTGTCCACCTTGACTGGAGGTTGGAAGGCTTGAAATGGGGAATCGGCATGAGTGCGGCGGTGATTGAGGCATGCAGCCTGGCTTGACCATGCTTGGCCCGTCGGTCCGACACGAGAGAGCATTTCCCGGTGTTCCAGCCGGTAGGGACTTTGTGGTTGAACGGCGATGCGGTGGGCGTCTGAGCCACCAGCCCGCATTGGTAGGTCCGCGAGCCTCTCACGGAAACCGAAACATCATCACGCTGCCTCGCGCTGCTGCGGTAGCATGGGTCCTCGGCTTGACCCACGGCCACCACCATCTTCATCTCGGTTAGGTAGTATTATGAACGGTAAGGTGGTGGGTAACTGTCGGAAACGATCGATCTGCCGGGCGATCGTCCGACGATGGAAAACACGCTCCAATAAGAAAATGAGCAACCTATACTCAGAAAGTTCTGGCATGTGACGCAACGAAATTCCCCAATATGACAACTGCATTATTCAATATCAAGACTATCCAGCCGGCGGCGGTGCGGGAAAATGAAATTCCTCTCGGTTTCTGACGAATCGGTACATGAGTGAGCTCTTCCAGTGAGCGAATTCTAGGATGGATGGTCAGGCTCATCACATTGAAAAGTGGCAAAGCTCGAATAACCGGCGCAATGATCGCTCGACGGAAGTGAAACCGAACGAGAGAAGGTGGTGATCAAGCGATTGCGAAAAAAATGCTCTTCACTTTCCTCGGCACTAAAAGTGAAGGCCGATGTCGGTGAAATTTTAAGTCTTTGGTGAAACAAGGTCGACATCCTGTGACATGACCAAACAGAGTCACACCTATGCAAAATTTTGAAGGATTTGTGTCGAGTGAAAGAGGGCTGAATGTTATGAAAGCCCTTTCTGGCGAACAAGTCGATCTTCATCTCATCGATCACGAACTCGGTGAAGTATAAAGGCAAGTTTGTCAACCATCTCGGTTAATATTGGGGGCACTTGTGTGGAAAAGGCACTGCTAGACCTTGGTGCAAGTGTGAATCTCCTCCCCTATTCGATGTATAAGCAGCTCGGGTTGGGAGAACTAAAGCCCACCTCCATCATACTTGTCTGCTGCGGATAGATCGTCAGATACCAAAGGGACCAGTGGAAGATGTCTATCTGAAGTGGACCAAATTCTACTATCAATAGATTTTGTTATCTTTAGACACGAGAACCAGCGGGGCCATTATGTACTTATCATCTTGCGGAGGGCCCATTCTTGGCCACTTCGATCGTTATCAGCGCCGAAATGGTGTTATGCGACTCACCTTGAAACATGACCTAGGAGCTCAGCATCTTCCCGCGGGTAAAGCACATCTTGTCGGTGGAAGATGGCCTAAGTTTGCATCGTGACACAATCACGAACGGGCTGACCCGGGGATCGGGATCTTGTGAAAGTGGTGAGTATTGGAAAGGCGGTGAACTCTGTTGCTCAACATAAAATATGGAAACGTGCCTTTGATGATTGAGGAAGGTCAAGTGGCCAGTGGAGCTTAAACGCTTTGCACGTGGGTTGAAATATGCTGTTGGAAGAAGCGGGAGGCGGTGTCGATTGTCATTTCATCCTGCTCGTACTTCACATGGTGGTCTGCTTTGCATCTCGAGGAGGCAGTGACACTGGGTGGAAGATTGCTAATATGAAGAATTATTGAAATTTTGCACCCGTACATCTACACAGGAAGAGGTAAAGTCGGTAAATGACCATGAAGTGAAGCCACATTTACGAAGTGGTTGGGCGAAGTCCTAAAGTCTTTGTGTTTGGTATCATCTTGTGTCAGGATCACCCTAAGTAAATCTCATCGTCTCATCAGGGTAACCACGGTTATAGCAGCAGGAAGGAGATGTACGCGCCCTGCGTTAATTGGAGGGTATGTATTGATTATATTTAAATGGTGTGGGAAGGATAACACCTCGCCTTCATGGATCGGCTTCTTGAGAGGATTGATTCGCCTTCTCTTTGTTTCTGGATGGCTATTCAAGATACTTTCAAATTGAGATTGCTTTCTGAAGACCGAGGAAAGACCACCTTCACATGCCCATTTGGCACATATATGCCATCTCGAGGAGAATGCCCTTTGGCACGTGTAATGCCCCTGCCCCGCTTTCGCGATCATATATGGTGTTCCCGATTGATTTGGTAGAGCGCATTATGGGTTTATGGATGACATTAAGTGCATGGAGGAGTTTTGAATGTAATCAACCTGGAAACTAATCTGCGCCGATTGCCAGAAAAACAGTCTTGGCGGAAAAATCTTGTTATTGATCGATCGAGTGTCTTCAGGCGTCTTGTTGAAGAATCAAAGTTGATAAGGAAAATTGACTTGGTTTTGGTGCCTCTGAAATTTCAAGGCGATTGAAGTGGTGATCTGGGTTTATGGAGGTTCATCATGGACTTCTCAAAAATTGCCAAGCCTCTCTGGCTGGCGGAAAAAGATGCGAAGTTTATTTGGGATCTGGTGCGCGAAGCCGGCCTGTTGACCTCGCGCGCGATAGTGAGCCTCCATTTGGAAGTTACCCTTCGGTGATGTGCGATCTGGCGATATGGCCATTGGGCAATTCTGGTTAAAGATGAGAAACGTGGTTTATTATCGCGAAGCGAACGGCGAATGAGCATAGAATTACGACCACGAAAATGGTGTGGCGATCGTCTGTGCCGATCGTTCAAACTTATTGGTTGTTGGTTATAATAATATTCATGGATCATTCGACGCGAAATACTTGCTCTTAATCGCTAAATTTGAGCTTGTCGGTGGGATCTTACGTTCGAGTTTAACTGATCGGGGAAAAAAAGGGTGTGGAAAATGTTGTTGTCGATCACTGTCAGTGCTGTCGCCTACGCAACACTCCGCGACCTCCGATCAATGATGAGTTCCACTAGGAGTCTTTGCTCTGGTTGAAGACCTTGGTATGCTCGCATTGAAAATTACTTGGCTCTGAGGAGCTACCGGAGTTGGAAAGCCTGAGACAGAAATTCTTCTTCGTAAAAATTCACTCCTATTATTGGGAAGAACCCTTCTTGTACAAATCTTGTCTTGACGGATAATCGAAGTGCACAGTAAACGACAAGGAATAATCAACCCGCGCCATGAGAATGCATGTGGAGGCCATTTGCTTCGAGAAGCTGCGAGGAAGGTCTTTGCCCGATGCGGATTCCCTTTGGCCCCTCTCTTTTGAGGATGCCTATACCGTAATGCGCGGGAATCACGACCGTACGAAAGGTTGGGGAAGATTTCTCGTCACATGATGCCTTTAAACGCGATTGGTAGTTGACCTTTTCGATGTATGGGGTGTTTCATGGGACCATTCGCCCATCCCTTGGATACCTCTACATTTTGGTGGGAGTTGATTATGTATCAGTAGGTTGAGCGGTTCCTTGCGGGCGTGAACCATAGGTGGTGCGAGTCTTGAATATATTCTCGGTTGGGGTCCTAAGGCCATAATTAGTGATGGAGGTTTGCATTCGCAACAAACCTTTTGAGCCTCACCAGTAGTATGGTGTCAACATAATCGCTACTGTACCCTTGGGCCGATGGCGGGTTGACTAGCCCGACAGAGATCAAGGCAATCTTGATGAAGTGGTGAACTCAATGAAAGGATTGGTCTCTCAATTTCTTGGACTCTTTGTGGGCATCTGAGGTCTTTCTGAGACCATTATGGGCATGTCTCCTTATCGCTAGTTTATGGCGAAGCATGTCTGCACAGTGGAATTGAGTATAAGCATGGTGGAATGAAGAAATTGAACCTAGATAGACCAATTTGGTCTCAACGAGCTCCTCGATATCAATGGTAGAATGAGGAATGATGCCTACTTGACTCAAAATTACAAAAGATAAGGTGAAGAGGTGGCGTGATCGGCTAATGGCTCATGAACATTTTCAAGCAAGGAGACAGGTGTTGCTCTGCGACTCGGCTCCACCTCTTTAGAGGCGGCTTAAATCCGTGGGTGGCCCGTTTCAACATCGAGGTCTCGGTCGGTCGGACTGTTGATCCAAGGCTACGGGGTATTCAAGGTTAATGGGTAGGTTGAAGCCGCTATGGAGTGCGACCTCCCGACTCGCTTGAGAATCCCCCTCCTTGACCTCTCAAATGGTACAAAAGCAGTCTTACAGTGGCTTCTGGTATCTCGAAGCCCCTAAAATTTGTTCTTTGAAATTTTGGTTTCTTTCTTTTAGTTCTTGTTTTAGGAATTTTATTGATTCCTTGCTTTAGCTCATTTTTCTTTTGAAATTTTTTCTCATTTACAGTTTGTTTTCTCCCTGGTACTAGTCTTTTGTTTTGCGGAGTGTTGCGTGGGGTGGGATGTTATTTTACGCGGAAATTTTCCCGAGTGAGAAATTTTCACGGCCTGTTAATGCAGATCCCATTTGTTCATCTCCCTTGCCCTTTCATCTTAGTCTTGCTTGAGCCTTGGTTTCTTAGCCGCCATTAATTTTCTTTCTTTTGGACCCGACCATTCAATATGTTAGGCCATTAGTTAGCCGCCCTTTCATTTGCCCCCTCACATGTAAAACCTTTTCTTTCTTCCTTTTCATTTTACATCCCATTTCCATTTTCTGAAGCCCCCCTCCTCCTTTCTTCGCCTTCTCAGGCTCAGATCAGTGGTGCGGAGACGGGCTTTCAGGCCTAGTGTGGTCTCCTCCTATCGAGGCCGACCATTTGCTCCTTGTGATCGTGCCTCCAGCCATTGCCCCTGCTGCGCTGGCGTTATAACAGGGGTTTCCTCCTCTCTTGCTTTTTGCCTCAAATCCTCGGCACTCTGGCCACTTGCCTCGAGAATGCCACTCGGGTTGGCCCCTCCACCCTCTAGCCGCTCTGGCCATCCCGGAGGTGGCCCACCATCTAAAGGGCCTGGATCTCAAGCCCCGAGGGGTCACTCGATCTCAGGGCCTCAGGAGCCACAGTCGCCACCCCATCAGGGCCCTGTTGGAGCTCCTCCTCTGGACCTGTCCCCAGCCTCCATCATCCGACGACCACTCTTCCATTGCAGCTATTCCGGGGAGATGTTGATTACGGTGGAGGAACCTGCATGATGAGTTTATTATGATCTTCGTCTTTTTGCAGACCAGGAGCTCCAGAGACTTCGTGCTCCAGAATGGAGGTACTCTGGGCTAGTTCATGACACCCGTCGTTTTCTGCCTGGTGGTCATCGAGTTCCACCGCGATGACATCGAGGAGCAAGTCGGCCGGCGCTCTTCGACCTCCATCGGCGGCGGCGAGGATACTCGAGGCCTCGGTTTCAGCCGTACATTCAATCTGCTAGCTGGTCCTCGCCGGCTTCGGTAAACATAGGCGTGGTCCGTCCTAGCGGAGATGGTCAGTTTTCTTTCGAGGACCTTCTTGTCGAGGCGATTATGTTCGAGCGTCTCTGCCGTGCCATAGATCACATTCTGCGGTCCTAATCTTTTCGCTCAACATACGGTTGAGGAAGGCCATCTTGGAGTACATATCCATCTTAAATTTCTGGTTGATCAATGAGCTTATTATGACTTCGCTTGTTCGTTTCGAGACCAGGTCCATCCTGAAGTCACACCTCGGTGAGTCCACACCTTTTTTATTCGAGACTCATGCGGTCTTGAGCATATCGGCTTCCACGATGAGCCTAGATTGGATGTAGTCGTGTGTGAGCCATCCTTCACCGTCGATCGATCGTGACTGTGCATTTTTCACCTTCGCCTCGGACCCGGTCGAGGACCGGTATTTCTTAGATGTTCTGTGTTAGCAACTCGATAGACATATTGGGAGCCTCAGGGCTCGGCACTCTTGGTCTCGACATCTCCCCCTCGGAGCTCGATCTTAGCCATTTCCGTGCCTACGTCTTTCAAGGCCCGCGGCTCGGTACGCAGCCCACTACGGACGGTCTTCCGTGAAATTGCTCCGTGCCTCCATGACATATCACGATTTCCACCGGGACTTCCGATCATCATGGATGCGTCGCATGTTCTCAGTATATGACATCATTCGCATTGCCAGTACAGCCCTCGCGGACAAGATGACTTCGCCGCGAGCCATGGCCTGGGACGACTATTCGCCTGAATCTTCCATCCTCGTAGTGATCGAGTCACACAGGTCTCCTGCGATCTCCCCCATATGCACCGCTGGATCGTTTTCGGCTCTACTCCGGCGGGACTGGTGCCCCCTCCTTTCCAGCCCTGTAGACTCCTTTCTTGAGTCTCGGCTGCGGCGGATTCTGACCATCCTCGGCGTTTCTCATTGTCTAGCGGGGGCGTACTCTTCATCGACTCTTGTACGAGGAGGTAGCATTCATACACTACATTTCCAATCCACCCCCATTACGGTCAATGGCACGCCCGGATTGAGGAAGTTAGTGAAGAAGTGATTTTTATACTTTAGATATCGGTTTTTTATCATACCCGATGCCGCTGTGTATCCGTCGTTAATATCGTTAGTCTTTTTATTCTTACTAAATGTTAAATGAAAATGATGTTTCTACTTGTTATACATGTCGAATATTTCGGTTCTTAACAGTTCGCAGCAATTTTTGCCTTTTTGTGGTTGCCTATTTGCCAAGTTGAAAAATTGGCGCTGCGTGCCGGTGATACTAGATTAATTCCATGCGCTGGTCAGTGGTTGGTCAGTTGAAGTCTCACGGTACATTCCAATCTTTTCTTCCACCTTTAACTTCTTTGCTTGTGCATCGGTTTCTATAATAACTGTGCCTGCTTTCCATATCGTGCCCAAACTACCATAGTTTCATGACCACCTGTAAGGTTGGTTCCCTAGAAAGAAAGGCCAAATCAAGTCTTCCAAAGAAAAGACAAAGAAAAAGAAAAAGAAAAGGAAAAAGGAAGAAAGAAGAGAAAAGTCGTGACAGCTTTACCTTGTAACTGACACGGTCTGAGGTTGGGAGCCACACACTTGGTCTCACCTTCATAGATGGATGGTGAGGTTTTGAGTGCGTGGGTGTTGGAATTTTGAATTCATTAGGTCGAGTGGCCGAGTTAGTGGTTGAGATCCTCGACAGTGCCTAAGACGTAGTTGGTTGGAGTCATCGACGAACCAGATTACCGCGGACTGGTGATCGATTTCTCAGCATTGCATCCCTCTGATACAAAAAGAAATATAACCAAAAAGTGGAACAGTTATTTGGTTGGTCGATGTGCTGGGACTTAATGATAACGGTTGGAACCGGTTATGAATATTGTTGGTGATCACGTAACGCAGATTTTGGTGAAGTTCGGTCGATTCCTTGGGATAGATACTCTTTGAAACGCGGTCTGTATGGCATTTATTCTCCCAGTGGTTGTTGTGCGGGGTCTCGATCGATCTGCGGGGTGGGGCATTACCTCATACACTTCTTGAAAATACCTTTCCTTTTCGCGACAATAACTTTGTGCGCTCTTCTTTCTTTTGTCATTGCTAAGGTCGCAGCAATGTGTCGATTGGGGAGTGATTATTGCTAAATAGTCTTTGTTTTAATACTGTTCATTGCGGGTTTGAGCACTTTTTGTGTGCTAATCAACCAAATATGATTGATACACTAAGGTCGACTATACTACTAATCATATTTTGTGGATATTTTGTAGTTTGCAAGCCAGTCTACCATTATCTTCAATTGATCGAAGAACTCAGCCATTCAAGGTTAATGTCTGTGAAACAGCGGAACTAAATCTGGAGGGAGTGAGCATTGCTGAGATTTTGTAGTGTGCGGTACCCGCCTTCTGAGAATTTGCGGCCTGTGAAATTTAGTAGGTTCGCAATTTTAGTAGTGAAATTTCATTTGTTTGTTTTGATGTGTTGATGCCACATTGCTTTGTGGTTTTGTACCAAGTGCCCTCATTATATTTTGTTGTTTCTCACTTTTTGTAATTTCCTTGACTCTGACGGTATATAAGCCTCATTCGACTCTGTCATCAATCGATTCATTAATCAATAAAATTGGCATGGCTTTCGGCTTTCTTGCAGTTAATGATTTTCTCTCATTTTCTCTCCGCTCTCACATTTTCTCGCGATGACACCACCTTGAGGATGAGAACTCAGGGATCTTGGCTAAACCCCCTCATCCTTGAAGGGCATTTGGGTGAAGTTTTGAGTGGCTCCTTATTCTCTTGTTGCCAATGTGGTATTTATTACCATTTATGTTTACGCATCTCCACGTTAGGTTTGAATCCATGTGATGTCTTCCCAGTGGCGGTGCCCGCTGGCTTTCAGGTTCGGTGGATACTTATTGCTAGATCCACTGATGCTAGCAGTTGCCGTTTATTTGCTCCTCTGTGAGGTTAGATCGGTCGGTTTACTAGCGAGCATTAATGGTTAGTAAATGTTGTATCTTAAGAAAAACTTTTTGGGTTCAGTCTTTATGGCTAAACATAGATCCAGGTTCGGAAATGACTATAGGTCATCCTCCATAGCGTGAGGAAAAGGACTCGAGGAAATTATATTTTCCTTGGAACCACTAAGTCAGGTGGCAGAAACTGGTTAACTACCCTTTATTTCCTGCATGGCTACGGTTTTTTGAGCCATCGACCTCCTTTGTTTTTACAAGAAACCCCGAATCAGTGTTGAAGCACCATTTCAATGTAGCACTTTGACTCGCCATGGAAGAAAACCCATCCCTGAGTTCGACCTAGACCTTATCTTTGCGGTAGCTTTCTTCACGACGTGGGAGACCTAGGTTATAAATTTTGTTGATTCCCGTACACCTACTGTGGCACGAATCACCTCATGCCCACTAATCCTAGGTATTCACATACCTAAACCTCGGATACCACGTCGTGACATTGATATCAATTATCGAGCAATAGGTATCCTGAAGCCAGCTCTAACGCAAGCTATGGCGGCAGCGCGAGCAGAGCTACGTAGGCGCATACTGGCTACATGCAGTAAGGGCGTGTCTGAGCCACGCAGACAAACCTTAGGTAATCGTATACCTAGGCTCTGATATTAAGCTGTGACGTCCCAACTTCGAGTCTGTCGACCTGCGGCTTGTAGATATCGAACCTGATATCCCACTCCACGTGTCTCATATATCGAGACCCGGTCTCTTTAATTCTGATATACAAATATCTGAAATATATGATGGTATAATCACAGTCTCTTCTGATCCTTTGATACCAAAAAGGTGTACATGGTTTGGTTCTGCTCGAATATAATACAAGACAAAACCAAAACAAAAAAAAGCCATATCCGGCTCTCATCCCATATGCGGTCGGCTATCTTTGCACTGAACGTACTGAGGGGTCCCCTGATAGAGATTAAGCGAGAAACTGTGGTAAAATCTCTACGAGGTTACTCCCGATGAAAATCTCTCTGAGTTCTTTCCTTCGATGCACATGAAGTAATTCGCCTGTGAAACCTGCAATCCCAACATACATATCTTTGCAGAATGTCTACATGCCATGAATGGGACTCGACTCACCGTACCCGTATACTGCCTGCTGCTCCATTTTCAATGCAAGTGCGATGAAGCGACGATCACGAGTCAATCAGGCTCTATCCTGACCAAAGTCTATACTTGATAAATGTAAAAATCTAGTGTGTCTCTTTGGGTAATAGAAATTTTCGGATTACACCACAGGAGTCTTACACCTTTTGTCATTTTTACTACGGTACTCAGATGGATACTCTGTCAGCTTGATGTTCTGGGCTTTTTTTCGCTGAGGGGTAACGATCCGCTTCTTGCTACCTTGATACACATTATTTATATGTTCTTTTATGCTTGAAACCATGAGACATCCATTGGGCGTGCGTCAAGTATGAGCTCACTATCCAGGTCCTCCAACAATGATGATGGATGATATCTATCACACCCATGCACACACACCCGATATAATCTGTGTCCTATCCATATCTGATGCTAATGCCCTTGCATGTTCATGTTACATGTATGATGGTTTACATGGAACGATTACACTCAATCGTAATTCATGCGAGTACCATGTAAACATATACAATTCACATCCATTCATGTTAATGCATTTAAATAATATGTAGCGTATTATGCGTAACTGTTCATCATGTGTATTAAATTTCGACAACACACAAAAAAGCATTTCCACGTAAATTTGCCATTTCGGCGTAAGTCGGCCGTACTTGGCCTCCGAGAAAAATCTAACCCAGTGCGAAATTCCAAATTTTGTAAATATCACACAAAATTCAGCACACAATTTCACCTTTCGAATATCTGTCTTCCAGAGCATTTGGATCCTAACCCAGGTTAGCAGTTCAGCCAGAACGGATCTTTTCTCCACTGTTCATGTCCCAGCCCAATTCTCAGCCCACGGTTTGGAAGATCACTTCATCTTATTAAATTCTGGAACAATAAGCTTTGTAGAGTCGAACACCTGGTCGAGTTGGCGAGTTATGGCCATCCGAGTTATTGTTGCCCGATTAGCGGGGTGGTGTGGAAGTCGAACGCCCCCATTTCCATTACGCGAGATTTGCCGGTTACGGGGCGTGATGGCGCCGGTCCTGGGAACTCGCTATACTCAGTCATGAGTCCCCTGATGCTGCAGCAAACCACCGCGACATACAATTACGCTGGAAACAAGATGAAACCTCGTAGGCCATTGCGCGACCCCTAGGCGTAGAATAAAACCGAGGTAGGAAGACACCTACATCTTGAAGCATAGTTCAGTTCTGAGCCTATCCGAGTCCGACCACTGCACGACGTTGGTCCGGTTTCATTCCTCTTCTCATCTTCTTTCCCTCTCTTCTTCAGATTTTCTTTTCTTTTTCCTTTCTTTCTTTCTTTTCTTCCTCCGTGACCCGATATACTGTATTGCAGTGACCAGCCTCCTTACTTTGCCCACTCTCCCTCTCTTTCTTCTTTTTTTTTATCAAGGCTTTGATAGGTTGAGGGTTAATCACACCACGTCTCTCCTCGTTAGCCTACTCATGCGGATTATAGTGTGACACACAACATGCAGTGTCACCCTCGTGGTGCCATTCGACACCTGTCCGTCTCTAGGTTTTCTTGGCATTAAGTCGACAGTCTCGAAGTCGATGAAATTATTTGGGTCATTTCATGAGCCGGTCGGGTGTGATCAGTTTGTCATCAGAGATATAAAAATCCCACTTTATGTTTTGAATTTATTTCAAAAATTATAGTTTTCTTACTTTTTGCAAAATTTGAGTTTTCAAATTTTCATGGGTTCCTACCGGTAGCTAGGTCGAGATGGTTGAGTGACCTCCAGAGGTTTAAAGCACATCATCCCCCAAAATTTATGGGAGGGGGGGATCTGATGGTGGCTGACCCTTGGTTCCGATAGATCGAGAAGGTATTGGAGGCTTTGGAGGCTTTGGAGATCACCTCTGATGCGGTAAAGATAAGATTAGCTGCGTTCCAACTGGAAGGTGAATCCCAAGTATAGTGGGATTGGATCAAGACCTCTAGAATCGTGATGACATGGGGAGAGTCAGGAAGGCTCTTCGTGGGCGAGTTCTTGACATCAGTTAGACATGACAAAGCAGAGTTTCTGGGTTGAGACGGGGAGCCGTGGCGATCTTGGAATGCGTTGCTAAGTTCTTTGCGGTGTATGTTTCGTGGACGATTACTTGTCCACAGATATGGCCAAAGTGAGGAAGTTTGAGGATGGTCTGAAATTGTCCATCTGGGGCAAGATTATGGGACTTCTCCTATAAGATATGGACTCTATGGTCAGGACAGCTATGGCTATCAAGAGAGAAATTGATGACGCAAAGAGCATCCGGGATGCGGGTGTTAGTGGAAAGAGGAAAGAGAATCAGTTTTCTTCTAGCTCGGGAAATAAGCAGAGGACTTCTGCTCAGGTGGGGTTGGCTTGGCAGTCGAGGCTCCGTAGCGAGGCCGGGATTAGTCATCCCGGGGAGGCCTTTAAGGTTCTAGCCCGACTAGGGCGGGGTGTGTTTTACAGTGTCACTGCTTTGGACACTTTGGCGGGATTGCCTGGTGAGGATCCTAAAGTTATGGGACACCACGGTCCTGTGTCGGTGGGACATGCCTGGTTCTTGTTTTCCTCCCTGCCCCCACCATGGGCGAGGAAGACAATATCTCAGTCATAGGGTCTTTGCCTGTGGTGCCGCACAAGCACCTACTATAATGCACAAAGCCGCAGTATGGGTCGAGGCCGAGGGACAGGCTCACGCACCGACTTTAGAGACCTAGGGGCGTGTCTAAGCCGTTACTCCATAGACTAAGCCTGGAGATCAGTCGGTTATACAGGGTATGTTTCTACTAACTCGCGTTTGGGCAAGGATAATGTTTGATTCTGGTGCATCTCATTCATTCATTGCTACATCATGTGTGAAAGAATTAGGCTTAGAGGTTGAGAGCTTGGAAAAGTCGCTAGACAAGCTCTCCCAGGGAACTGTGTGGCAGTGTTGATAAGGATATGTCGATTATTATGAATCCGCGTGATTCTACTCACTATGAACCTAAGGGTCATAGGCATGTCGGAGTTTGATGTCATCTTCGGGATGGACTGGTTGACAGCACACCAAGTCGTCATTGATTGCGATCGTAGGAGAGCTACTGCTTACACACAGGACGGTGTTTGTGTTGTGTTTCAGGGAGATAAGCACGGTGCTTTACCCTAGACCGTGTACGACTTCAGGTGGCACGGACAGTTGATGGGTTGGTTAACAAGCCTTACCCTGGAGGACGAGGTAAGATAGGGTTTGAGTATACCTCGGGTAGTTTGCGAATTCGGGGATGTCTTTCCGGATGAGCTACTAAGATTACCCCCGTGGAAGGATGTAGACTTTATCATTGAGTTACACCCTGGTACGTCGCCCATTTCTATGACTCCGCATAGGATGGTGCCGATTGAGTTGTAGGAACTTAAGGTCCGAATACAGGAATTGTTGGACAAGGGTTTCATTAGACTGAGCACTTTACCTTAGGGCGCTCTGGTTCTGTTTACTAAGAAGAAGGATAAGACCTTGATCGGTAGCGTGAGACTACCGGGAGAAGCTGAACAGGTTACAATCAACACCTGCAGATCCTTTACCGAGGATTAATGATTTATTAGATCAAATGGTAGGGGCGCAGGTGTCTACCTAAGATAGATCTTTGCACCTAAGTATCACGCCTGAGAGTTAGGGAGGTTGATATCCCTAAGACGGCGCTTAGGACGTCGTACGGGAATTTCGAGTTTATAGTGATACCTTTTGGATTGACGAATGCGCTAGCAGCATTTATGGATCTCATGCATAGGGTGTTCCAGCCTTATTTAGATCAGTTTGTGGTAGACTTTGTTGACAACATCTTGATATACTCCAAGACAAAGGAGGAGCATGAGGATCATTTGATTGCTCCATGCTCCTCGTATAAACATCGCTATACAATTGCCCAAGAAGTGTGAGTTTTGGCTTACTAAGGTGAAATTCTTGGGACATGTAGTGTCAGCTTCGGGTGTATTAGTGGACCTAGAGAAGGTAGAGGCAGTTATGAGTTGGGAGAGGCTGAAGTCAGTCTTCAAGATACGCAGTTTCTTAGGATTGGCAGGGCATTACCGAAGATTTATTGAGGATTTCTCCCGATTAGTTGCACCTATGACGAGATTGACCCGGAAATAGGTCAAGTTTGAGTGGAATGACCAATGTGAGAAGGCATTCCAGGAATTAAAAATAAGGTCCATTTGGGCCTCCTATCCCGATAGACCCAAACGGGGACAAATGTACACAGTGTACTATGATGCATCTAAGGACGGACTAGGGATGTTTTGATGCAGTCTGGGAGGGTGGTAGCTATGGTCTCAGGCAAACTAAAGAACCACAAGAAGAATTATCCCACACATGACATGGAGTTGGCGCTATAGTTTTACAGAAGATCTAAATACGCCTACCTATCTATATGGTGAACAGTCAAGTATTCTCAAACCACAAAGTCTCGAAATATACTTACACAATGTGACCTCAACATGAGGCAAACAGAGATGGATGGAGTATCTGGAGGATTATAACTTATCTTTGCACTACCATCCTGGTAAGGCAAATGTGGTGGCTGACACACTCAGTCAGAAGTCACGGGGAGTACTGGCTAGTGTAGCTTCCCGGGAATAGCAGATGCTCTAAGTTGTGGGATAATTTAGACTATAGTACAGTGTTCAGACTCAGGGTGTTTTGGGGAGTTTAGTGGTTATGCCTTCCCTATTGAGCAGAGTGATTGAGTCCCAAGGATAAGAAGTAGAGATATTGCCCATAAAGGACTCCGGGTACAAGAGTACAGGTGATTTAAGGTCAAGAAGCACACCGATGATAGCCTTTGGTATGTGGACGTGGGTCAGGGTTCCCCAACTGATAGATCTGAGAGAGGAGATTCTCAAGGAGTTCCATTACTCTCGTTTTGCAGTCCATCCAAGTGGCACGAAGATGTACCGAGATCTTCATCATCAATATTACTGGAGTGGGATGAAGAAACATGTGGTAGACTTTGTTCGACGATGTCTCACGTGTTAGCAGGTAAGCACGAGCATCGAGGTCAACAGTATACTCCAACCTGAAGTAAAGAGAGTGGAAGTGGGAACATATCACGATGGATTTTGTGACTCACTTGCCACGAACATCGCGGAAGCATGATGAATGAAATGGTGTATATAACATCCATATATATGTGACATGGCATAAGCATGAAATGGCATAATTGCATTTCATATGTACGGGGACATCTCATGAAATGAGTGTGTGTGCATGGTTGTTGTCATTCACCATTCTTAGTGAATGGGTGGGCTCGGTAAATGAGGCAACGTCCAAATTGAGTCGCACGGTTTGAAAAGGGAAAATGAAATTATGTGTCAGGTGAAAGCTCCGTTATCTTTTTAGTTACACATATGGATCCATTGCGAAAGCCCGTAGCTGTACGTGGAAAGGTTTTGCGAAGCCCTCGCGGGACCCTCGAAATTCACCACCCATAAAAGACATATGGATTTTATTAATATAAATGATCATTGAGGTGTAACATCCAAAAAGCTTTTGGTTTGAAAAACAAATGAATTTTGTTCTAAAATGATCATTGGATGTAATTCAAGAATGATGGATTTTATCACGCATGGGTTTCGGTATTGTGTAATAGGAGTCGGTTGGGAATCGGGTTGGTGGAGTCGGTGAGGACTCGATACATGGGACATGGTGAGTTGTAACTCATTCATGGCATGTAGAATTCCATTCTAGGTTTGCATAATCTTGATTGGAATGTGTTTTTTTGGTGACATGACCATTGCATGTGTACTTAGGTGGGGAGTAGCCTCTGTAAGAGTTTACTTTACCAGGCATTGCTCACCCCGTCGTGAGACCCTCTTTCAGGTACAGGGAGAGTGCAGGGAGACGGCGCTTACTCGAGACCGCCATTGTGAAGAAACACGAGTTGTGGCTTTGGCTCTTACTTTTGTAAAATATATTATAACAAATTGTTTTGATATATGTTTTTATGTAAAGAGTATTGTAATTAAACTCTTAAGGACTATGGTATTATAGCCTTGTGCATTATGTTTGAGTATGGATAAATGGACCCTATATAGTCATTTTTACTCGTAGATGGACCCGGAGAAGTCATGATACAATCTGTTAAACATGTTGTATTTTTGGGTAGAGCTCTCTATACAAAGGACACTCAGTCCGATTTTTGTTAAATTATGGATCGCTGTAAAGGGGACACAATTGTGTGGTATCAGGTTACCCAACATCCACAAGTTTTCCACAGGTTGACGATTGGTCAACGGACCCCCAGGTTTTGGGGTGTCACATATGTAATAAGTCTTTGTAATGAATAAATGTAGGGGCATATATGGAGCTTGAGGTTGAAGCCCATTTTGCTCATGTAAGGTCAGGTGAGTCATGGAAGTATATTTCATGTAAGAGCTAGATGAAAAGGGATTTTTCAACATTTAATCCAAAAATAAATAAAATTTTCTCAAATACAACATGTTGAAAAATATTCCTACATCCAATGTACTTTTTGCCACATGAAAAATGTCTTTTGAAGAGACATTTTCTAAAATATTGAAAATCTTAAATTTTAATCAAAAGTGTTTTTTAAAGAAACATTTTCTAAAGTTTCATAATTATGAATTCAAATTCGAAAGTGTTTCTTAAAAGACTTTCTAAAGTTTTAGAAATTCTTAGTTTTAAAGTGTTTTTTGAAACTTCACCTTTACTTTTTTAATCTACATCCGATGTGGAAAAAAAAAAACTACATTAAAGTTGAGATTATTTTTCAAACCATGCTTTTATTATATTTATTTTTAATTTTTATATTATTTTTCTAAAAATCCCTAGATGAAAATCTGTTAATTTTCTGTGCCAAACATAATTGATTGATGTTACTCTTCTGAAGTGACAAGTAGAAAAATTGAAAGGAGTGGAAAAAAACTTGCAGACCAAGAAAATTATACCAACCATATTTGAATTTAGACATTGAAGGAAGAGGAAAATTTGTTTGAACAGCTTGTGGTAGTAAAGCTTTAGTTTACTACTATTATTCAATCTTTGCTCCAACATGGATTTGTATTCTCATTTCCAATTACTTGTAGGGCTTATCCTGGGGTAAGGACATGACCCTCCAAAATTTCTAAAACTTTAGAAATAATTTGAATTTAGACTTAAAGTGTTTTTTTGAAAAGACACATTTGTTTTTTTAATCTACATCCTATGTAGAGATGAGATTATTTTTCAAACCACTCTTTTATTAGATTTATTTTTAATTTTTATATTATTTTCCTAAAACTCCCTAGATGAAAATCTGTTAATTTTCTACACCAAACGTAATTGATTGACGTTAATTTTCTGAAGTGACAAGTAGAAAAATTTTCAAACCATGTTTTTTTCTGAGGAAAAGTGTGTTTACAAATAATGCAATTTTAGGTTGGAAGTTCTTTTTTTTTTAGAAAAAAAAAATTGATTTCAATGGTTTGAAGTACTAGCTCAAGGAAGTTTGGGTCCTAATTTAATCGGGCCTTAGTTAATGAATCTTTTTTTTTTTTACTCCAACCGCTTCCGCCGGATTTTGAAACTTCAAACTGAAATAACATTATTTGTTAACCTTCCTTCTTGATTATCATGAATATAATAATAATTAGGTTGAAATAAAAATTATTGCATATATTATCATGTTCATCCTAAAATCCTAGGTGCTTTCTTGATACATTGATCTCTTACCCTTCCTTTGTTATTTTCTGGAATTTAAAACTACGTGACTATGATCTAAGGTGAACTGCACCCTTCTACTACCCTTATATGGCTCATATATGCATTGTTGAACAATAAACATGTTAGGAAGAAGCATGCTCAAGAAGAGTTATACATAAAAGTTGGTAGAGAGAGATGGGTGGAACAATCAGATATCCATAACCTAGTTTGCCTTCGTATTATTGCCATATATGAGCCCTTCAAGATTATACCAATCCGTAGGATCTCGGTGCAACTTCCATGAATTGACTAGAAATCAGGTGCCTTTGGGAATGTGATACCCACCAACATGGCAGTCTTCAAATGCCTCATGTGGTAAAAATAGAGGGGATTCTGGGAAAAGCCTTAGGGTTTCCTTAACAATAGCTTGAAGGTTAACTAGGCTAAGGATATCTTATTGGTCCACCTATCTCTCTCTGCCAACTTTTATGTCTAAGTCTTCTTGAGCATGCTTCATAACATATCTATTGTTCAACAATGTAGATATAAGCCATATAAGGGTAGTAGAAGTGGTGTCAGTTCCTGCCCCGATCATGGTCTTGTTACCGGTAATGCATAAATCAGTTTGTTAGGTAGTTTTAAAATTTTTCAAACCTATTTATTTAGTCATAGCATTTTAGCATTTTATTAGGAGTTGTTGGGTTGTGCTTTTATGGTTGATAGTCATGGGTCAGTCATGAGATAGTGTCTTCCGTATTTCTTGCATTTTGTTGAATGGTTTTGTATTTAAGGAGTCTTCACGTATGAATAAAGCAAGTTCAGTTTTTTGCATCTAAATGCATCTAAGGTGTTTGATAAATTTTTAGAGTCTGACTTTGTTCCTTTATTTCGTAGATTCCTATCTGAGATTTGCTTTGGTTCTTAAATAGCTATGTTTTCAATTTCTAGATTTGAGTTATTTCAAGTGTGAACATCTGGTATCAGAGCTAGAACGTCAGATGGCTAACAATCCAAATGGCGTGAGTCTTAGAAGTAGTCACAAAGTGGTCGCTAGAGAGGTATGGCGACTCCACCAAGACCATAAAAACGTAGTGGTCTTAGGAAAACTTTGGCCACAAAGACAAATCAGTGACCAAGTGGTCACAAAGTGCGACCACAAGAAATGTGGTCATTGAATTGAGCGACCACAACAATATGGTCACAGATAATGACCACATATGTGGTCACAGATAAATCTTCAAGTGGTCATAAAATATAATTAGCAGAAGACCAAATTAACTAGATAATGACCAATTTTATGACCACCTTGCGGTCACTAAATTATGGTTGTTGATGTGGTCACTAATATCGGTGAAGATTTAGTGACCGCCCACATAGGGTAGCAAATTTGCGACCACAAATCATGGTCATTATATGTTTGTGGTTACTATATACCATAAAATAGTTTCCTTCTTAGTGACCACATTAGCGTTGTGACCACATCACAAGGTCACTAAATTTATAAATATTTTAATTATTTAATTAATATTTCATAAAAATTAATTATTACTTATATATTAATAAGTTTAATGTATATATATATATATATATATATATATATATAAAATAAGTTTAAATATATTTATCATTTAAATTTAAAAACACAAAGTATTAAACATTAAAAGTCAAGATTGAGGTCCAAATGTTAGAAAACAATGCAAAATATTAAACGTTAAAAGTCAAGACTGAGGTCCAAATGTTAAAAAACATAAATTATTAAACGTTAAAAACACAAAGTATTAAACGTTAAAAAAAAGCGTGTTATCTGAGGCCGAGCATCTTATAGCGATTGTGTCGTGTAGCCTTGACTTGAAACCTCTCTCTCTTCTCTCTCTCCTCTATCATCTACTCCATCATGCGGTGTATCATGCCATAAATTACGAAGTCTCACTCATCGAGGAGGACTGAATGTTACTTCATAGCTTGCGTACTTCCTCCTGCAACTGAGATTGTGCTGACTCAAGCTCTCTAATCCACTAATGAGCCACCTCGAGGGGTGTAGAGGTTGTAGAGGCATCCGATGCAAAGATGGATGATTTATTTTGACCTGTCTCATACATGTATCTGCCATGTGATGAAGCCTCAACAGCTTACAGGAATATACGATCCTCATCTTCCTTTGTCAAAGGAACATGGTTTCCAAATTCATCTTGGGATTCCATAGCAATTAGCTCCTGTATCTTCTCCTCAAACAAAACGTCATATGAAACTAGCAGTTTCTTAGTTATGATGTAAGATAGGTTTTTTGAGTACTTACTCCCACTTGTCTTGCACGTTGATCAATATAGTCCCACGATCCCTCCGGAGTTTTCCTCATATGGGTCTCGTGAAAGAGTCGTACCTTGCTTGGTGGGGCACCCTCCTTCATTTCCTGAAATAAACACATTAGATATTAGATATGCAGAAATTGAGATAATTTAAAAAATGTAAAAAAAGTGCTGATCCGTCTTGTGTGCTTCGGCTAGCAAATATGGACCCTGACCATGTCATGATAATCGGATCTGGTCCACAGAATCTCACTATGGAGTTTCTCGATTGACGCTCTCTTATCGATTGGAGTGAGGCATCATTCTACCGATTCTGCCAACTCTACCACACCTCATCAGACACAAATGTAGGTTTTACACCTTTCCTCCAACGATGAAGCATATCCAAGTATCTCTTACTCGCGAGCTACTCCCACAATTTCTTAACGATTCCATTCCAAACATCCTCCCACTCATAGTATTTCTATAATATATAAAGTTAGCCAACATACATGGACTTTAAAAAAATAATTCGAAAGAATCTCCCCTAAAAAATGCAATATCACAATGTTTTTCAATGTACACTCACCAATTCTCAATAAATTCCACCAATTCATGTCAACTCACATTCAAATTATTTGACAATTCTCAATATATACAATTTAAAAAGCATAATCCAAACAACATATATTAGAAATTATCAAGCATTTTCAATCATATCAACATTCAAGTATCTAGAGCATATATATATATATATATATATTAAAATTTTAAATGAGTCTCCCTAGCGCATTATCAAAATTACCTATAATGTTTTCAATGTATATTCACAAATTCTCAATAAATCCACCAATTCTATATAAACTCACATTCACATTATTTGATAATTCTCAATATATACAACTTAAAAAGCATAATCCAAACAACATCAATTTGAAATTATCAAGCATTTCAATCATATCAACATTCAAATATCTCAAACATAATTCTAAAGCAATTTCACTTTTATTAAATTTAAATCAACAAAATACACAAGTTTTAGCAACCTAAACATTTATTTACTTGAAATTCACCCCAATATAGATCTCGAACCTCTCGTGGCACCGCTTTCCACTTGTATCCATCTTGATGTAGTCTCTGTTGAAAGATACGACATATTCGAGATGACATCTCATGTGACTCATCAAAGCTACAATTATATAAATGTACAAGCATTAATTTAACATAAAGCACAATTAACTAGTAAATTAAATAGTATTAAATGTCTCACCTCCCATCATGCTCTCATAGTCTCTTACGACTACTCATATAGCTGCTTCCTACATCAGAATTTGAACCAAGTGTGATAGGTGTATGTGGTTGTGATTCGAGGCCTAATCCTAGAGAGTGGAATGTTCAAGGTATCTCTATGGATGGTCTAAAAGAAGCTAGGCCGAACTGAGTGCATGTGATGGGAGATCTAGATTATTGCTTGAACCGTGAAATAATAGAGCATGCCTAGGCTAACTATCTCTCTATGCGAGTGGTGCGTGGTAGATGGAATCTTGTTTGATGTAGAAGTAGTTGGTGAAGATGAAGAATGACTATTTCGATGCCTAGATCCTCGACTATCCCTCATGGTATCTTTCGTACCGCGACATTGACCTTCATATTGAATGAAAAAAATCAAAAAAGAAGACAATCAACAACTGAACACTTGTACTATAACATTATTCAGCTATAACTACCTGTGACACCCCAAAACCCGGGGATCCCGTTGACAACCCGTCAACGCACAAAATACCTATGGGTATTGCATATCTCGATACCAACATATCGCGTCCCATTCATCAGGATCCATTCATGCATATATTTTTTAGAAAAATATACAAATTTATCAAAATAGTTCATAAGAGTTCGAGTTACAACTCTCTTATATAAAAAATATTACATGTAAAATCTAGTTTTTACAAAAAGGTTTCTCAAAGCCAGTTTCAACTTTGCTACACACACGGTCCCGAATGAGGCAATTGCACATACCATAACTTGCACGAAGGGGGTCCCAGACGGGGTGACGATGCTGATAAGGATAACTCATACAAGGGTTACTCCCTACCTAAGTGCACATGCAATGCCATGTTCAAACAATAATACACACATCAACATTCCAATGAAGAATATGTCAATTCTACATGGAATCCTACATGCCATGAAATGAGATGAGACTCATCATGCCCCATGTCTCGAGTCCTCACTGACTCTCCATGCTTATGCCAAGTGTGAAAAACCGTCATTCTAGATGACATCCAATGATCATTTTCAAAACCAATTTCATTTTTTTATAAACCAAAAGCTTTTTGGATAATACATCACAATGATCATTTTATATTCAAAATCCATCGCCTTTTTTGTGGGTAGGCGATTTTGGTGTCTCACCGCGGGCTCTACAAACCAGTTTCTGCTACGACCTTTCACGTGGGGATTATGTCTAACCATATGTAATTGGTGGTTTTTCACCAGGGGATCTATCCCTTCTTGTTGAAACTCGGCCACATATTTTCCGTTTCTCATCTGTGAGTGTGACTCACGGTAGATGTTGTCTCATTTGCAAGCCCACCCAATCAAACGCCAAACGTACCAACCATGCACTCACACCTTGAAATGCCTGCGTGTTTCACCCTGCATATGCAATGCAAATGCTGCTTGCATGTTAGCTCTCATGTTACATGTATAATACAGCACATGGAACGATTATAAAGCCAGTACTTTTTGCGAAGTACCATGGATAATTATATGGCTTATATAATTTACATCCATTCATGCAAATATATAAAACACAAATATATCAACATATTTACAACACATTCAACATGGTATAAAATTTCCAGTAATAACACACATAAATACTCCACACAAACTAGCCATTCCCGGCCCATGCAGGCCTTAAGAGTAATGCGGGTTTCGATCAGAGAATTTGACTTTGTTTTATTATTTATTTATTTATTTAACAAATTTTAAGGCGCGTTAACGGCTATAAATTCATGTGAAGCAATCCTCAAACTCGGCTGAAAAGCAGTCCCAGCGAGTCCCAACATTAAGAGAACTTAGTCTCATGGTTGGGGTAAGACCACTGATATTCTGACCCTTAGATTAAGAGGAACCAGTGTAGGAGAAAACCCTACCTCTTTTGTTTTTGGCACCTACTCGTAGCTCTCGTCGATGAACCAACTTTAGTTCTCGGACTAACAACTTCCGACCGTCGGAACACTGGGAATCGAAGCCCTTTTCCTTTTCTTTTTTTCCCTTTCTCCTCCACGTACAAATTTTCCTCCTTTTCTTTCCGTTCTTCCTTTTCTTTTCTTTTTTACTCCTTTCTTTTCTTTTTCTCCTTCCCTTTCTTTTTTTCTCATTTATTTTCTTTTCTTTTCCTTTTTCTCCTTTTCTCCTTCTTTTCCTTTTCTTTCTTCCACCGATTTTTTTTTTTTTTTTTTGGTTTGCTCCAATTGGAGGAAACTTCCTCTCACTTTCCTATTTGCCATGTGTCCTTCATATGCTCCATTTGTCATGTGCCATGTGCCACATGGACACATGCACTAGGTGGAAAATGCCACACCACATGGCTCTCATGCCATGTGCCCTCCTCTAAGCTTGGCATGTGGTATCCACATGGTCATGCCATATGGCACTACTGCATGTGTCATCGGCATTCGTCTTGCCGAAATATGTGAAATTCCGACTATCTTGGAATCTAACGAAATTCGACTTAGTAGCTAGATTTCACAAGACAGTTCCAACGGTGAACTTCGTTTCATCATCTGAGATCTAGAAAATTTTAGGTTTTCAACCTATACTACAACGACAAATTACCGTTTTGCCATTTTTCCCGAGTTTTACACTACCTTTTTATTCACTGTCAGTTTCATTCATATCATTTAAATCCAATTCACCCCCATTTAAAAAAAAGACAATTAACAACTGAACACTTGTACTATAACTTTATTTAGCTACAACTACCTCTTTATTATTCTCCCGGTTCATTCATTTCATTTTAAATCAATTCATCCTGCGAATTAGATGAACTTTTGTTTGTAATTCTTCTTCTTCATATTTTTTAAAGATTCACCTTTTGGATCATTTAATGTCACTTGTTGATCTTCTTTAGTAATTTCAACATTATGGATTTCAATTAACTCCTCTTGAAATGGAGGAGGTTCTTGCACATATGTAGTCTTTGAAAAGCTTCTTGGCATCACATGCAACTCCTCTTGGTTTGATTTTCGATATGACCTGTCGACTTTGTCTTTTTGCAAACTTGGGTATGAATAAATATACTTGAGCTACCATTGCCAGGACAAAGAAGGGTTCATACTTGTCATATTAATCTTCCTATGGTTTATCTACGACAATGTTGTATTGCTTGTGAACTCTTATACCCAATATTAGGAGTAGGATCAAACCAATCTCACATGAGAGAGGAATTGCTTAATTGGCGATTAAGATATTCCACTTCCTACTTTCTTACTTAACCATGCCAAATCATTCATTATTATGGCTATAATTTTTGCCTTTGGTGCAAACCCCACTATTTGTTGACATTTTAATTGCACCACATCCAACCGTGTGAAACTTGTATCCATTTACAAAAAAGCCATTATATATTTTAACAATTCCCAATGGACCTTTTGCGAGATCTTGTATGAAGTTGTTATGGATACCAAGGTTTTGATCTTCTGCCTGGAATAATAGAATATAGGTATTTTACACATGTTAATAATATTAATTTTAATTGATAGGGTGAGAAAAAAGAGGCTTACATATGCTTTGAACCGAGATAGCAAAGTCCGTCATGTTTAGCATCAATTTTTTGTATTTGTTATGTTTGGATTGAGATGTTGCAACATATCAATGTAAATCCTATAGTTTGATAGAATTTTGGATATGTTAGTAAAAATATAATCGAGTTGTAAACAATATAATATATAAGAGATGTTTGACTCATAAAAAAATTAACCTGACTTATGGTTCAACTTCTTCACAATTAAGCAAAATGTAGGAATGAGCTGCCTTATATTCTTGTTGAGTCATATGTCTCATTCTGGAACGACCAAGTGGTCTACCACTGTATTTGAAAATTGATAGATTTAGAGGATCATCCAATGGAATCTAATCGCCACCACCTTCATAATTTTGAGGCACGGTCCTTTCTTTTGTTTGTACATGATCCTCCAAATAATATGAATAGAACATTGATGCTTCCTCAACTAGATATGCATTGCATATCGAGCTTTCCACATGTGCCTTATTCTTGATATTGAGCTTCAATTTTCGAAGATACCTATAAAATGATATGCTAAGTAAGACACATGCACTAATTCAAGGTTATTGACCATTATGATTTACAAGTTAGGTTTTAACCTCTCAAATGGATACATCCATCACATAATTGCATTATTACTACGATGTGTGCCTCGTAGAGTAGTGGTAGAAGGTGTTCCATAGAATCGAAAAACTTTGGAGTCATCAGCACCAACTTGCATAAAATAATTGGGATGTACGATTTTAAGTTTGGCCATGTCTTCATTGTAATTTTGTTGCATTAGACTTTTAAAAACAAGCTAAGAAAAACCAGTGATAGCCTTCCTTTGTACTTGGTAGTAGTTCTCGAGGAAATGCTATAGGCATCGACCTACGCATGAGGAACTTATGACAATCCATGATTTTTCATTCCAAACAACCTTAATCTCTATTTATCCACACATCTACCCATGTTAGACACGTAACCATCAGGAAATTTCAATTTTGTTAACCAATTAAACAACTCCTTCTTAGTCTTATTATCTAAGGTGTAGCAAGCCTTAGGGTATTTGCCCGTTGAAGCCAATTGATCAAGTTCTGGCCTCCGACAATAGGTATTGAGTTCTTGCCTTGACTTAAGAGTGTCTTTTGTTTTACCATGTATATTCAACATTATATTAAACAAGTTGTCGAACACGTTCTTCTCAACATCCGTGTTTACCGATATTTTGATACTTGGTTCCTGCAAGGTCTCTATCATGGCATTCTTCCTCTTAGTTAGTGCGGTTTTCTTATCATCACCAACACTGAACAAGACTTCGGCCTCGCATCGAAACCTTCTTCCCAAAGTGGCCAAGACATTATTTCACCAAAATTACACCATTATTTTGAAGTTTGCCTCAAGAAGATAGTTCTAGAATGTGGACTGATATTCTTTACTAAAATATTCATGGGTCAGAAAAATGAGATCTCCGGTTGTTGCCGAAAACTTATAGAGATGGGAAATGAATGTCACACGGAAATCACTAACTCTGTTATCTCAAGACTTGAGTTCAATAGTGGCAATGCAACCATATATCATACAAGAGCTATAGATTATTTGAAGATGTGTACCCTAATCTTTTAGATTAGATTTTGATATTTTTGTTTAAATGTTATGGAATAAAAATGATAATAATAAGTTTAAAATGTTGAATCAAGGCCCTCTTGGTTCCTGTCTTGTCAGCTGGTTAGATTGGAGATAAGGGGAAGCACAAAAATTTATAAAAACCTAAAATCAACCCCGAGTAGCCTAATGCTACTATATGTATAATGGCTCTTTGGACTTCCACTGGGATGAGTTTTCCTCTCTTGATCTTATAATCCTAAGTTTCTAATTACTTGAATTAATTACTTTATTAAAGCGAAGTAACATAAATTTAGGCGATTTTGGATGCTTTGGAAGTGATGTTTGCTTATTTTTGTAGAAAACAATATAAGAAGGTCCTCGGGGCTTTGAATTCACCAAATTAGATAACTACCATGGTGATTCAAAGGGGGTTTTTAATTGGGTCTTACGCCTAGAGAAGCTAGCCTATAGTTGATCCCTATAAACTCCATACAGGTTCCTCGACTGAGATATAGTCATAATTTCTAGGTGTAAAGTAAAGTAATTCATGCCCGGTGCTTAGAGGTGTTTGATAGGTTCCCAACTCAACCCTCTAGTGGTTTCCGTACAAGAGACAATCTATTACAAATGTTAGGTCAAAGGTGCATCGTCTAAACACCCAACATACCATTTAGACTTGCCAAGTATCAAGAAGACTAGTTGAAGAGAAGAGAGACTCCTATACAAATAGTTGGGGGAACCAAGACTGCTACCTGCCCAAAAAGGGAGTCCCTAACTTATTTACATAAGACCTTCTGGCCTCTAAATGATCTTGAAAATGTTAATTTGGTTTTATTGGATTATAGGCATGGGTAGCAATAGTGGGCTTGACCCGACCCACAACCCAAGAGACACATCCGAGGGATGTGTCTCCCTGAAAGATGATCAGGTTCCTATAAATACAAGAACCTAAGACACCTTACAGGGTTGTTGAAAAACCTATCCTCTCCCTCCTTATGAAAAACTCTCATATTTGTAAAATCATTCTAAAAACCTCTGAAAGGGTGTTTTATCTCATGAAAAACTTTGAACAGATTCTATCAAGGTGATCTGATTTTTTCTTGAAGCATTAAAGACATATTTTTCTTAGGCTTCAACAAGTAAGTTTAGTTTTACACAAAATGAAGTGGTTCTGAGACATGATCAGTTTTACATTGGTTTTACATTGGTGTCAGAGACATGATCACACAAAATGAAGTGGTTCTGAGACACATTCCTACAAGTTAAATGGCAACATATCCATTTACCAAACCAATAGCGAGGGATGCATTTGTTAGACATTCAAAATCCTTGGTTTTATGTAGGATATGATTAATTTGTACATGTTGACACACCACTTGTATTTTTTCTTGCAATTAATGAGAAGCATTGCACATGGTTCATTTGTTTCTATAGTTTTTATTATGTGAACATGTTGGAAATGCTATTGACCTGATTCAATGAAGTATGTCGATGGACTTGATTGACTCTCTCACATGAAGTAATCGCATAACTCTATCGAGGTGAGTAGAGATGAGACCACGATTGAGATGACTAAGGTGCGATGAGATGACTTTGGATTACATTATCACTTACAAGGTCACCTTGATGAGAGTCAGATGTGATTCTATATGAATCAATATGAATGCCTTTCCCCACCTTTCATGTGTTTATATAGAGGAAGTTGAGTGTGAAACTTTTTGTTTAACATTATTGAATGTGTAGACAAAAGTTTCAGGTTTGGCGCTGTCAGAATCGATAAGACTAAGACTCATATGGTGTTATTTATTTTATAATAAAGAGCAAGGCATAAACTCTTTTTTATTTTGACAATGAGAAGAGTTGCTCCGCCATAGCAAGCATTTCATACCGAATGTGCTAGACAACCAATTGGGAAGCGAGAGAATGGATCCTTGCTTCTTCCCTATGTGATTCTCATAAATCCTACATATGGTTTCATTTTTCCTTACCTTTTGTGACTTTTGACTATACCATGATGTGATGAGTTAATGTTGTCTATCTTAGGATGTTTCCCATACTCATGGAATGATTATGCTAAATAGAGCATTCCTAGAAAAGCAAGTTAACTCAAATCTAATTCAATGCCGAGGGGCGAAAAGAAGAGTATTTTGCTTATACACTCGTTACTTGTATTCAGAAGCAGGTTATTTCGGCTTGATAGGCTTGAAATAACTTAGAATCCTAAGTAGTGTAAGAAAGATCGAGTATGGATTCTTAGCAGTTGAATAATGTGCTATCACTTGTATTGAGAAAGATACTTGGGGTAAATAAGCACTTCCTTTCCTTTTAAGGTTGATGTCTCCTATATGGCCTATGTAAGGTTTGTATTGGAGCTCCCACCATCAGTGTGCTTCAGGCCACACGGTCTGTTCACCTGTATGAATTATTCTCTATTTGAATTATTAAGATGATATTTGTGATGAGTCAAGCCCAACATAGGCGAGTGGGAGACGTTAGATTATGGGCATGAGAGTCTTTAAAAGTGGCTTGGCTTTGGCCATTAACAAAGACACATCCAAGGGATGTGTATTCTAATGTGATCTCGAGGTTCCTATAAATACAGAACACAGAGACACCTTATGTAGTTGTTAGAAAAACCTATCCTCTCCCTCATATAGAAAAACTCTCACATTTGTAAATCATTAAAACCTATAAGAAAGGGTGTTCGTGTGAAAACTTTGAGCGATTCCGCATCAAAGGTGATACGATTCTTGCCTAAAGCATTGAAGACATTTTTTCTTGGGTTTCAACAAGTAAGTTACTCTTATTCCATTGCGAGAAGATTAGTTTCACAGGTGTGAAGTGTGGCTACCCCCTTTAGTCACCATGGTGGGGTGGATCAGATCCACCTCACCTTGAAGATTGACTACTCCTCATGATGAGTCTTAGTGCATACCATAAAATAGAAAGCGGAAAAATAGAAGAATCGGGCTAAAAGCTTTATTAAAGAAAGGAGAAAGTTCTCCCAAAATTACACAAGAAAAATAACTAATTGATTGATTCCTTGTTTTGATCCTCTAATCCCTATTTAAAGAGTAGAAAAATACATCTCTATGGTTTTTCTTACCCATGAAGGGTTCTTTACAATTTAGATCATATCTTAGCCCGGACTTGGGGCGGGCTTATTTTTGAGTTTTATAAATTTTGCTAACTCTTGGGAATCATCAAAAATTTTGCACTCGATGAAAAGTCGATGCGAAATCAAGCTGTTTTTTAACAACTCTATTATTTTTTAGCCGGGGTTTTCCATATTTTGTAGGTTCATATTTGGCAAGTCTTCATCTTGTGCTCCTTTTGACTTCCCACTTTGTCCAATCATGCTTCAGACCTCGATTTTCTGATTGATCTAAAGCTTTAAAACTTGGATAGGGTCCCAAGATGTCCTTTTTCTCAACCCATGATTCAAAAATATAAAGTACCTAAAAATGCATATTTCACATGTACTCAATAAAACCATTAGTATGCGGGTTTCGGTTCATGACTCACATGATTGGGTAAATATGAGTTTCAACACAAAAAGAGTTTTAAAATAGAAAAATTAAATATCTAAAATTGCCCTTTTTGATCGGTTATCACCTTTCCAAGTCTAATAAAAATTAATTATAATTTTGAATACAATCTTTTATTTTAATGTTAAGATCATTTGGTCCGCAAAGTTAGCTTCAAGCATTTCGATTTGTTTAGGTTTTATCTTTTTTTAATTTAATTTTGTATAATGATTAAAGAAACAAATCCAAAGATATTTGCCAGTAACTTTGTAACCTTCAAAAAAAGAAAAGAAAAAAAAAAGCCAATTCGGATAAAATTACCACTCAGAAATCGTTTCTCAACATCACCTGATTTCCACTCGACCTTCTTTTCTCCTTTATTTAAATTCTCTTCCCTTTGAAAAATTATTCTCTTCCATTCCAAAATGTTTTCACCCTAAAAAGGACAGCACAGACATTTAATAGGATAGATGTTAAAAAAAAAAAAAAGTTTTCATAGTGTAGTTAAAATTTTCAAAAGTGAAAAATGCAAAAATTTGAAGATGTAAAGGTATCAAAGGGAAATTCTCATGCGCAAATATGCTTACGTATGAATTTTTTTTTAATTAGGATGAGGATGAAAGTGGTTCTAGCTATATCATAAATGGAGAGAGCATATCTACTTAATTGAAAATGTGACTTGCATATTTTAGAGGCCCATTCATCAAAACTTACATGAAAAACAAATTGGCTTCAACCCCAATACTCCATGCCCTAACATTTATTCCTTACCATAACTTATACCAATAATAGACAAGCTCATGAATCAAATAAGAGTTGAGGCATTGCCCTACTTCGTTGAAATCATGAGATCTACACAATTATGTGCACTCGTTCTTTTCATTTTCTTTTATTATTAATTTATGTAGCTCTAGTAGTAAAGTTCTGCATGAAGGCGGGGAGTGAGCAAAACTTCCAATGGAGTGGCCTTAGGCCATGGTGAGACTTATCCCTTCTGTCATGTCCACGGATGAATTTGATGGTGTAGTCATGTCAAGTCCTTGAAGCAACCTAGCAATTGTCAAGTGTAACATTTGTAAGCCATATTGAAATAGGGCAAGTTTCTTCAACGAGAACCAAATGGGATTAACTCAAAATTGTGGCCAAAAACATCTGCTGTTGCATGGTTTTATCGAAAACGCTACGTTTGAAACTCTTGGGGTTAGACCAAACATCGGGATCTTGATGCATCTTCCATGCGTGATAGCAAGCGAGGTGCCTTTGGGAATGTGATACCCACCTATACCTTGATCTTCCATTGCCTCGTGTGGTATCGAGCGAGGGGGGACCCTCTTTGCATATAACCTTAAGGGCTTCATAACAATAACCTTCACGATAAACTGGAGTTGGATGTCAGTTGCTCCACCCATCACTCTCTACGGCTTTTATGTCTAGCTCTTCCGAGCTTTGCTTCATAAAATGTCTATTGTTCAACAATGCGACGGCCATGTGGAGGTAATAGTTGTAGTTCGGTGCATGAGGATGATGGTCTATAGGTTTAAATTTCGAAAATAACAAAATAGAAGGTTTTTTAGAAGAAGCGAGGTATCAAAAGAAAGACCCAATAAACAAAAAGGATCCATCCAAATGCATATATAATATATATATAGTAACCTAGGGAATTCATAGTTCCAAAAATTTTGAATACATTACTTTGAATTATTAAATCGATTGATTAAGTCTAGTAGCTTTTTAGGAGTTTTCTCTTATTTCCGCATTCTCTTGAAGAGTTCATGACTCTGCTTCCTGACCCACATGGGCCTGATTCATGCCCTCGGATAAGCAAATGAGCCAGGCGAGCATGGTAATGGCATTCAATTCTTTGATTCAACCCTAATTATTATTCCTAATAATCCAAAAAATGCCACTCGTGTATATCTTGCAAAATAGAGAATTGAATGCAGAGAAGACATGTCCATCATCTCTTTCAAAAAGGCAGAGGGGGGAGGGGTCCCACGTTCGAGTCCTAATGGACAAGTTACTGCATTATAACTAAAGTATTTAACGGTCCAAAAAAAGAAGAAAAAGAAGATAACAGAAGACATACCAGAATTTGTGCCTTGATAGGTCGTGAAGGAGTATCAGAAAAAGGGAAGCGTCTCAGAGTTTGAGTTAGGGGCTGATCTATGAAGTCCCTCCCCTTTGTTGGAATGCTCCCTTTATGTTCTTCTATCCAACTTCCTACAATTGAGTCAATTCCTTAGCAACATCTTTTTCATGGACGACAAATGACGTGTAAATCGAGACATTGAGCGGTATAGCGTCACGATACCACGAAGTCCCGAGATAGAAATGGCGAGTTTCTTGAGTGATGCCATAGTTTCTTGAGTGATGCCATAGTAGACCTCGCTTCCTCACCCCCATAGACGACGTTGTTAAAATATCTCTTCCCTGCTGACCATCATCAGTTACATTGAAGTTCGGATGTTCGAGCCATTCACATCGCGCCTTTGTGGATTCGCCCGATTGTTATCTTTCCTGAGCATGTACATATCTTTTTATCGGCATGCAATTCGAAACCCGCACATGGGTGGTGTCGGTGAAACGAATGGTGGAGGATTCGGATGGATATCTTCTTCCTCATCTCCCGCATGAAAGAAATTCGGGTAAGGGCGAGCGAATAAAGGCATAGTTGTAGCCTAGGATCTTGGGCTGGCTGAATTTGGGCGAGAGGCAAAAATCTTGTCGTTGGTGGTGAAGCATTCTTTTACCGTCACATGATCGCGACCACTCTTGTGATTGCATTCCTAGCACGATCATGAGCAGCGAGACCCGAGGAACATCGGCCATGGAGCCCCGGGAGTTGAAGCCAGGAGTTTACTGGCTTGTAGAGGTGGGGCATGGAAGCGGGGACCCATATAGGCCTAGAGAGATAGGAAGCCCAGGATTCAATTATTATTTTTATTATTATTAGTTATTTATTTAATCGTATTTTTATGATTTATACATTAGGGTTTAGGATTTTATGATTTATCTGTTTGAGTTTTTTAGGATTTATCCGTAAGGATTTTTAGGATTTATCCTTTATGATTTTTAGGATTGATCCGTTATGATTTTTTTTTGGTGCCTATAAATAGCACCTTATGTTATTGTTTTTGGTAGACATGATTAATATTGAAAACTTGAGAATTTCATTCCGTTTATTTTATTCGCTTTCTTTTTTAGTTTTATTATTCTTCGTAGCCGAGCTACATCAATTTGGTATCAGAGCCTAATTTTGATCCGAGATTAAGTTATTTATATTTGTTTCAAGTTCTTGATCCGAGATCAAAGCTTTTTGTTTGTTCAGTTTGGTACAGTCCTCTGTGTCGATCTCTTTCATTATTCTCTCTACCCGACGACCCTCCTGGATACTTAGATTCGACCGATCCTATAGCCCAGCTCCCGGCTTCGACACCTTTGCTACTTATTCGGCGCCATTTGCTTCTACAAAGATCAGAGAGTGCACGCTTCTTCAGAGATCGCTTACCGCGCCCGCTCTGAAGTTGCTACGACAAGTTTTGATTATTGCGATTATTACTTCGCGTGATCGTATTAGCCATCATCGCTTTTGATTTCCCACAATCCCACCGAACTCGGTCTTTGCAGCATCCATTGAAGATCTGCGCTCTTGTTCCAGGTTTGATCTCCTCGGCGGATCAGTAATCAGCTCGCCCGGGAACCAACACCAGGATTTTGGCATAAGAATAGCTTGACATCAAGATCCTCTTGGATCCGATTCACCAGCCCGATCAAGCTCTCCATGGTTGCCAGCTCTAGTCAAAGAACATTCAACATTCAACCACAAATTCCAAGACTTTGGCAAAAAATCAAACATGAGATATTCAGGAGTAAACAAAAGAATAACAATACCGAACCAAAAGCCAGCAAGATTTAGAATTTTTTTTTATCATTCCTCGGAGTCAAGTTCTTTTCAACCCAGAGTGAATGATGGGGCATGGAGCAGGCCCATATATAGGCCTAGAAGAGATAGGAAGCCTAAGTTCAATTATTATTTTTATTATTATTAGTTATTTATTTAATCGTATTTTTTAGGATTTATCTGTTAGGGTTTTTAGGATTTTATGATTTATCAGTTTGAGTTTTTTAGGATTCATCTGTAAGAATTTTTAGGATTTATCCGTTATGATTTTTAGGATTGATCCGTTATGATTTTTTTTTTTTGTGCCTATAAATAGCATCTTATGTCACTACAAGAAAACTGGGATATAGTAGCGCATTTTTAGTGGGGGTCAAAAAATTTTATGACTAAAAATATACATATAGACAAGGTCATCTAATTCATGCAGCTGAAGGGATTTTAGGTAACCTTTTAGCCAAGAAATCAATAGACCGCTGCTATATTATGGCCCAATACTTTTTATTTGTTGTGTGTGTATGCAGTGCTGACCGCGTAATGTCAAGCATATACCTATCAATTTTCAATTGGTTCTCAGCCACCGCCATGAATCATAAATCTTGTGGATCAAAACCACCACCGCCTTTCCTCGCAGGAAATAACCAATTTGGTATAGCAGCCAAAATCGGGAGAGGAAAAGATCCTGCCTTGAAGAGAAATCAAGAGTGGGGTGAAATTTTGGTATGGTTCCAGAGACAGAGACTCAACTGCTCACCAATTATTCAGTATTTGAGCTTAAAGTCAAACCAAAGCCTAGGGCGATATTAAGTTAGGCCCAAATGTTTTTAAAAGGTACCAATTATAAAGCCTGGTGACTTAACTGTTTCTAGAAACAAAACTATTTAAAAAAAAAAAAATCAGTTTATGATGTTTTGTGAAATAAACATATGTTTAAAACAGTCTTTAAAAAAAATATAAAAATTTCATTTTTTGGTTTTTAAAAAAACAAGAGTAAAAATTAATTTAAAGATAATTAATAGCGTTTTTCTGGATTTTCTATATTGAAAGATAAAGGAATAAAAACTAGTATCTTTATTAAAAGAAGCTCAAAGCAATTAGGAGCCTTCAAGTCTGGAATACACAAGCTATATCAGACCTTGGACATGCCAAGGACTACAAGCCCACCGTATTAATGATTATTATGTAAATTTATATAGTTAGGCATAGGCATAGGCATAGAGCATGGACATAGCCCTTCTCATGATATAAATCCAGTCATTCAAACCCACGTTTTTCATCATTGTAGGGGCATGGGCATGGACTTGAAATCATTAGAAGTAGTAGTGGTGGTGGTGGTGCACAGCTTTAACGCCCATAGCTCACGTTAGCAGGCCTCATCATCCATCCCCATAGTGGTGGTCTCATCTTTTGAATCAGTCACTACACCCCCCTCCCATAGCTAAGGCCTCATTCGCGCTGAGAAGATTATACTGCATCTCTTTCATCGAACTAGCCGAAGATATTCAATACTAAATCTTCAAGTTTGTTGATAGTAGCTCTCTTCTTGGTTGCCCATTCGTATGGCACTACAGCAAGGTTTTGTTTTCTAGTTCTTATGGGGGGAGGATGTAATTTTTTCAATCAAGAAAAATTTTCAAACCTGCATACTCCTCATTGGTGGATTTTTAGAGTTATTAGATAAATGAACAATTAATCATTTGATAAGGATTGTTACATCCCTCATCAGTAAGGTAAATGCAAACTCTCTAAATTATCGTTTTTTACATTGTCATAAGGCTTCAGGAATGAAGGATTTGATATTGGTTCCCTGAAATTAAGTGATTCTTTGTGCTAAAGATTTTGATAATGAGATAGGAAATGAAAGGTGGTGGCAAGATAAACTGAAGGTGTAGGTAGTGTCCTTGATGCAATGTGATGAAGTGTCATTTACAAAGATATTCTATGTTAGATCTTGTTTATGCACGTTTGCTGGTTTGAGACTTGATTTTCTCTGTTTGTGCTCTTAGGAAAGTTTAATTGTATCTATCTCTTGTATATGCTATTTATTGTTTGCGGTTGGCATTGGTATTTGCTAGAATGTTCTAGATTAAATTTACCTGAACCTTGCTTTGGTGATGACACTTTCTCTGTCCTTTTGACATTTCATCTTTGGAATGTTCTAAGATTAATTGCCCCCTAGTTTCAGAACACAACAGCAATAGCACAGATTTTATTATCTGAGGTGTGAGTGCGCCATGTGTATTCACATCTTTCTTTCCATCATTTGAATGTATGGGAGAGTGAACGGATGGCGAAGTAAACTCTCGAGCTATCTAACTTCATGGAACTATTTTTTTTTTTCTAAATGGTCGAGCTATGTGTACTTCTTTCAGATATCTAAGAGCTTTCTCTATGAAATAACAACCTTTCATTAGTGTACATTTCATTATATGTTGTCATGTTTTCTTTTATCAATAAAAATCATTCATGGCATATCATACACAGGTTATTTGGGGCAAAATTTCCATGGTTGAAGTGCAGAAGAAAGACTTTGGGACATGCCTTTAGAAGACCTTGACAGTGCATTTTCAAATTTCTCTGCCACTTCCTACATGCAGAATTGCATTTGGTGTTGGATCAACAAGTTTTAAACCTTGAGTTTGTTTGATCTTGAGAACACGCTTGAGTTTAGTCTTGAAGTCTCCAGAAGACTAGGCAGAACCTGTACCAAAAGCTTGTCTAGAATTTGTTTGGTTGGTTGTTGTCTGCAAGCTTGTTGAGGGATTCCTACCGATGAAAACCAACTCATTCCCTTATTACCAAGGCTTGAGTGCTTACTGCAGTTTCACATTGATGTTGCTTTCTTTTGCTGTATTTCATATGCAGTATTTCTCTTAAGGATTTAGAATAATCAAGTTGTTTTCTATTTTGAAAAAGACCAGGAATTTGAAGTGTCTTGCATAATGGATTAATATTATCATTGTTGTTATTTTCACTTTGGTATAGGGACGGAATTGGAAAATTAAGTTTGTGCAGTATTTGAATATGTTTGTTGCAATAGTGTTTTGACACAGAAAAAAAATCACTTACAACTGATTAATTAATCCAAAAAAAACAAAAAATATTTAGCTATATTTGGAGGTCAGGTCACACTCCTATGGCCGCGGCTAGCCTCAAACGTGGCTATAGGACATTTATCTTGCGACCAGACTCAGAAACATGACTATAGAGCAGTCTTAATGGCCATATATAGCCTATAGCCGGGGTCGGGCTTGACCACGACTATAGCCTAAGATTTTAGTCGCCTCATGTGAAAAGGCAATCCTCGGCGTCTATAACATTTGGTTACACCATCTATGACAGCATCATGCCACGATTTCTTTATTTGCGACTGTATTATGGCGCCATTATATCCACATTTAGCCAGGTCGCGACCGCGGCTATAGCCTCCCTTTCTTGTAGTGTGTTATTGTTTTTAGTAGACTTGATTAATATTGAAAACTTGAAAATTTCATTCCGTTTATTTTATTCGCTTTCTTTTTTAGTTTTATTATTCTTCTTAGCCAAGCCACATCAGCAGGTGACCGATAACCTGCCAGCCGCCGGAGGGCACCGGTGGGGACATGCCATTACTCTTTTGAGTATGAGTTTTAGTTCTCCGATGATTGTACCAAAACGCAACCCCAAGATATTTTTCTGCAATTGCTAGGAAATGAGAAAGGAAAATCATCCATGTTAGATACTAGATATTGGAGAATTGTGCGTCAACTTAAGATTCACTGCCACTTATTAATACAGATTTTTCATTTTTCCAGTGCTTCAATCTTTTAAGTTCCAGCATGCCGGCTGCCACCAAATTGGAAAATTTGTCTTGGCCATCAAATTTTTTTCCTCGCACTTCTTTGTCCTTTCTAATTTCCTCTTCAATTTTCCACTAACCACTTGAAAAATTAATATTAATCAGTGATGATTGAAGCTTGACAGCACTCTTACAGGACACCGTCCTCCAAGTAGGTACTAATTTGATTTTTGGACGCTAGGGCTATGTTTGGTTCCCGAAAAATTTGGGAGGAAGTGCAAACAAAATAAAATAGCTAGAGAGAAAAAAAAGAAGAAAAGAAATAAGTAAGGAAATTAAATAAAAAAGTGTTGTATAGGATATATTAATTTTATTTATCAACTCAAACTTATTTTATTTATTTCAACTCATTAATATACAGATTTATAAATAATTTAAGAATATGTTAATTTTTAAGTAATTTTGTTTATTTTAATTTTCTATTATATTTTTTATTAGACAAACAAATATAAGAAAATCAATTTCCTTAATATTTCTTTTCTTTTCTTAAGACTTTCTGAGAACCGAACACAACTTAAGAGATGCTCTTACTCTTGCGAATAAGTTTGTTAGCTATCACTCTCATGTTCGTCCTTTCTTTCCTTTGAATGTTCCACTTAGAGACTTTAGAAAAAATAAGTGCTATGACTAGTTCCTGTTTCTATACGATTTTTTATTTTTCAAACACTAATGTTGTGTTACCTAACCAACCAATTTTCCTAAAAACTTAAACTTATAGGATTTGGGTTCAATATGAATATCATGCTATTAGAAGTACTAAGAAAAAACTTTATTAAAAAAATTAATTTTCTCATATTTATAGAAATTTTAAAAGAAAATCAAATTTAAGTAAAGGTATTAAAAACTTCTATAATTTTAAATCATTTAATTTTCATATTGATGAGATAAAAAAATAAATACAATGAGCTTAAAGCTGCAAATAGAAATAATTTATTGATTTTTAACATTATTTTCTTTCTTTCTACTTTTCTTTATTTTTTCCCTCAAATTTTCAAAGAACCAAAACATAGGGATGTCACATTCAATAGCTTTAGCCAAATAAGTTAGGCACCTTTGGTGCTAAGACTAGGGGTACGCAGTGTTTATTTTACATGGAAGGGTGACAGACTGAATAGTTTTTATATATAATACAATATTTTCATGGTGGTTGTGCTATTGGAGGAGACAAAAAAACCCATTTTATAATTAATAAAAGACAAACAGACTTATATGTGACACAAAGTTTTCATAGATGGAGTGCTTGGAAAAAGTGAACATCCGGAGGACATTTGGGCTATATATATGGTTCTCTAAATCTGAGGAAAAATGTAAACGAAAGAAAACAGGGATGAAAAGTAGAATAAAATCAATAAGAATTAAAATAAAAATAGAGTTAAACTCTATATCTTATTTTTGTTTGCTACTTTAAACCAACATTATTTATTTTAACTCAACAATATAAAGATTAAATAATTTTATAAGAATATGTAACTTTAGAAATAATTTTATTAGCATTTGATTTTCTTTAAAAATAATTTAAACAGTCAAACATAATAAAATCATTTTCTTTAATATTTTCCGAAAACCAAACATAACCTTATGCACTAAACATTTGGCAGGAAAGAAAATGTCATTGTGATGATACCTCTTAGTAAAGAGATAACCTTATTTAAAATTAAAGAGGATGAACAGAAAAAAATCTTCTATAAATATTTTTATATTCGGGTGGCAACTCAGGTTTTAAAATTTATTATAGGAACAAACTGCGATCTATACTTATTTTTACGTAGTAATATAATTTTTTTAATAATTGCTGATGTCCAAGCCGGCTTGCATGCTTACCATCAGTGTCATGGAATGCGAAATTACTTGATCGGATCAAAACCTCAATAATTCTTAGAACTCAAAGTGGCTACATGTAATATACGTGATGGTGTAATATGATTTACATATACAAATTACATAATAAATTATTATTTAAATAAGAATAAAAAAGTTTCAGCTATATTGGTTCTCCAAACAATTCTAGGAAAAGAAAAATATATAAGTGAAAATAATTTTCCTAAGTTTTGATTATATGAAAAATATAAGGGGAAAATATGAAGTAAATACTAAACAAAATAATATTTTTTTTAAACAACTAAACAAAATAATATTTTTCTTACTACTTTTCTTGAAATCAATGTCCTTGTCTATGCATAGGGTACTAGGTCATTCCTAAAATGTTCACTTCCGTCCCTACCTAAAATCACAGTGCCTTGCCTTGCATGATGAAATATACAAGGAATTTTGATAATATGATTGCCCTAAAATGGATTACGGTATGTTGTTGAGAAAAGTACAAAATTGAGGTAGTGTTTCACAATTATTCAAAAATAAATAAATATTTATTTTAGAGGACTTTTTTAGAGAAATAAATAAATAAAAAGATAGGTGTAACATAAACTTTGGCTTTTGTAACATATTTATATCCATGATCTTATTGTTTCACTTGCCATTCTAGTAGTTTGAAAGAGATGATAGAATAAATTAAGTTCATGTTCTTGCATTTAGGAATTTATGGAAATTTACAATGTAGCCCAAATGAATCTTCTTTTTTTTTTCAAGCCACATATATAATGTCATTTTTTTTTTTTTACAACAAAACACTTTTAGTTATAATATAGTAAATTATTTCCACTAGGATTGGGTTTGAGACTCTTCCCTTTCCTATATCTTGCCTATTTACAAGTTGAACGTTTTACCACATGAACTAAACATGATAGACATGTCATCTATTTCTTTAACTATGGATTTAACACTAATAATTTATGGATGATATTAATGGTTATTTTATTAATTTATAAACCTTTTACGCAAGATGTAACTTCTACTATAAGATTGCTAGGGTGGGCATTGCTCGGTTCCATCAATATATTCTTCCAAACCATTAGCGAAAACCATGTTCTCCATTTACGTTTTCCACATTATATAATTGGATCTATCAAGTTTGATAGGAAGAACATGATTAAGGATTTGTGTGGGAATTGGAGTGACAATCGAATTCTGTTGATACTCTGAAGAATGAGTAGAAGATTGTTCCATTGTGACAAGAAACGAAAACGAAAGAGCAAGAAAAGACTCAGAAAAAGTAAAACAAGATCAAGAAGAAAGGAAAAGAAGAGGGTAAATAGGATCAAGAAGAAAGGATTCAGATGGTCAGAAATGGCTCTGATACCATGAAGGAAACTGAGTTGTTGAATGAGGTAAAGAAACAGATTGAAACGACTGAACTGAAATTTATTCTCATCCTGAAACTGATTACAGAAGCATTCTTATATAGAGAAATACAAGCAGCTGAAATGAGGTAAAGGTTGTTAAGTTGTTACAACCATGCAGAAATCAGTCTATCTAACAGTCCAAATGAATCTCTTACATATATAATGTCATCTATTTCTTTTTTAACTGTGGATTTTGCACTAATAATTTATGGATATATACTATTAACGGTTATTTATTATTTTATAAACCTTTTAGGCATGAAGTACCTTTAACTATAAGATTGCATGTGCATCACATGTTTTAGTTTTGACTATACTTGTGAATGGTTTTTGTGGTCCAAACTACATCTATGCTTAGCGGCACATTTGACTAATTTTGAGGTTTATCTATAGAATATTTATTTGTTATACCTATTAATCTGACAAAAAGGTTGTAATGGAAGAAAAGTATGCCATACATTATGTTTTTAATTAGTTTCCACTGCAGAGTACTAGGAAAAAAATTATAAAGAAAATAATTTTCTAATGTTTGATTATCTAATAAAAAATATCAAAGAAAATTGAAGATAAATAAAATTATTTAGAAACTTACACATTTTTGAATTATTTAATTTTTATATTGATGAGTTAAAATAAATAAAATTGATTTGAAGTAGCTAATAAAAATGATATGTTGAATTTAATTCTATTTTTTTTTTCCTTCCTTGTCCTCGGTGAAAGTGATCGATCGCGAGAAGGCTCTTGGAGATCATGTCACTACCCTAGGATAAGCCCTACAATTAATAGGAAATGAGAATACTAATTCATGTTGGAGTAAATTGAATAATGGTAGTAAACTAAAGTTTAACTACCACAAGCTGTTCAAACAGATTTTCCTCTTGCTTCATTGTCTAAATTCAAATATGGTTGGTATAATTTTCTTGGTCATGCAAGTTTCCACCACTTCAATTTTCTACTCGTCACTTCAGAAATTTAACATCAATCAATTACGTTAGGTGCAGAAAATTAACAGATTTTCATCTAGCTCTTACATATATATATAGCACTCAACCAAACGCTTACATAAAAAAATGGGCTTCAACCTCAAGCTCCATATATGCCCATACATTTATTCATTACGACTTATAACATACCCATTATAGACAATATTTAATGGATCAACTAATGATGACGAACAAACAAAGAAGAATGTGAAGCAGAAATTACGAGGTGAGAATGGGGAAAAGATGAGAAGGTTTTGGGGTTATCAATTTAAAGTTTTATTAGCTCTAAAAAGCGAATTACGAACCAAAAGAAAAAGGCATTTAAAGCAAACAAGACAAAAAAACTAAAAGTAAAAAGAAAAAAGATAAACATAAACTAGGATCTCTAAAAAATAACTGAAGATAAAAACAACAAAATAAATGGATAATTCTTGTTTAAGAGTTTTGGATGTATGTAAGCGGTTAGAGAGATATCCTACATCAATCCCCCCTTTTGGAGAAAAACTCGTCCCCGAGTTGTTGCACAAAACATGATCGCGGTAGTTTCATGAAACGTGAATATTTCCTGCACATTGAAGATGTTTGAGATGTTCCAGTCCAAAGGAAGGTCAATAACATAGGCATTATCACCAACTTTCTTCAACACTTTGAAAGGACCATACTTTTTCATTTTTGTCTTGTTATAAGTACCCATTGGAAAGTGCTGACCAATTCGCCCTCTTTAAACTCCTTGAAATGCCTATGCTTATATGCAGTTGCTTTATACTTAGGATTAGATTCTGCAAGTTTTGTCCTCACTTCATTATGAATTTGAGAAGCTTTAGCCATCATATTATCTGCTTTCAGGCTAGAACCTCGAAGCTTTGGAAGAACGACGAGATCAAGAACATCATTAGGTACCTTAGAATAAACAATCTCAACAGGTGTTTTACCCATAGAGCGATTCATTGAAGTGTTGTAAGCAAACTTCATAAGAGAAAGGAGGGTATCCCACTGTTTTTCCTTGTCACCAATCTTAGCGCAAATCAAATTGCCCAATGAATTGACAACCTCCGTTTGTCCATCGATTTGAGGATGAGTAGTGCTAAATTGTAAGGTAAAACCAAACGCATCCAAAGAGATTTCCAAAAGTAGCTCAAGAACTATGTATCCCGATCAGAAGTTATTGATTTAGGAGACCCCACATGTAGTCAACATCTCTTCAAGAATTTCATGCCATGTTAGGCTTGTGGTTGTCTTTGCAAGCCACAAAATGAGCCATCTTTGAATAATGATCAACCACCACCATGACAGAATCATTACCTTTTTGAGTTCACGGTAAGCCTAAAATAAAATCCATGCTCACATCATCCCAAGAAGTGTCTGGAATGGGCAACAGAGTGTAGAGACCCATATTCTAAATAGCACCTTTAGAGTGTTGGAAAATTTTACACTTCTGAACATCATGTTTCAAAGAAGGCCAATAATATCTTTCCTCCACAACTACAATGGTTTTATCATGACCAAAGTGACCTCCAAGTCCTCCTCCATGTAATTCACAGACCAAGGCGAGGCTAAGAACCTTGAGGAATAAAGTTGATTTGTATTTTGAAAGAAAACCATCTTGAATGAGGAATTCATATGTACCATGAGCAAGAGAGCGACATTTTTCCCATGTTGTCTTGAAACGCTCATCTTCCCCATAAAGATCTTTGACATAATCAAAATCAAAACACTCATTCTATATGGTGACAAGTAAATGAGCCCATCTACTTAGTGCATCTGCAACTTGATTTAGCTTCCCACTCTTATGCTTCATCGAAAAGGTGTATTTGTTGATAGCAGATAACCAGTGGTCATGCATTTGATTCACCTTAGCCGAAGTATGCAAGTATTTCAAAGCGTGATTATCCGTGTTGACGACAAACGGACGATGAACAAGGTAAGTATGCCACCGCTTGAACAGGAGCAATCAACTCCAGCTCATAAGTGGACCATTTTTTTCTACCATCAGAATTCTTCTCACTGTAGTAAGCAATTGGATGACCATCTTGAGACAAAATAACACCGATGCCATTCTCCATTCCTTATCTATTTTCTTGTCTCAAGATGGTCATCCAATTGCTTACTACAATGAGAAGAATTCTGATAAGGAAAGGTGACTCTATTCAAAGCTTTGCAATTAATGCGCATTCTCCATCCTCCATCTTTCTTTTCTACCAAAAAGGTTGTGTGAAACCCCGAAAAATCTAAATTTTATGAGAAAGGGTAAAACGATAATTTCGGTAGAAAAACCAGAACCTACAAATCTCGAATGTGAAGCGGACTTTACGGTGGAATACGCCTCACGAAATCCTAGCTACCCTCTTCCAAATTTAGGTAGTCAGGACAATCGGAATTTCACGTTTTCGAGCATAGGGTGTCGGATGACATAGTAAATGGTTAAAGATCTTACGTAGTGCGCAAAGAAGTGACCCCGTAAGCAAGAGTATGGTGCACTGATATTGAACCCTTGATTGAAATACGTGATGGATGATGTAATAAAGGGAATTAAGAAATAAGGAAAAATGAGGAAAAATCAAGCACCACACAAGTGGCTTGATGGAATAAGGAGAAATTTCTCGCTTTGGCCAGGATGGTCGGATGCTTAAGAGAGAGAGAAAAAGAAAGAAGAGTAAAAGAAAGAAAGGAGGAAAAAGCAAAGAAAGGAGGAGAGAAAGAGATTAGTGAAAGCAAGAAGGAAAAAAAAGAAAGAAAAAAAAGAAAGAAAAAAAGAAGAAAAAGAAAAGAGTTCATAGGAAAGAAAAGGAAAGGAGAAAAGAAAAAAAGAGGAAAGAGATGAAAAGGAAAGGGGACTCCGGCTCTACGGCGGTCGAAGCTCGACGGTCAGTACCAGAGGTGGTACTGCATTGTCTACGTGTGAACCTTAAAAACTTGGGTTTCGGCAAGCTCCGCAAGGTGAGGATTTTCCTACTCGGTTTACTTTGAGTCTAAAGGCCATATAATGTATGGGTTATTTATGGGAGATCATGAGAGGCCATGAAACTTAGTTCCAAAATTTGGGACTAGATGGTAGAGATTTTATGATCGATTTTCACACAGTCCTATACTGTTGTGGGTGGGGTTTGAGCCCAAGACTGAAGTCTCCGGATTGGTTGCTTATTTAGTGATGGAATTATGGTATGGATGATTGGAACCAAATTGGTTCATATTTGTGAAGGGACCGTGAGGTACCCTGTTGGATGGGTCTAAGATTGTGACCTAGTTGTGTGTTATTACTTATATGAATAACATGCTGTGTGAAAAAGTACCATGTTAGTATATGTTATTTGATGTATTAACATGAATTGCATGGATGTTAATTATATATATATCAATTATAATTATCCATGGTATGTAAATGTTTCATGTAACACTCATATATACTTATAATATGAAGGAAAATGCATTGACATCATGCATTTCATATGCTACCGATCATCGTTGAGTCGAGTGTGGGTGCTGGTGTTTTATTCACCGGTGTTGGTGGATGGGTGCGTGAAGCCTTTCGAAAATGGGCGACATCCAGAATTGAGACTCACGGTGGTGTAAAATGTATCAAAATGATAAAATATGTTTTGGGCGGAGCAAGTTGGGGTAGATCTCACCCCCCCAGGGTGAAAGACTCAGATGTTCTTCACGGTTAGACATGAATCCCGACGATGTAAGTTCGCGAAAATGTTGGAAAGGCGTGCGACGTCTTGCGGTGAAAACCCGAAAATCTGTGGCCCACAAAAGAAGAGAAAATTATGGAAAATGATAAATTAAATATCGGAGGGTTGTCCAATGGTTTAAGTCATTGGGTTAAATACCAATGGTTGGTTTCCACACTTGGCAATTGCAAGTGTGGGGGAGTCGGTTGGGACTCGGGTTGTGAGCATGAGGAGTCACATCTCATGCATGACACGGAACATTTCATATAATGTTGCATAAATTGTATGAAATGTGATTGAGGTTTATGTACGTCATTGCATGTGCATTTTAGGTGGGGAGTAATCCTTGTAGGAAAACTTTCTACATTGCTTTTGGATTGAGGTATTTTAATTACGGGGGGAGGAAACTAGTTTTGGAGCTCAGTGGTGAATTAGGCCGGTTTGTGGCCTGTCGGTTGACACGAATATTTTAGTTTAAAATCAGTTTTAAATGCATGCAATATTATATTTTGTAATGGAAGCGAGTTCTAGGATGTTCTGATATTATGTTGATATTTTTCTGAAAGTATATTGCACGAAAAATGAGTATCATTAGGATGCGATATTGAAAAATATTGCATGCAGGTGGGGCTTAATGAATTAAATATCGGGAATGGAGTCTGTATATTGAGACAAATGAGTGTGATATTAGGACACCCGATATCCACAGGTTTCTGCAAGTTGACGGGTTGCATCCAGCAGGACCCCGAGATAAGGGGTGTCATAGTCGAGACTAACCTGAGGCTTTTGCTCTTTCCAATCAAGCCTTTCTCTAACAAATCATCAACCTGTCCTTGTAGAATCCCATGTTTAGTGGGACTTAACCATAATGTGCTTGGTTTGGAAGAGAAGCATTATGTATAAGATCAATATTATGTTGAAGATCATGTAAAGGAGGCAAGGTAGTAGGCAGTTCATCTAGAAATAAAGCACCAGAGTCATCTAATAAAGATCGCCTCTTTGAAATTGACACCGTGGGTTTTGTATTAGCTATGAGAACTCAAGGTATGAGTTTTGTGTAAAGATTGAGATTGGATGAATAAGGAGAAGTATGTTGATAGGAATTGTTGTATGAGTGATTTGTTGAGCGAAAATTGTTCTGGAAGAGGATAGGTTGGCGAGGTGGTGGTTCTCTAGAAGAACAAAGAACACGACGTTCAAATGTGAGAGCTTGTTAAATTCACCTCCATATAGTAAATTCTGAAATATTCATCCCATATTGAATCAACCTATTCAATCCTTTTGTGAACCTTGTAATTTAATACTCTAATAATTCATTATTTAAGTTGATTAAGACAACTAAATTGTAGAACTTTGAAACATAGTCATGCTAACGACATCGCACCACAATGGACAACTTTAAAGTTTCAAAAGTTATTTATAGTCATTAGACAAACTTTTCTTTTCAACTTTCTCATTCTCCCCATGTATACGAATAGGTGGTTTTTCATGCCAGAGGGTCTCACCACAGCGATCACAAAGCCCGGCCCTGCCTTTCTGCACAATGGTTCTCTATTTTTTTCTCATTATTTTCTTTTCCTAATCCTTGTATGCTTTAGATCGAACATAAGCCTAAAACCAAGTCGGTCCTGAATCACATAAGTTAACCAGTGGAGTTTTATAAATTTTATATAGTGATTTTTTACTTTTTATTTTAACATAAGATAAATTTATTGATTCAAGTTAGTAATACATTCAAAGCATGAATTAAAGTATTAATATAACTTTATAGAGCATGTGAAGCATCTATGTTAAATAAAAAAGAATCGGTCCAAGGCCTACACATTTGGTAATCCAAAAATGCCTAAAATACCTAAAATTCCATATCTGTGGCATATTGATGAATAAGATTTGAGAGGACTCTGTCGAATCGAAACTTTGTCATCTGAAAGGCCAACGTAAAAACCACGAAGAAACGAATCGATAAATTATCTTTACTTATAAGAAATTGTTTTAAACTTTCAATTATTTATATAGATAATTGTGAGTGTCTAGGATAATTTTCACAACAACTGAGAAAACTCTTTCATAATCTTGAAAGGACTCTAACCACTGACTATTGGGGAGTAAACTCAAAGTCAAACCAACCTGAGTTAACCATTAAGATTTATAAACCTTTAATTTAGGAAAAGTGCATTCTCAACCCTTTCAATTTCATACTTTTTGACATTAACCCCATGCACTTTAAAATGTTTAAGCTAACCCTCTATATTTTCACTCCTTTTTGACATTTACCCATTATACGTTTAAATGATAAAACTAATCCTTTATACTATTGAAAACATGAAAAGTGACCCCTTGCCCTTTTTTTACATTTACCCCTTATACTTTAAAATGTTAAAATTAACCACTTAAATTATAAAATAAAAAACATGAAAACTAATCCCTTTTACGAATATTTTCAAAATTTTTATTTAAAAAATTATTTTCTCAAAATTTAAATAAATATTTTTTTATAGATAATATATGATTTTGGGGATGAATTTTCCTTAGTATTATTTTAAAAAAAATAAATGTACAAAATACATCTATCATAATAATTTTATTTTTATAAATTTATTAAAAAAGTTATACAAATATTATATAAATATTGATAAATTCAAATATTGATTTTTTAAAATGTTTTGGGTAGATAGGATAATTATATCTATTTGAATATTATTTTTCTCAAAATTTAAATCAAAATGTATTTTTTATAAATAATATTTATCATGCATAATGGTCCATCATACCTAGCTCATATAATAGAGCACTCAACGTTTGAAAAATGTAGGGCATAGAGAGGGAAGGGGTCCCTAATTCGAGTCCCAATGAGGATTGTATACTACATTGTAACTAAAGGGATTAGTTTTTATGTCTTTGCTAATGTAAGTCATTAATTTTAACATTTCAAAATATAAGAGGTATATGTTAGAAAAAAAGAAAGTCAAGTAAATGGTTTTTTTTTTAAAAAGTCAGGTAAATGTTAAAAAAAATGAAATTGCAGAGGTCACTTATATTTATAAAGATAATAACATTTTTCATCACCATGCAAGCTGCATAGGCTATATATGATGCTAGTCGTTAGGGATGGCATCGGATCGGATTTGGATCGGATTTTTCAAAATCGCAAATGCTCCGATCTAAATAAAAATAATACTCTATCCATATCCGTATCCATATCACTGCGGATAAAAAAATCCTAAATCCATATCCTATCCCGCCAGTTTCGGATATTCTCCACGGATATCGGATTTATCCATGCGGCAGCTAAGACATATTTTGCCCCAACCATGACACCTAGTTATAACTTCTTGATTCATAAATTTAGGAATATAAACTAAAGTCTAAAGTGTAAACATCACAAATCAACTACTTTTATTATTCAGCAAATGAGGAATTTTCTAGAAACAGTATAATGGTTCATACACCAAAATATAGGTAAAAAAATTGAAAAATGAGAGGCAATTGAATTTTAAAAAGTGAAAACTTGAAAAGAATGAGGAAAATAAAATAAATAAAATAAAACAAAATAAAAGAAATAATGTAGAAATCGAGGTCATAGATCAGGAGTCGATCCCGCTACTTGATGGGTGTAACCCCGAGAATCATACCTCATGTAAAGAATATATCTCAACATTTTATGTGTCAAAGTTAATTTCATGATGTCTAGAATCACGGAAAAAATCAATGGGCATTCTAAAGTCGTTTAATAATTTATTTTCAACAAAACATATCTGAGTGTGCGAGGCCCGGGTAAAAACGAGGACATTCCAAAACTTTGATTTGTTTTTCACATCTACAATTTACTTTACAAAACCAGCCAATTAAAAAAAATCACAGAATGGTATAAAATTATTGGAAATTAAAAAAAAAGTATTACAAGCGAGTCGAATCAAATTTTAGTCTAAAATGTTAAATGGGCCGAGTTGAAAATAAAGAATTACGAAAAATCATTCTTTACATGGCTCGGATAGTACGTATCACAACTACAATTTACTTTACAAAAACCGATCTCTTTCCCTTTTCATGTTTTTTTTTTTTTTTTTGGTTTAATTCGAACCATCATTACACCATTTTACAAAATAAAATTATTATAATGGCTGTAGCAAATATTTCATACACCAATCACAATTAATATTTTATTCTCTATAAACAAGCAGAAATTCTATTTCTACATTCTCCATCATTGCTTGCATAATTATTATTATTATTATTATTTTTTAAATTCCACTCATGGAACGGCACTAGACTTAATATTTGACACCTGAAGCATGATGAATCTACGACATTTAAAGCACAAACATGATGAATCTCAACATTTAAGCACAAGCGCTGATGAATCGATCTCAATATTAGAACATGATATATGTATTTTAGATTGTGTGTTCGACCGATGCAACCGCGATATTGCATATTACAATGGAGTACGTAATTAAGCTACTCGATCTAAAATAAAGAAAAGCGAGAATACCAAATCACTAACACGTCGAATGTTATGAAGGAATAGATCTAGGATTGCTTTAATGCTTTGGCGTGATGCGAACTACAAGCTTGTTTTTGAGATTTCACGAGCAATGAATCGGAATGAGTGTTTTTTCTTTTCCTCAAATCGGCTGGTTTTTTTTTTTCGGATGTGCAAATTGGTGCCTTTATACTTATGCTTTCGACAACGAAGTATAGACTCATTTTCTATCAAAAGCGCAGGCTATCTTCCATAAGAGGAAAAACCACTCTCCGTCTCTTCCTTCTTTCTTCCCCTCACTTTCCTCGCTATATTAGATTAAAGATTTATACTTGATAGTATTAGAGTTAGGGTTAGTGATGTTTGATTAGGACTTTAAGTGTTAAAATTAAAATTTACAATATTAGGAATTAAAATTTGTGGTGTTACATTAAGGTTAGGGATTTAGGGACTAAAAATCCAAGCGAGGCCCGGATGTTGCTTATTTGTCGGACTTTCCTGCTCCAAGAGGAGATTAATGAGCTAGTATACATGAGACGAGATAGAGCCAGGTCATTAAAGAGTTTAAAGAGTCACATAAGTTTTAATTCTTATAGCGGGAGGGCTATTACATTATCAGCGACTATCAAGTCCTCTTGGGTGATTCAAGAATGGCCAAAACTCGAGCATCTTGGAAGAGATAATATCGATGCAGGGAAGGATAATGAAGGCGTGGAGCGATGTGGTATATGAGGCTTATCAACAAATTAGGGTTTGTGGTGTTATAAGTTTAGAATTTCTTGTGGTTAGAAGTTGGGGTTGTGTTGGCATGTTACGTAGGATTTACAAAGTACAATTAGGACTAGATTTATAATTTATAATGTTATTGTTAGGTTTGGGGTTTACATTATTATATTTTCTACCCAGTATTCATTTCTAACTTTACTAATTAGGATTTTTAAAAAAATAGGCAATTAAATATTTGAATTAGTAATGTGAATCATATCATATTATATAGTGTTATTACAAATTACAATTAATTCAAATATTTGTATCGGATATTATAACATTCAAATATTAATTCAAATATTACACGTTTGGGGTCGGATATGATATGGGTTTGGATCGGATATGCCTAAGTCATATCCAATCATGTCATTGAAAATCGGATTTTATCGTGCTCATATCCGTTGTCAATCAGCGGTTTTTCTCTTGTTGGCCGGATCGGATCGGGTCGAGAAATCCGCAGATACGAGGACATTTGCCATCTCTACACTAGTCGTGGCACTCTGAGAAAGACTTTATGAACAAAGACCACCGCGGCTTGGACTAGAGAGTGGGGCAGCTCTCACTACATTATATATGGATTTGCATAGTCCTGACCGTTGTTGGTATGACCTTTTATGATTGTTCGTTACATTTACCATTTCTAAAATATTAGTAGCCTAAAATAATATTGGCAACAATTTTTGATAAGCATGGGGGCGTCATATGTACACCACTGATTTGAAGTCAATTTAGTTTTCTTTTAAACCGTGACAAGAAAATATCCCGATCATTTGATATGCTTCTAGAACAAAAGCAATGAACAGAAATGAAAGTCTTCAAATTTGTCGAGTTTTCATATGTTAACCTAAGTAGCTCTGGTTTTATTCTTTTCGTGATTTCGTCATCTTGTTAATAAAGTAGTTATTCCTTATGGCTCATTATTTTATTTTGTTTTTTGTGATTTCATCGTCTTGTTACGGTGTTTGGTTTTTTGTCATTGTCTTGTTATGACGTTTTATTTTTTGTCGTCTTGTTATGAGGATTTATTTATGTGCAGGCAATTCATGTGAGCAAAATATATTTGATCAAATAGAAACAAAAAAATCAGATTATTGTCATTAGTATATTGTAAAACTATAGTCATATGTATTCTAATCACAATAGTATTATCAAAATTATAAGATTTTGAATCGATTTATTATATTATTAACCCGGATACTGTTTCATTTTCTATGATTTTTAACAATTTGGTATATGTGTTTTTCATCAATGTATCGCTAATTTTAATCAATAAAATGATTTTCTTTTCAGAAAAAACTTACAAGCTGTGGAGTACTAGAAATGTTCCCACTTTTAATAAATGTATAAAAATCTAGTTTAAATTGTTTGATCCCTTAGACTAGAGAATCAAAAAAGTAGAAAGTTTGCTTTGATGTTCCCATTTATAAATAATGAAAACCAAGAGCAGAAAAGGAAATCAGCTCTAAGACCCTCATTCCAAAAATATCCCATTTTTACATACAAAGCTAGGAATTTTATTCTTGGAATTCTCTCACTAAAGGTATCTTAATTAATCTTAAACACTACCTTAATTAGTGAATTTTAGATATTATGTTAATTAACCTTAAATACAAACTTAGAGAAGGACATTATATAAATAAGATTTTCCTTCTAAAATATTTTACGAATGAACAGATGTTAAGCTAATTTTCCCATTTGGACTATTGTTTCCTAATTTACATGATAGCACCAAACATACTTTCCCCATGAGAATTTATTTGTTAGACCCTAGTGAACATCTTTTACTATCTTTATTTTATGAAGTGAATCAGTAAGCTGCAATCAGTATCCTAGGAGATTATGTGCGATGCCCATACATAGTGAAACTTAAAAAATTAAAGTAAGATCACGGCTTCAATGATGATGATATTAGTAGTTCCTTCACTTTTTTTCTTTTTTTCTTTTTTTTTTTTTTAATCATAATTGCCAACTCAAATATCACCCAAACCGATGGATACATTCATGCCGCCAATCAGGGAGAGAGCCAAAAATTGATTTTAGGGGATGTATATGTTGTATAAGATTAGCAAAAATAATAATAAATGAGGTTACATGGCTCGTGGCGTATTATTACTCATAATTTTTATGGGAGTATAGCCTTGCTCTCATATTTGAATCTCCTTGGACATAGGCCTAGCAAATTTTGACGCAACCTACGAACACAACACGTTTTGTGGGTTTGAGTTAAGTATGATTATGTTTGGGCCAAATTTATGTTGACTTGTATAATCTGTTTAATAAAAAGTTATATTCATGTCAATCCGTATAACATGAATTGATCCGTTAATTATTAATATAACAATATTAATACATATTAACACATTTAATGTATTATTCATAGTAAATATTGGCGAGTTAATTATAATTAATATTATTTTAATAATTAATATTATTTTTACCTAGAAATCTTACGATTGGATCATTGAATTTGTTAGTGTCATGTTTGAGTTAGTGAATACAATGAATAATCATATATTGACATGACATACCGACACGAATTGCGATCCCTTGGACATTAGGGAAAAATTTCCAAGTGCCCGCCCCTAGGCATATAGTAGCTCCGCCCTTGATTGTAGTTCTAGATATCATTAGACATTAGACAAACCCCACCACCTCATCCTCCCTCCTTCGAAAAAAAATAAAAATAAAAATAAAAGCGTTCGGCCATTGTTTAAAGAAAGAGTACAAGCGAAATTTAACTTAAATATGGTGATGACTGATGAGTCCCAGCTATCACAATCTAGCGCAATTTACTCATCACGGCTCTCTAATTCTTTATTCTAATGATCTTGAATTCTTGATTTTACCCTAAGATAGAGAGAAAAGAAATGTGTTTGCTTTTTGGTTTCTTTATTGGCCATTTGTTCTATTTTAAATTGGGTATGTGAGTACCATGGCTTTTGGGCCCAAGACTCGCTACTCAATAGATCCAGCACCTGCACGGGCCCATTGCCTGATTCAAACCTCAATACGGCCCAAAATAGCCTGTTGCATCAAAACTATACAGGAACTAATTAGACAGGAAAGTCCTACATCCCGTCTGAAGTCCCGAGTCCCCTAATCGATCGTCCTATTGAATACAGGATATTTATCCACGGATCTCTCAATATCCCAATCTAGAAGCATGTCCCAAACATTAATCCTTAATAGTGAGAATTGGTCTTTATGGTGAAAGACACTTATCACTGTTCATGGATATCTTCAAAATCAAGGAGAATTGGATTCGGAGCAAGAAAAGAGAGATTCATGCCAAAATCACAAGATTGATCCTTCCAAGAATCAAGGAGAATCCATGATAAAACATAAACTCCCACAGAAGGCAGAATGACCATGATTTCATCTTCTCCGAATCCTTTCGGTTGACTTAATCATCAGAGGTGACCAACACACCACTACCACTTTTTTGAAAACACGCCGCCACCGATGCCCAAAATCAATAGATCCGGTAATAACACCTGGCGCTATCCGTGGGAACCAACCAAAAGTGTTCCATCACTGACGCGGAAGGCTCGTCTAATAGCCACAGAGCCCTCCACCATTCAAAGAGCTCCCACGATCTCATTCCCGCATCTCGATTCGCCCTGACACAGTGAATGACTAGCAACCCAACTTATCCGCCACTTTAGGATCAAGTTCTTCATCAACGATATGGTAGTAAAAAACAGAGGTTGCCAGACATAGCGAATCACGTGAACACGCAAAGCACCCGCAAAGATAAATCATCGCTTAATGGTTCGGCAGAGGTATACGCGATTCTACTAAAGACGCCCGCGATACATCGCTGCGCGACCATAGCTCGTTTCAAGATAGCAAAGAAGCCCATCGTCTCACGTGATGTAGATATCCCAACTAGACGACGAAGTTATCCTCAAGGGTACCACAAATCTTCCAAAGAAAGCAAAGATGATCACGACATTTAAATCACCCATTCAGCAATTCCAATAGCGGCACGCTCCTACCGGGCAATCCGCCAGTCGACCAACCAAACTGCGCCCGAACGCATTTACTTTACCACGGTTAACGCGCCCATGCAACATTTGATTCGGGCCTGACTGTGGCTCAAGGCCATATACGCTTTACAAAAGAGGCACCAAAGTCCCAATGACATGCTCTCTTCCCCAAAATGACATCCTGATTACAAGCCACCACGAGGTTTCACATACACTCGCTATGTTCGACGCTCTAGTGATCCTTTATGACCACACGCTCCATTACAACCGTGCAATGACTCAACACCTAAACGAACACCGCTATGCAAAGTCTTCCATTAGTCTCCAAGTGGCTCCGCGACTAGCTGGTTCCATAGGCTCCCGCATAATTTGGTAAATTCGTTAAGCGAGCTCTGGACCATATTCAACTCTCACACTGGTTGGGTACTTGCAAAGAGGAATATTAGTTCTTGAATCATAATAAAGTAAGAAGAGGAACCATACGAGATTCACCAGAGATTCGCAGTACAAACAATAAGCAGAAGTTTACGCGATGGGATCGCTAGCCCTGGGAATATCTCGGAAGAAGCAAGGTCGCTTCACCCGCTCTTCCACTCATTGTCGTTAGACTCGCTAACTACAATGGAAGAATTGTGCAGACGAACAGATAGGTATTCCACCTTGGAAGACAATATCTATGTACTAGTCCGATCTAGACCAGGACCTCTCAGAGAAACCAAGTCAAATGCGATGATTATCACGTAGATGTGGGCATGAGACCAACAAGAGCTGAAGCTTAAAATTCCTAGTAAAAAGACTGATTAAAGCAGGGCACCTTAAAAGATATATCAGGGAAGTTGATCGCGAGGAAGAATCTGCACCTATAGTAGGCAGAATCACAACCGGTGTAACTGCGTTGCCTGAATCTAGGCCTGCCATAAACTATATACTAGGAGGCCTGCTTGACGATTAGTACCAATCAAAACGCCAACAAAAGAAGCTTTTGAGAGTAGCCACGATCAAAGCCCGGGTAAACGCTGTCCACACAAGCGGTAGCCGGGAAGAGACTAAGCCTATAGACAGCCCATATCCTTTCCCCTAGTAAACCCGAATAGGGTCATTGTGCCCCATTATGATGCACTTGTACTCCCCCTTTGTATTAACGGTTTTGATGTACACAAGGTGTTAGTAGATTCTGGCAACACCGTAGATTTGTTGCAAATGCCGCTTTCAACCAGATGAAGCTTTCCCTACTAATGTTGAATTCGTCCGGACAAATACTCTCCGGTTTCAACGGCGCAACAACCACAACAATAGGAGATATCACACTTCCTGTACAAGCAGGGTTAGTCACCCAACAGGTTTTATTCTCAGTTGTCGAAGACCTTGGGCCATACAATTGCATAGTAGGCAAGGCCTGGCTGTACTCAACGAAGGCCATCCCTTCAACATATCATCAAACAGTCGGTTATTTAACCAATGCAGGGCAGATCAATCTTCTAAGAAACCAACTAGCCTCACGGCAATCCTAACAATTATCTATACTGGAACAGAGAGAGGAAAAGGGTTCAGGTGGTCTTCCCCTTGGGGATCACATTCCCGCGTAGCAACTACAGCTCGCCACTCAAGGTAAGGGTGGAAGAAAAGGATCCATTAACTATGGATCCTCTAGAGACAGTAGTACTGGACGGGATGGAGAAATTCACATATGCCAATACCTTATTATCCAGCGAAGACAAAGAACAGCTACGACGCATATTATTGGGGAATGCAGATGTATTCGCCTTGAGTCACTCATACATTGCTGGGATCGAACCAACGTTAGCCTCTCATAAACTGAACATTATTGCCACGGCAAGTCATTTGGGGCGAAAGATAGAAGCTCTTTCGCCCGGATCGCCATTAGATTATTCAAACGGTAGACAATCTACGAGTGCGGGGTTTTATCAAAGGGTGAAGTATCCACAAATGGCTTGCAAGCGTGGTAGTCATCCAGAAAGAGCGGTAAATGGCGGGTATACGTGGACTGAGACCTTAATGAAGCATGCCCAGGCAGTTCCACTGTATGAGATAGATTAGATCGTTGATGCCTTTAGGGCATGGGATCTTTATCATTTACGGACGCGCTTTCTCTGCTATCACCCGATTCACAATGCACTAAGCTGATCACGAAAACGGCCTTCATTTCGCGCATGGGCTATCTTTGCTATAACATGATGCCCTTTGGTTTTGAAGAATGCGGGCGATCCCATCGAAGGCAGTGACAGAGATATTTGGCCCGATTGGTAGGACAATGGAAGTCTATATTGACGATATGCTTGTCAAGACCAAAGAAGGCCTTGATCATACGAAACACCTCTAAGAAACTTTTAAGCTGCTATGCACAAACGATATGAAACTCAATCCCCTAAAGTGTGCGTTCAGAGTCAATTCGAGTAAATTCCTAGGCTTCATGGTGACCTGAGGGGCGTAGGGGCGATCCTGTCAGCTCGGGGCCATTATGGAATCTCTGCTCCTACCACGGAGAAAGGAGCCTGCGACTAACTAGTCGGTTGGCAGCTTAGGGGCGATTCATCTATCGTTTTACAGACCGATTGAAGTCGTTTGTAACCACTCTAAAAGAGGCCATGCAGATTAGCTGGGATAAAGAATACGACCAAGCCTTTATAGTAATCAAGCGTATCTCCATAGAGCGCAGTGCAGCTAGCCAGAAAGGTGGCTTAGCTACATCTTTACATAGTTGTTTATGATGTTTCGGTAAATACGGCTTTATTCAAAGACAAGCAAATGGTAAAAGCCCATATTCTTTATAAGCAAGTCCCTATCCGAGGTAGAAACCCTATATACCAGTCTCGAGCAGGCGGCACTAGCCCTTAGGGTAGCCACCAAAAAAGTCCACCCCTACTTCCAAATGCACCCTATTACTATACTCACCAACCTTATAAGGAAGCACTATCATGCTTGAGCCTGTCGGGCGAATGGCTCGATGGGCAATTGAACTAAGTAAGTTCGGCATTCAATTTAAACCTCGCCTTACATTGAAGGGACATATACTGGCTAACTTCTTAGCAGAAATTCCTCAACAAAAAATGGAACCAGACAACTCTAGGTGGTGGATTCTGAATGTGGATGGCGCTTCATGACAGACTAGAGCGGAGCTGGGGCTGTGACTTAAAGCCACAGCAGGAGAAGTCTAGAGACGAAGCCATATGTTTGAATTTTTCAGCTTCTAACGCGAAGCCAAATATAGACGATCATGAAAGTAGACTCGATCCTACGCGATCTACGTGTTCTCGAAAAAAATCATCATGAAGCCCAGTCTTAATTGGTGGTAGGGCAGGTAAATGGAGAATATGAAACAAGAGACTAGCGTATGACCAAGTATGTGAGTTTGATCAACCTACGGTTGGGAAGTTTTGTGGCTTGGCGGTTGGAGCATGTCGAGCTCAGGCGGACGCTTTGGCTATCATTATTGCATCCTAAATAAAGGAAGCTTGGTGCTCCTATCTTGCTCCCGGCCAGTCGTCGATCGCTACCACTTGGGTGAATGAAATAGATGAAACAGGTCCTTCTTAGATGACTCTAGTAGCCCGCTATTTAAGTTCGGGGGAACTGCCGGATAACAGAGCTAAAGCCCATAAGATCCAAGTCCAAGCAGCTCGATTCTCCCTCATTCTGTCAATTGTATAAACGGTCCCTAGGCGGGCCCTATCTTAAATGCCTCACTCAACAACGGGGACGTTACATATTATTGGCTCCGTGATGAGATATCAAGGAAATCATCAGTGGTAGGACGTTGGCACATAGAGTTCCTTTTGAGCCTATTAGCTAACCAAGTGGGTGGATGTCGCCGCCTATGTTAGGAAGTGTGACCTTTGCCAGCGACAGGCCCCCGTCTCAAAACTCCCGGCCTAAGATTTAATAACCATAACAAGCCTCTAGCCCTTCGCTCAGTGGGGTATTAACATAGTTTGGCCATTACCCTCACGGCCAGGCTCAAAGAAGATTTGTTGCTAGTTGCCATAGACTTCTTGACAAATGGATAAATTTGAAACCTTTATCCGTCGAGATAAAAATCATTCGATTTATATGGAAAATATTATGCGGGTTCGGGATACCCCTGACGGTATAATAGACATTAGGTTGCGATTCGATGGTGATTTATATAGGAACTTCTATGAGTGAAAATAAAACCTATACCCCACCTGCGGTACATAGAAACAACGACGAGCTGACGTCCAGAAAACCTCATGTCGGCTTTGAAAACGCCTACATTGACGAAGGAAAGTGGGTAGAAAATTTACCATGAGTGTTATGGGCTGGGACAACTAGCCTAAAGCTAATGGGGGGAATCACCGCACTCACATGTCCAGTGGAGGCTATCATCCCCCACGGAATCGGGATGCCCATCATTCAAGCGGAAGTCACGAGGGAAGCGGCGTTAGGCAGTAATCAAAGATTTGGACACGGTTGACGAACTTCGGGAGGCGGAAGCTATGCGTATGGCGTAAATACCCAGTGGGGTTGCCAAACATACAGCCGTGTAAACCTGTGTGCATTCAAAGGCGAAATTAGTCCTAAGAAGGGTTTTTGGCTCTGGGTGCCTAGAAGGACGGGGAAGTTCCATCCCGACTAGGAAGGATAGCCATGGTGGTTAGTAGGGAAAATCGATTCTTGGCGAAGCGGGCAGAGACCAGATTTGTTGTTCCCGAGTATGGAATGCCATGCACCTTAAGAAGTATTATCAATAGTGTATTCTTTGAGGAAATTATCATCAATAAAAGATTATCCTTTACACATTTCCTCTTAAAACCTACAATTACTTCTTTCTAAAAGACTAGATACAACTATTGTCCGGTTGGCATCTAAAAGTCCAGATACGGTTGTTGTTCTGCTAGCATCTAAAAGTCTAGATACGGTTGTTGTCTAGTTAGCATTCTCTAGACATGGTTGCTGTCCTGCTGGAATTTTTGACAAACATGGCTCATGCCTTGTTGACGTTTTCAAATCTCATTAAAATACTCTAAGTGTCGCCATAGATTACAAATAAAGTATATATGTATTAATGGCCAAACGGCGCCACTTGCAAAATTTCCCAAAATAGTCGAAGCTAACATATGAAAGAAAGCCCTATTCCTTGGCAACAACACCCTCCTCTGAGTCTTCAATCGCCCCGCCTTTATCTACTTCTACGTCTTTGACCTCGACAGCTACTGAGGCCGGGGGGCACCTTGGGTTGACAAAAAATTCTAGAGGAAGTGGGTTGGCAAAGTCAGGCATGCCATACGAGATCTTTGGCCGGTCCCCGCAAATGTTGTTCTTAAACGCGCATCACCTATAGCCGTAAGCAAAGATGAGCTTCAGAGATCGCTGGTAGTCTTTCACCATGTCTTCCCTATCCTTTCACAGCTCCGGGCATGGGAAGACACACCACCTTCGCGCCTCGAGCTCCGAAGCCAAAATAGCGTTCCTCGGCCTACGGCCAGGCTCAGTCTCTAAGCGGGTAATCTCAGCCTTTAACCTGTGTCTGCCTTCCTCCGCAGCTGCCAAAGAATTTAGGGCCTTAGTCATATCAACTTCCACCCTAGCATTAGCATCTCCTGCTGACGTAGCCACTAATTAGGCCACCCTGGCTTCTTGCTTGGCCTTGTCTCTTTCTTTCTCTACCCAGATAACACTTATCGTGCCATCTTTAGCCTCTCTCTCTCCCAATGCTTTGTCGAAGATTTCGCCTTGGCCAGAGAAGCGTTCAAAGTCTGATGATGCGAAGCGGCCAACTGGGCATAAAGCCAGAGTTTCTCGGCGTCATCTAGGCAGGACCTAAACTCTTGGTGCCGGCGGGCCATATTTTGGATGGTCGTCACAACCTAAAAAAGAACATGAGTTAGAAGAAAATTACTACACAAAACTAGTAGTCACGTGCTAAAAATCAGCACTTACCAATTCAGCCGACTGGTGGAAGTTATGGTTGTGGATGAGCACTCCATCATCGGCCACAGGCTGGAAGGCCTCTTTATCCATATAAACAAGAAGTGGAATGGTATACTACTCTAAGTGGGCCACCACGGGTATCCGGATGTAATTCGGATAAAGGTCGCGCATGTGCGTAACTAGAGATTCCTCCTGGTTAAGGGGGCTCTAACGATGGACAATTTCAAGCACGTCCTCGAGATCCGGAACCACCAAATCCGTCGAGGGATTAACCCTCTCCAGAAGTGAAACTTAATTGCTTACCAACACTCGGTCAGGCAGCCATTTCTTGCAGTGCAGTGCGGTAGACTTGGGCGAAGTGCGGAGGCGGTAACTACCCTGATAGGGCACCCATTTCAACCTTTTCAACATTTGGAGGGCTGTGATGGAACCCCCTACTCGAGGGAGGGTGTATTGGTCTCGTTGAGGCAAACTTCAAGGTCGAATTGGTCATTGAAGCTAGATGCGGGGATTCCACAGAGGCGTAGCCCTGGATCATACGAGTGCCCTTATTTGAAGAAGACAGCTTAGGTCATTTTTCTCCAAAACTATAGGTGGCCTCACCCTCTAGAGTCGCAGACCATTTACGCATCCGTGCAGCAAACCCGGTGGCAAGGTGAAACATTTCTTCCTCCTCGCGGGCTTACCGTGACGCTACTCTCATCGATCTGAGCCTTCTAACCGGGGCGTCTTTGTTTTCCACGCCCTCGTCTCTCTGCTGTGTGGGCCAGAGGCGGTGTGGACTCTGACGTTGGGTAACATGGGCAGACCTCACTAAGGTCCTAGTAGCGGCCTCTGTTTGGCCCTCCTGAGCAGAAATCGCTTAAGAGGAGCTACCCGGGACCAACTTGAGGAGATCGACAAGAACGAAATGCTCCCCCTCAATGACCTCAGCAAGCAACGAGCGGGGAACGATGGGGATAATATAAGGGAAAGGGCTACCGCACAAATCTCGTAAATTCTTCACCATCAGCAGAAGCTCATGATTGTGCTCTGCCTCCGTTATCTCAAGCAATCGCCTAATGTTCTCCAAGCCAACCTTCTCGATCTAGTTTATTAGTTGGCCTCGCCTACGCTTGTCTGATTGACATCAAGAAAACAGAGGTACGTCGATACACAATCCACCTAGCAGAGCATGAGTTGCAACCTAGCTAAAACAAACCTGGGAACACTAGGGACTGGTTCACGTCAAAGGGAAGACCGAAAGAGTCGGGCGTCTCATACCAAGGGCCCTTGACTAGGAACACCCCCTTTGCCTCAGTCTTGGGGGAGTCAGGGAGCCCGATTACGAATTGAAGCCTTGGATTATGGGCGGACATCGACAGCCTGCTGTCTCAGCTTCGATTACTCGCTGACTTAGACTTAGTGCATCAGCCACTACATTTGCCTTACCAGGATGGTAATGCAAAGTGAAGTCATAATACTCTAGAAACTCCATCCATCTTCGTTGCCTCATGTTGAGGTCCCGCTGTGTGAAAACATACTCCAAACTCTTGTGGTCTGAAAATACTTCAAACTGCTCACCATATAGGTAGTGGCGCCAAATATTTAGGCAAAGACAATGGCCGTCAACTCCATGTCATGTGTAGGGTAATTAGCGATGATTCTTTAGCATGCGGAACCATAAGCCACTACCCTCCCGGACTGCATCAAGACACATCCCAGTCCGTCCTTAGAGGCATCATAGTACACCGTGTACCTTTGTCCCTGCTTTGGGACAATCAGAATAGGAGCTGAAGTAAGCCTCCTTTTTAATTCCTGGAATGCCTTCTCACATAAGTCATTCCACTCAAACTTGACCTCCTTTCGGGTCAATCTTATCATAAAGTCTTTGCTAGTGGGATAAATCTCGATAAATCCTCTGTAGCTATCACCTTGATCAGCTGCGTATCTGGGCGGCTTGACCTCTCTAACTCATAACAGCCTCTACGCTACCAGTCTGCCCGACATACTTAAGTGACCATGACCCAAAATTTCACCTTAATAAGCCAAAAATTCACACTTCTTGAACTTGGCGTACAACTAATAGTCTCTAAGGGCACGGAGAATAATCTCGGTGATATTCATGCCTCTCCTCGGGTGAGAGTATATCAAGACCAGTCAACAAAAGACTACAACAAACTAATCCAAATAGGGTTTAGGAATACCTAGCCATGAGATCCATGAATCTTTGCTTTGAAGCATTCGGTGATCAAAGGCATCACTGTGAACTTGAAATGCTCATACCGCGTCCTAAACGTTGTCTTAAGGATATCTGCCTCTCTAACTCTCAACTGATGATAACCGGTGCGAAAGTCTATCTAAGAGTAGACTCGTGCCCCTTTCAATTGATCAAATAGTCATCAATCTTGTTAATGGATGCTCGTTTCTTGATCGCCTTCTGTTCAGTATAGAGTAATCAATACCTGTTCGAAGAATCTTGTCCTTCTTCTTAGCAAACAAAATCAGAGCACCCCATGGCAAAGTGCTTGGTCTAATAAAACCCTTGTCCAATTCCTGCCAGTTAGACCTTGAGTTCTGGTAACTGACGGTGTCATCTACATGAGGAGTCATAGAAATGGGTGGCGTGCCGGGTGTTACTCGATGACAAAGTCTACATCCACACATGTGGGAGGTAATCCCGATAGTTCGTCCAGAAAAACATCCTCCGACTCTGACCACCAAGGTAGGCTGGATCATATCTTACCTCATCCTCGATGGTAGGAAGCACTAGCGACCCGTGTCATCCGCTGTAGTCGTGCAGTCTAGGGTAAATCATCATGTTTATCCACGAAAAGTCACACAAAATACCATCAGTGTGTGGCGATAATCCTCCTGCAGTCCGCGATCCGTAACTTGACTCGATATGTCGTCAACGATCATGCAGAATGACGCCAGACTCGATGTCCATCCTTTGAGCTCCACCGTGAAGCGAGATCCACGAGATCTCTAACTCCACGATCCCAGGCATATTTGATCAACCCTCCACCTAATCCACTGAGGGAGAACTCACATCTGCTGACCTTTCAGTTCTACGCTTTAAGCCCAAGCGTTCACCTGAGGTCTTAGCAACAAAAGGAATACGTGCACGAGAATCCAAAGCGATATCTTTGCTTATAGGCAAGATAAAGCGAGAAACATACCCTATATAATCATTAATCAGCTGGCTCGGTCATTACAGGGTATTAGATTGTAGACCATGACCCTAGGTCCCTGAAGTCTCGGCCTGTAAGCCCTACCCCTAACCTCGACCCATACCTTGGCATCTTTGGCCTATTTGTGCCACATAAATTATAGGCCTTTATGTAACACCGGAGTCTCGGATAGTTATGCGGTGCGATGTAGCAGTAAATTCGCATATGTGCACTAAAGGCTTCCTTAATTATTTGAGTGTCATAGCAGTATTTTTTTAAAGTTGTTTTTAAGGATGAAATTGTGAAATGATAAATTGATTGAACAGGAAATTAACTTAGTGAAAAAGGGACAAGTAGAATTTGACAAGAACAGAGGACCTAAGGGTCCAAGAATAGAATAAGTTTAAATGTAAAGTGAAATAAAGGATAAGTGAATGCAATAAGGAGAGTAGTAGCTTTAAGTGAAAAATGGAAATTGGGTTTTAATGAGAGAGAAAGCCCAGGCATGGCCTTAGAATGAATAAGGGATGTCAAGATACATTTAATTAGGTAAGATGCTCCATTTGAACAGCATTATTTTGAGGAGAAAGCTAGGGTTTTTGGAGGGTAGAGGGATTGTTGTGTAAATCCTTCCATTTGTTCAGATCTTACAAGAAGGAAGAAGGAAAGACTAGGGCTTGAGAGTGCGAGGAGTTTAGTAAGGGAACCAAACCCTGAAATTTGCTTTGATGATGTTTGGGTTGAAAACTCATCCATCCATGGGTTTTACTCATGGTTGGTTTGAAATGATCTTAGGATGTTGTTGGGAGTAGTTCCCATGTTTTATTTTGGGGATTTTGAGTGATTTTGGAGAAAATCGCAAAAAAATGAGGAAAACTGGAAAAATGCGGGCATTTTCGGGCTCTGGTTGCAGCGTGGGAGCCACCTGCAGTTTAGATCTACGTCGGCGTGGGACCTTTCATGGAGAATAGAGGTACCAAAGTGGCACCTCGACTCACACGCAGTAGCGGTGCTAAGGTATGACAGAAGGGCTGTGACATAAGCGATTGCGATCGCGGTGTAGCCCTTGTTCCTGATGAGCAAATTTCGGATTTTTGTGTCCGAACACTCATATTCGTATACCGATAGCTTAAGGACCCTAATAAATGATTGATAGGGATTCAAATAAGGATAAAAGTTAATGAAAAACGTACCGTACCTCGCAGCCGAGGAGAAGCTTCTCGCCTCGGCGATATTCGTTGAGCGTGAGTAATGCTAGTTACTAAAAGTGACTTGCGTGTGAAGTTTCGTTAAAATCCGAACCCATTTCAATATAGTCTCTTTGTAAGCCTACGTTAAGTTTTATGCGATTACGCAGGCAATTAATGTTTTCGCCATATTCTCTTGAGTGTGTAGGGCAAAAGCGGAGGCGGAGAAATTGTGAAGTCGTGCTCAATTATTGTAAAAGGAAATGTGAGTGTTCTAAACCTTATTTTCCAATACTAGTGTATTGTTATAAATCATTTTACGTTGGTATCTTATGGTTTTGATTTGTTAAACCATATTTTAAAGTTTATGGTTTTGATTTGTTAAACCATATTTTAAAAGCAAATGGCGAGCAAATTATATTTTATAAGTGAACTTTAAAAATCTAGTTTAAGCAAAGCATTACCGGGTCAAATTATTCCGTCGTGCGATGGAAATTTAGGACATGATTGCATTACATTTAAGATTTGCTTGGTAAACAGGCCTCATGCATTATGGCATATTAGAGGAGGGCCAGGTAACGCGTCTTGGGTATATAGGGTTAAGCGCACTAGCTATTATGTGAGTAATGGAGCATTCATCATATTGAATACAGGTGATGTGGATAGGTCAACTGCAAATGCAGTAGAGACATAAGGTTTCTCATGTTTACTAGAATGCAATGACAAGAAGGCCTCAGTGGTTGATCATTATATTTATAAACATTTTACATACGACAAAATCACCACTAATGATAGTAACACCCAAGCTACCCTAGAATTTTTATAATAATTTTTATTATGTTTAGGGTATAGATCGGCCAAATGGGGATTTTCCGGGAATTGATAAATGATTAAATGAAAAATGTTAAATGATTGAAAATGAGTATATGTGGTTGAGTGATAAATGCTAAATGTCAAATGATAGAACCCGGGAATTAACCTAAATGAGAAATGAAAAAAATGGAAATTTGTGAAAAAGAGGACCTAAGGGTCATAAGTTATAAAGAATACATGTCTATGTGTAAATATGGGGATTAAAGTGAAAATAGAGAAAAGTATGGGCTATATAGTAAATTAAGGAGAACTTAGTCAAGAGAAATGAGTTTTGTAGGCCAAACAAAGCCTTATGAGATTTAATGACCTAAGACCACATTAGTCTTAAAGAATGCTTATTTGGGAAAAACCGTATTTGAGAAAAAATAGAGAGCTAGGGTTTTGGATGGGGAGATTTGTGAATTTCTCCATGAAATTCCAAGGCTAAAAGTGATCAAATCTGAGGAGGATCCACTTGGTATTAAAGTTTGAAAGAGATTTAGTAGAGGAATCCATCTAAACCCCTTTTATTTGTGCTTGAGTTGGGAAAACCCCAAATGTGGATAAAAAGAGTTTTGTTTTGATTGTAAATTAGTTTTGGGGTTGAGTTTTGAAAAGTATTGTAACACCTCGAAATATACCCTAGTCGTTTTCAACATGTTTAGGGTATTTTATTAGCATAATTTATTTGTTTATTGATTTAAATGCGAAATTGTAGAGTGAAAACCGAAATTTACAAGACACAAGGACAAATTTGTAAATTGGCAAAAAGGATATGAAAGTCATAAAATAAGAAGAGTGTGGGCTAAACTAGAATATATCATAAGTTGAATTGCAAAAATAAAGAAAGTTGGAGGATCAATGTGCAATAATTAGAAAGGTTAAGTATAAAAAGGGGAAGGAGACCAAAAATATCTCATTTTTTGGTCTCCCAAGTTAGGGCTTCACGTATGGAGCAAAGAAAAGAAGAGAAGAAGAAGAAGAAGAAGAGGAAGAGCAAAAAGGTATGGATTTCTATTATTTTTGGTATGGATTTTTCATGGAAAGCAAGGATCTTATGGTTTTGTATGGATTTCTAGGGATTTTTATGAGTTCAAAACCTAGGGTTTAGTTAGGAATTGATCCTAACTCTAGGTTTGAATGAAATTGAGTTGAAAAACTCTAGCTTGGTTAATATAAGCATGGAATCCCCCTTAATTCTATGTTTTTGTATAAGAATGGTGGACTTTGGTATGGGTTCTTGGACTTTTACCTAGGGTTTGGGTATGTGAAGTTCTAAACCACCATTACAAGATGAATATGGAGTGGTTTTGATGTGAATATTGAGTATTGAGTAGATTTGGGTGAAAATATATGGAAAAAGGGAAGAAAATCACACATTACAGGCAATTTTAGAGTGCGATGCGAATTAAAACAGTGTCTAGGTACCATAAGTGTTCTGTTTTTCTATTTTGACCATAACTTTCTCATTTCTTATCCGATTTGAGTGATTCAAGTGGCTAGTTAAAATAGACTTCAAGGAAAATAAAACACCCTGAAATAGATACCTTCGAATTCTGACTTTATGTGGCCCAAAAAATTCACTAAAAGATGGGCTATGTTCAAGAAAAATTTACCTTGATTTGATCATAGAGTAGTAGGGTTGTTTGGTTATAACTCGAGGAGTTTCGATTGCTCCGATTTGGGTGATTCCAGTTAGAGGAGAACCCTTAGCACCTTAGCTTTAAAGGATTACAAATAAAAAGTGTCAAATATGGAGTCAAGACACTGGAAAATGAGTATTACAAACTGTCCCAATTGTAATATCGGTAAATTGACTAGTTTGGCATGAAAATGCCATAACTTTAGTTTGGATGATCCGATTGGAATGATTCCAATTTCTAAGTAAAGTAGGTCATAGAGAATAAGAGCCATGAATGATGTGTGTGAATACATAGGCATCATACTTTACAAGTATATGAAATGCCATATGTAATAGGCATGAAACAAGGAAAATATAGAAAATGCAATATGTATAGATGTGTTCATGAAACATGAATATGATATGAAATATGAAAACAAACTGAAATATGAACATGAACATGAATATGAAAGGTAATATGTCATGAACACAGAATGTGATTAAGATACGTTATGAGTTCTGAAAGACACATGATAGTATGATTACCTAGAGATAGAAAATGAATGAGTGGGACGATTACATTCGGGCCGGCACTCACAGCCGGTGCTACGGCACTCATTGCGTGGGCGGGCACGTTACATTTGAAATACTTGATACTCGATTGAGTCTTCTGTGCCGGTACTCCCGATTAGTCTCTGGCACTCTGATTTGAAATGCCGGTACTCTTGATTAGTATTCACGGCACTCCTGACCCGATACTTTGGTACTCCCGATTAGTGCTAGAGCACTCCTCGGTGCGGTACTCCCGATTAGTGCTACGACACTCTGCTATGCCCGGTACTCACGATTGAGTACTGCGGCACTCTGATGATGCTTGGCACTCTTGCTTTGTGCTACGACACCTCAGTATTGTATTGTACCTTCGGGTACTTATTGTGCTGCGTCCTACTCATTTCTTATGTTTGGTCTGGTAGTCAAACAGTTATATGATAAGACTCTGAATAAAGAATAAGAGTAAAGAAATGAATATGGTAAAGATCTGAATGTACCTACAATTACCTCTTGTATACATTGATAGTACCTATGGGTACTTAGTATAATGAATCTGTGAAAGAACTTATGTATTGGTAATATAAGTATAGGATTACGTAATATAAGTATAAGTCCGAGTGAGTACACCTCTGGTACTTAAGTATAATGAATCTGTATAGAACCTCTGGTACTTTTGTACAAGTAAAATCTACGTAGTACCTCAGTACTTAGAGTATCGGTAAAATAAAGTATAAGTTTTGTAATATAGAAGTAAAAGTCCAGTAGTACCTACCGGTACCTCCACATAATGAATCTCCGTGGTACCTCTGAGATACCTCTCATGAGTAGAAGTTAGTAGTACCTCTGGTGCTATTAAATAAATATAAGTTTGATCTGACACAAGTATGTGTCTTTTGGGAGAGTTGAACAAGTAGTACTTACAGGTACTTAAGGTATAAGAGAATAAGTTCAGAAATGTACTAGTATGAGTTTATTAATACAAGTATAAGATCCAAATTACAAGAGAATAAGCCTGTAACTCATGCGGGAGATCTGAACAAGCATAAAGAGTTGCTATAAGTACAAGTCACAGGTCTACGGAAAATCCCGAATAAACATCGTCTGTTATAAGCATAAGAAATTATATAAGTCTAAAGATGACTCTGATATAAACCGGCTGACTACTGTTTGTTTTTTGGGATATGTTACGAAGATCTGTATGAACTGGTATAAGTATTTGATATGATGCAGTACCTACTACGGACTAATAATAAAGTATGCGCATAAATACGATCGACCTTGTATGTATTATGATTCTTATACTATTCGGAGCTTATACGTACCCCTACAGGTACAACCCGCACAAGTATAAGATCCGAAATATAAGAATAAGTTTTGTAAAAACAAGTATAAGATGTCAAGTAAGACAAGTACATGTTCCGTACAAGTATAAGATCTTAAATACAAGAATAAGATCAGAAGCTAGAATAAGTTCTAAACACAAGTATAAGATCAAGTAAGACAAGTATATGCTACGTAAGACAAGTATAAGATCGAAATACATGTATAAGTTCTGGCAATACAAGTATAAGATGTAAATACGAGAATAAGTTCGATAATACAAGTATAGGATTCGAGTAGAGACGGAGTTATGCTTCGTAGTACAAGTATAGAATCTGAGAAGTACTAGTATAGGATTTTGTAGTACTTCACGGGTACTTAGGTATAATGCCAGTAGACGTTCCGTAATATCTGTGGTACCCTACGGGTACTCCAAACAAGTGTAATCCTCCGTAGTATAGTATAAGCCCTATGGTAGTATAAACCTTGTAGTACCTAAGAATTTTTCTATTATAAGCATAAGCTACGCCAACTCCTACGGGAGATAGTATAAGAGAGATAGTAATATGAGAATGTGGATAAGTACCTCTGTCTAAGTATATGTATAAGTTCAGTACCGGATACGAGAGATCTGAATAAGCATAAGTTGTTTACAAGGATAATTATGTATGTAAATGTGTTATATGAATTCATGAAATTTTGATATATGTTTATTATGATTCAGTATAAATGCATGTGTATCAGTATAAGTTATAAGATATGTTTCCCACTAAGCGTGAGCTTAGCACGGGTTTGTCGGAGTGTGGAGTACGGGGAGAAGGCGTCCAGAAAACTTCACGCATATCTTGTTGGGCGACCTGCGTGGGGTTAGTACATGTAAATTCAGCCTTCCCCGATTTGTAAATGTAAAAGTATAGTTTTGTATTTGTAAATGGGACTCGGTATATTTGTATAGATTTGATGGACACCATACGGTGGTAGTTCTTTTTTGATAATGTATATGATATTTTGATTCTGTTATAAAAAAAATCGAGTAAAGAGTCCCCGGTATATGGTCTACTTTTGAGCTCGGTTCGGATCAGGCAATCGAGTCAGACCGGGAATCAGGGTGTGACAAGTATTGTTTGTTGGATTGGTTTTGTGTAATGTTTGTAAAAAGAGAAATGTTTGGTTTTCTAAGGAAATGCTGTCAAAATTTTATCAAAACCCCTGTTCTTGTTTTGGCTATAGGTTAAGTTATAATCATTCAAATGAAGTGATTCTAATTGTTAAATAACCATAAGAGATAGGGCTACAAATTTATAGAAGGGAATAGGAGCAAATTGTAGCTCTAAGGCTCCCAAATACGGGCTTAAAGGTGAGCTCGGGTGGCTCATGGGTTATGCTCTGTTTTGGGTACTTTGCTATAGTGTTTTTGCCATAAGTTGAGTTTCACTCATCCAAATTGAGTGATTCAAAATTCTGGGTAAAATAGACTTCTAGGGTAATAATTTACTTGAAATAAGTGTATGTAAATTGTAACCCCAAAGTGACCAGAAATCTGTCAAAGTGGAGCTATGTGCAGATTTTGTTCTGCAAATTTGAGTAATCTAGATGTAAAATGCAATAACTTGAGTTTTGGTGATCCAAATTGGGTGATTCCAATTGGAGAAGAAACCTTAGAACCATAGCTTCAAATGAGTGAAGAAACCATTTCCAATTTATGGAGTTAAGACCCCAGAAATCGAGAATAACAGTAGGTGATCAAGTGAGCTAACCAATTTGGCATCAAAATCTTTGTAATTTGAGTTTAGGTATTTTAATAAGTGTGTTTTGGAATTTATGAGAATAGATTGTTGGAATGATTAAAAGGTCTTGGTAGGAATATATGGTCTTTGAAATATTAACTACGCTAGACAAATTTATTTGGGAATTTATTTGATTTTAGAAAGTGTTTGGTTACAAGCTGTCAAAATGGACAGGTTACGGTTTTGCGATGTTAAAGTTAAGAACTTGACCAATTGGTTTATAATCTGATTTTGGGTGCTTGGGGGTTGGTTAGACCTTAGTATAAGATAATCAAATCAACGTTTGAGGTTAATTTTGGATAACATTAGGATTGGTTTTGGTAAGACGTTTTAAAGGTACTATTGTCTGGAAAAAAAAATAGTATGTTTTGTCCTATTTGTGTTATGTGGTTGAGGCTTTTAGAGAGGGAATTTTAAATTGAAAATTTAAAGAGATGTCAATGGATATATAAAGGACTAATCTGGAGAGTTTCATAATATTTAAAGACCATTTGAATAATTTTTAGGTAATAAAGTCCGGAAGATGCTATTTGGAAAAAGTTGCCAAATAGTGGTTTTTTAGGGGGCTTTTGTGCTTTCGAGGTAATTTGTTCATTTGGCTTTATATGAATGTTGTGTGACCCTAATGTGACTTGCATGTGAAGTTTCGTTAAAAGCCGAATCCGTTTTGATATAGTTGCTTTGTAAGCCTACTTTAAGTTTCTGCTTGATGCAGCAGGTGTGTTTTGCGTATTCTCTTGAGATTTGTAGGGTAGCGGAGGCGGAAAAGTATGAAATGGTAGCAATTGTTGTAGCAGAAAAGTGAGTGTTCTAAACTTTGTTTTTCAATACTAGTGTATTGGTATAAATCGTTTATGTGATATTTATGGTTTTAAATTTATTCTGATAACATTTTAAAGCTTATGGTTTTTATTTGTTAAACATATTTTAAAAGCTTATGGTTTGAATTGTTAAACCATATTTTAAAGCTTATGGTTTTGAATTGTTAAACCATATTTTAAACATAGTTTGATTAGATAAACCATATTTTTAAAACATGGTTTTGATTTGGTAAAACCATATTTTATAGGAAGAAACAAAATTATATTTTATAAGTCGGGCCTTAAGAAATTCTAGTTTTAAGCAAAGCATTACGGTCGGAGGTATTAAATGCGATGCACGGTGGGGTAGAACATGATTGCATTGCATTGTAGATTTGTCTGGTCGGCAAACTTAGCTCATGCATTATGGCATATTAGAGGAGGACCGTAGCACGTACTAGAGTATATAGAGTTAGCGCGCTAGTTTTTTATGTGGTGATAGAGCATTCCACCATATTTACCGGGATAGGTGATGTGGACACGAGGTCCTTACACCGGCACAGTAGAGATATAGGTTTCCTGTGTTTACTAGGGTATAGCAAGCAAGAAAGGCCTCCAGTGGTTGATCACTATATTTAAAAACATTTTACATACAATTTAAAATAAACCACTGATAAGCAAGCAAGCATTTTATGAAAAGTTTTAGAAACTTTTATAGCAAAGAAAGCAAGCATTTTTACTAAACGTTTTAGAAACTTTTATAGTAGAAACGAGAAGCAACTTATCAAGTTTAGAAACTTTTATAACAAAGCAAGCAAGCAATTTTTGAAAAGTTTTAGAAACTTTTATAGCAAAGCAACAAGCGGTTTATGAAAAGTTTTAGAAACTTTTATAGCAAAGCAAGCGGTTTATGGAAAGTTTTAGAAACTTTTATAGCAAAGCAAGTAGGTTTTAAAAATGTTTTTGTAAAAGATAGTTTTATAGTTTTGAGACATTTCGAGAAAAAGCGGCGTTTATAAAGCGTCACGCTCAGCTGAAGTAACAAAGTATTATTTTCTGTTTTAAAATTGTTTCCAATTACAAGTACGCGGACGGCTGGGACATATCAGGGTCTTCTGATTACTAGTTATATGTCTTTGTAATTTACCCGCTACATTATATCATTTGTAAGAAAGTACTTTGAACTTGTATAGTTGTGCATATGTATGTACATAGTTGTTTTATGAAAATGTGATGAGCCTGAGGCTCTTTTGAAGAAGTGTTTTTGGTTACCATATTTTGGAAGTGTAAATTGTATTTACAGGTTTTGGGACTATTATATATATGCGAACGCATAACTGTAAAAATTTATAAAGTCCTGAGTTTAGAAAAGAAAATTTTATACGGGTTTTTCGGCAAGCAACAAACAGCTTCCACGGAAGTTCTCTAGTCATTGGAAGTATCGGCGGGGGTTTTACGTAGGGGTTGCCGGCACCTGCTTTACTAGTAGGAGTAGGGTGTGTCAATTTATTATCGAGACCGGTCTTAGAGAGCACGTATTTATTAAGCATCGTAGTTTTCTTATACACTATTTTACACTATTGGCAACCATGAAAGTACATACATTTTAAGTGTTTCAAAGTACTAAACAGTTGATTTTTCCGAATAAAGCACTAGGTCAGGCAGAGGACGTCGAGGTAGTCCTAGGAGAGCCATTCCAGAGGCTTTCGAGCGTACTGTAGTACTTGAAGGAGATGAGCACGTAGTTGTTCTACACTACGCCTCCTTGAATCGACCTCCGAGTGGTAAGTCGAAATTGGACCATCGGGCACGGAGGGGAGCTCAAGTTCCGGGATTGTTTACTACAGGCAAATTAGCGCAGTTGCTCGGATAGTGGCCTATGGCGATTCATGTGTAGCGACCTTAGCCATCTCACTTCGCCGCGCAGAGGTTCTGAAGAGCCTAGGAGGTGTATAGAGAGAGCACAAAAGTTGGGTGCGAGCCATATGATGTGGTGCGATCCAGGCAGCACTGGTTATGGTTTGTTAAACTAAACAAGATTTCTGAGTTATGGGCTACCTGAATGATCGAGAGGGTCTGTTTTTCGAGGTTTCGATGGAAGACGAGCTAAGTTGGTGGGATGCCGTAGATATGAGGTATTCTGATGGTATGTCATGGGACCAATTTCATCAAGAGTTTACTGACAAATTCTTTCCTCAGAGTCACAAGGATTCAAAGATTGAGGAGTTCTTCATATTAGAGCAGAAGAACATGTCAGTATCAGAATATGAGAAGAGGTTCTCAGAGCCTAGGTTTAGGTGTTCTTGGAAAAAGGCCCTAAACAAGTTTGTAAAAGGATTTTGAAAATGGTATTTAACATACATTGCATTTGCATATAAAGGGATGACATGACTCTGACGCGGAACTTATTGGTCTTAATAGGACAAACATGAGTGGTATAAGTCCCCTTAGGGTCTAGGGTGACTAATGGAGAGTGTATGGGAATTGTCCCATCATAATACGAGAGTATGAATTTTGGGAGATTTGATTGAGTTATCCTTTAAGGAGTTTGATGTGATTTTAGGGATGGATTGGTTGTCCCGACACCAAGTGATGGTGGATTATAGAATGGAAAGAGTGACCTTAAGAACATCGAAAGACGATGAGGTTATTTTCATTGGCGAGAGGTTGAATCACCTCTCTAATGTGATATCCGCAGCCACTGCAAAATAAAAAAATAAAAAAAATGGTGCGGAAAGGATGTGAGGCCTTACTTGGCTTATGCGATTGATACGGTAAAGGCAAGGCCTAGTGTATCTGATATTCCTACCGTTAGAAACCTTGTGAAAGGAAAGGTTATATGCAAAATTGAGCAAATGTGAATTTTGGTTGAGAGAAGTGTCCTTTCTTAGACACCTTGTATCGAGGAAGAGGAATCAGGGGATCGAAGGAAATAGAAGTAGTTTGTCGAATGAAACCAGGAAATGTTATAGAAGTGAGTAGTTTCTAGGAATGACGGATTTTCTGAAGATTCGTTGAGGGTTTCGATGAATGTATTTTATGTCAAGATTGCTCCAAAAGAATGTGAAATTTGAATGGAGTGAAAAGTGTCAAGCCAGCTTTGAAAAGTTGAAAGCATTCTTAACCGAGGCACCGATTCTTGCTCAGCCGACCTACGGTAAGGAATACGTGATTTTTAGTGATGCTTCACTAAACAGACTTGGATGTGTCCTTATGCAAGAGGGTAAAGTAGTAGTGTATGCTTCAAGGCAGTTGAAGCCGCATGAAAAGAATTACCCTACGCATGATTTGGAATTGGCCGCTATTGTATTTGCATTGAAAATATGGAGACATTATGCAGTATGGGGAAAAAGTGTTTCATCTATCGCGATCATAAGAGTCTTAAGTATTTGCCCTCACAGCAAGAGCTTAACTTGAGAATGACGTGGATGGATGGGCCCGATAAAGGATTCGCATTTGCGTGATTGACTATCACCTAGGAAGGCTGACCGCCAGTGGCAAATGCGTTCAATAGAAGTCGGTGCAACCTCTGACATTAAATGCTCTTCTCATTAACAGAACTGACGGTGAAATAGTAGCAAAATCAGTTTGGTGAACCCAGTACTAGAGGCACAAGAATGATGAGAAAATTTACGCGCCTGGTGAGTCAGTTGAAGAGGAAGAAAGCTAGAGTATTGGTGAGCGATGATGGATTTGTGTATTATAAAGATCGAGTTTGTGTACCCAATGATAGTGAATTGAAGAAAGTCATTCTAGAAGAGGCACACAGTGGATCTTTTGATATGCATCCAGGTAGCACAAAGATGTATCAAGATTTAAAGGTTTCATACTAGTGGTCCGGAATGAAAAAAGATGTTTCAGAATTAGTGACCAAGTGTTTGGTATGTCAAAAAGTGAAGGTAGAGCATCAAGTTCCTTCGGGATTATTACAGCCTATTAGAATACCAGAGTGGAAATGGGACCAAATCACCATGGATTATGTGGTTAGGTTGCCAATGACAGGGAGGAAGCATGACTTAGTTTGAGTCATATTAGACCGATTGACCAAGTCAGCTCACTTCCTACCAATGAAAACCGACTATCCACTTGATAAGCTGGTAGAGTTGTACATAAATGAAATAGTTCGATTACATGGGATTCCAATATCCATCATTTAAGATAGAGATCCAAGGTTCACCTCGAGATTTTGGGGAAAATTGCAATAGGCTTTAGGCATAGCGAGATTCGGCTACCAGGTGTTTCCACCCCGCAGACGGATGGACAATCGAGAAAGAGTGAGTGGATCTGAGAAAGACATGCTAAGTTGTGTGAACCAACTATGAGGGTAGTTGGGATAGACACATCCCTTTAGTTGAATTTATTATGCAACCCAGCCGGTTCCAATCGAGTGGAATGGTACCTTCTGAACTTTATATGGAAAAAAATGTAGAACACCGTTGTGTTGGACGGAATTGAGCGAAAAGAAAGTGGTGTGACTTGATATAGGAGACTGAAGAAAAAGTGAAAATAATTAGAGAAAGATTGAAAGTGGCCACCGATAGACAGAAATCATATGTCGACATGAAAAGAAAAGATATTCGATATGAGGTCGACGAAAAAGTGTTTTTGAAAGTATCGCCTTGGAAGAAGGTGATGAGATTTGGGAAAAATGGCAAGTTGAGCCCTAGATTTATTGGCCCCTATGAAGTAATAGAAAAACTGGGTCCAGTGGCAAACCGTTTGGCATTACCTCCGGAATTGGAAAATATCCATAATGTGTTTCATGTGTCCATGCTATAGAGGTACCGATCAGACCCATCACATGTAGTCTATTCGAAGACAATTGAGCTGAGACCAAATTTGACCTATGAAGAAGAGCCAGTGGAAATTTTGGCTCACGAAGTGAAAGAACTGCGGAATCCCATTGGTCAAGTGCTGTGGAGAAACCACAAGACCGAGGAAGCCACATGGGAAAGTGAAGATACGATGCGGCAATAATATCCACAACTGTTCAATGAAGGTAATTTCGAGGACGAAATTTTCTTAAGTGGGGGAGAGTCGTAACACCCCAAAAATACCCTAAAATTTTTATAATAATTTGTATATGTTTAGAATTTATGGAATCGGGCCAAATGGGGATTTTCCAGGAATTGTTAGATGATTAAATGAAAAATGTTAAATGTTATATGATCAAAAATGAGTATATGTGGTTGAGTGGTAAATGCTAAATGTCAAATGATAGAACTCGGGAATTAACCCAAGTGAGAAATGGGAAAAATGGAAATTTGTGAAAAAGATTACCTAAGGGTCATAAGTTCTAAAGAATACATGTCTATGTGTAAATATGGGGATTAAAGTGCAAATAGAGAAAAGTATGGGCTATATAGTAAATTAGGGAGAACTTAAGTCCAAAAATGAATTTTGTAGGCCAAAGCAAAGCCTTATGAGATTTGTGGCCTAAGACTGTTGGTCTTAGAATGCCCATTTAGGCAAAACAGTATTTGAGAAAAATAGAGAGCTAGGGTTTTGAATGGGAGATTGTGAATTTCTCCCATGAAAATCAAAATAAGTAATTAAAACAAGGAGGAACCTTGAGTATTGAAGTTTTGAAAGAGATTTGAGGTAAGAATCAAACCCTAAACCCCTTTTATTTATGCTTGAGTTGGGGAAAACCCCAAATGTGAATAAAAAGAGTTTTGTTTTGGTTGTAAATAATTTTTGGGGTTGCGTTTTGAAGAGTATTGTTGGTTGGATTGGTTTTGTGTAATGTTTGTAAAAAAAGAAATGTTTGGTTTTTTAAAGGAAATCTTTGGCTCAAAATTTTATCAAAACACTTGTTCTTGTTTTGGCTATAGGTTAAGTTATAATCATCCAAATGAAGTGATTCCAATTGGTAAAGAATCATAAGAGATAGGGCTACAAATTTATATAAAGGACCATGAGAAAATTGTAGCTCTAAAGCTCCCAAATATAGGCTTAAAGGTGAGCTCGGGTGGCTCACGGGTTATGCTCTGTTTTGGGTACTATTATAGTGTTTTGGCCATAAGTTGAGTTTCACTCATCGAAATTGAGTGATTCAAAATTCTGGGTAAAATATACTTCTAGGGGAATAATTTAATTGAAATAAGTGTATGCAAATTGTAACCCTAAAGTTCCCATAAATCTATCAAAGTGGAACTATGTGCAGATTCTGTTTTGCAAATTTGAGTAATCTAGATGTAAATGCAATAACTTAAGTTTTGAGTGATCCAAATTGGGTGATTCCAATTGGGAGAAAGAAACCTTAGAACCATAGCTAAATGAGTGAAGAGCCATTGCAATTTATGGAGTTAAGACCCCATAAATCGAGAATAATAGTAGATGATCCAGTGAGCTAACCAATTTGGCATCAAAAATGCTGTAATTTGAGTTTGGGACTGTTTTGGCTAAGTGTGTTTTGGAATTTATGAGAATATATTGTTGGGATGATTAAAGGTCTTGGTAGGAATATATGGTCTTTGAAATATTAACTTTTCTTCTAGACAAATTTATTTGGGAATTTATTTGATTTTAGAAAGTGTTTGGTTACAAGTTGTCAAAATGGACAGGTTACGGTTTTGTGATGTTAAAGTTAAAAGCGGACCAATTGTGGTTTATAATCTGATTTTGGGTGCTTGGGGTTGGTTAGACCTTGGTCTAAGCTAATCAAATCAATGTTTGAGGTTAATTTTGGACAACATTATGGTTGGTTTTGGTAAGACATTTTAAAGGTACTGTTGTCTGGAAAAAAAAATAGCATGTTTTGCCCTGTTTGTGTTATGAGGTTGAGGGCCTTAGAGAGGGAATTTTAAATTGAAAATTTAAGGAGATGTCATTGGATATATAAAGGACTAATCTAGAGAGTTTCATAATTTTTGAAGACCGTTTGAATAATTTTTAGACGTAAAGTCCGAGAGAGTACCGATTGGAAAAAATTGCCAAAATGAGTGGTTTTTAGAGTTTTGTTCTGAGGTAATTTGTTCATTTGGCTTTATATAGATGTTGTGTGACCCTAATGTGACTTGCATGTGAAGTTTCGTTAAAATCAGGGTCGTTTCCAATATGGTCGTGTAAGCCTACGTTCATTTGCAGCGATTACGTAGGAGATTAATGTTTCGCCAGTATTCTCTTGAGTGTGTAGGAGTAAAGCGGGCGGAGGGTGTGAAGTCAGTGCTCAATTGTTGCCTTGGAAAAGTGAGTGTTCTAAACTTTATTTTCAATACTAGTGTATTGTTATAAATCGTTTCTGTTGGCTATCATTATGGTTTTAATTGTTAAACCATATTTTAAGCTTATGGTTTTGAATTATTAAGCATATATTTTAAAGCTTATGGTTTTGATTGGTTAAGCCATATTTTAAAGCTTATGGTTTTTGAATTGTTAAACATAACAAACATGGTTTTGATTGGTCAAACCATATTTTAAGCTGTGGTTTTGATTTGTTAAACCATATTTTAAAAAGCAGCGAAAATTATATTTTATAAAGTGAGGCCTTAAGAAATCCTAGTTTTAATGAAGCATTACCCAGGTCGGAGGTGATATACATGCACGGTGAAGTTAGTTTTGTTGCATTGCATTTATGGAGATTTGCACGGTCGGCAAACGGCTCATGCATTATGGCGCGTAATGGGGAGGACCGTAGCACATACTGGAGTATATAGGGTTAGCGTGCTAGCTTTTTATGTGGTGATGGAGCATTCCACCATATTTACCGGGATAGGTGATGTTGACATGAGGTTCTTCCACTGGCATGGTAGAGACACAGGTTTCCTGTGTTTACTAGGGTACAACAAGCAAGAAAGGCCTCCAGTGGTTGATCATTATATTTAAAAACATTTTACATACAGCTTAAAATCGACCACTGATAAGCAAGCAAGAATTTTTTGAAAAGTTTTAGAAACTTTTATAGCAAAGCAAGCAAGCAATTTATGAAAAGTTTTATAAACTTTTATAGCAAAGTAAGCAAGTGGTTTATGAAAAGTTTTAGAAACTTTTATAGCGAAGCAAGCAAGCAGTTTATGAAAAGTTTTAGAAACTTTTATTACAAAGCAAGTACTGTTTTTTGAAAATGTTTTGAAAAAGATAGTATTACAGTTTTGAGACATTTCCAAAAAAAAGCAAGCATTTTATAAAGCATACACTCATTGAGCTCTTTTAATTCATTATTTTCCAGGTACAGGTACGCCGAATGCTGGGACATATCAAGGTCCTCCTGACTACTAGTTCTATGCGGTATATTTACCCACCATTGTATATATTTGTAAGAAAGTACTTTGAACTTGTATAGTTGTGCATATGTATGTACATAGTTGTTTTATGAAAATGTGATGAGCCTGAGGCTCGTTTGAAGAAGTGTTGTTGGTTGTCATATTTTGGAGGTGTAAATTGTATTTCGAGGTTTTGGGACATGTCTATATACGGTTGTTATCTTTGTGGAAATTTTATAAAGTCTGAGAAGTTTAGAAAGAATTTTATAGGTTTCGACAAGTAACACGGCTTAGGCTCTGAGATTCTCTAGTCGTTTGAGTATCGAATTTGGGGTTTACGTGGGGTTCCCAGAACCCTGCAGCCTGCTAGTAAGGGTGGGGGTTTGTCAAATAAGCAAGCAAGCATTTTATGAAAAGTTTTAGAAACTTTTATAACAAAGCAAGCAAGCAATTTTTGAAAAGTTTAGAAACTGTGACGCCCCAAAAACCTGGGGGTCCGTTGACCACACCATCAACCTGCGGAAACCTGTGTGTCTCATATCATGAAACCCATACATGAGTAAAATGGCCACATCGGGCCCATACATCCATACTCACCAAAATATTATCAACTATATTACAATAGTTTCAAGAGTTAATTACACTCTTATACAAACATGTATCGATCAGAATGTTTCATACATGTTTACAAAATGTAATCAAATACATGTCAGCTTTCTTCTAGCGGGCTCTAGTGAGGCGAGTCTCCTGAATACTCTTTGTGTGCCAGAAAGGGGATCACGTGGGAGTGAGCAGCCTAGTAGTAATAATCTTCTAGGGTTACTCCGCCTAAGTGCTGTGTGGAAAACACACACATTCAAGTGAATTCATGATTCCTACTCGAATGTCTACATGTCTAATCCCATGGCTCGAGTCCTCACTAACTCCCTCATGCATGCCTAAGCCAAATGTGAGAAAACACTGTTTCAAAACAAAAGGTTTTTGTTCTTGAAAACATAATACCAATTTCCGATAAAATTCTATTGGAGAACCCTCCGAGGTGAATTGCTACATAACTCTCTGAAACAGTCATGGGACATCCTCCGAGATGAAATGTTGGGCAACTCTCCAAGACAATTCTTCAAAAAATCTTCCCATTAAATTCATTTGACAACCATGTTTTTCATGTCATGCACTCATACCTACTGTTCTAGGTTTCCCAAGTGCATATGAAATGCAATATTCCATTTCACCATAAATCATGTTAATATATCACGCATGCATATATTAACGAAAATCATACACAAACAACATGTTATTCATTCATAGCAATAACACCAAAATTAGCTCACATGAGCTAATAAACAATCCGGCAGTCCATCTTGGAACTACCCAAAGAATCACACAAATAGCACCTGACAACACCGAGGTCATGTAGATAGTAACCTTAGTCTGGCTTGTCAGCTGACGGCTCTAGGGATTTCATCACTTAGTCCCAATCTTTGGAGCTGAAGACACAACCATCCAGGCCTCAAGATATTCCTATCCATTAAAATGGCTCTTAGCCAAAGAATAAATCAAGTAGGAGAAAACCCCTACCTCTCGGACTTTGTCGAAACTTCACAATACCGGTACCCACACGTAGCTCTTGCAGTGGGGATCAACTTTCCCTCTTGTCTCGTCGGGATTCGACGGACCGTTCGCCGAAAAATCTAGAGAGAAATGAGAGCTTCACACTCTAAGCTCTTTCCTCCTTTCTCTCTCTCTTTTCTCTCTCCTTCCTTTTTTCCTCCCAAACCGGTTGGGTCAAGGTTTGGTCGAGAGAACATCCTCTCATGCCACTTGTCGGCTTAAGTGGTTCTTTGGATTACACCCCGTCCTTATCCATCCCAACACGAATTTTCACCCACTCACATGTTGCCACATGTCTCTCATGGGTCCCACTTTAGCTCATGTATGACTCATCCTGAACATGACACGTGGCACCTCTTGAGCCACCAAAAATGTGCAGTGTCCGGCACCCCTTCGGCGCCTCGAAAAACGTGAAATTCCGACTGTCTCGGAATTCGATGAAATTCGACGTGGTGGCTAGATTCCGCGAGATGATTCCAACGGTAAAGTCCATTTCGTCATCCGAGATCTAGAAAAATTCTCAATTTTGACCGAAATTACCATTCTACCCTTTTTCAGAAAATTATAATTTTCTCAGGTTTTACAAAAACTTTTATAGCAAAGCAAGTAAGCGATTTATGAAAAGTTTTAGAAACTTTTATAGCAAAGAAAGCAAGCAGTTTATGGAAAGTTTTAGAAACTTTTATAGCAAAGCAAGTAAGGTTTTCTAAAAATATTTTGTAAAATATAGTTTTACAGTTTTGAGACATTTTCAGAAAAATCAAATATTTTATAAAGCATACACTCACTGAGCTCGTTTAGCTCATTATTTTCCTGTTTTAAAAATTATTTTCCAGGTACAGGTACGCCGGACGCTGGGACATATCAGGGTCCTCCTAACTTTTAGTTATGTGTGTTATATTTACTCAACTGTAACTAACTTTTATTAGAAAACACTTTGCACTTGTATATAGTTGTGCATATGTATGTACATAGTTTTGTTTTAGGAAAATGTAATGAGCCTGAGGCTCTTTTGAAGAAATGTTATTGGTTGCCATATTTTAGAAGTATAAATTGTATTTACAGGTTTTGGGACATGTCCTATATGTAGCTGTTATGCTGCTGAAATTTTATAAAATAACAAGTTTAGAAAAGAAAAAAATTTATACGGGTTTTCAGTAAGCAACACGACTTAGCTTCATAAGATTCTCTAGTCGTTGGAAGTATCGACTGGGAGTTCTGCGCTGTTGCCAGCACATTGCCTGCTAGTAGGGGTGGGGGTGTGTCACTTTATGTGATTGTGTTTTTGTGGATATGCAATAAAGAGTGCAAAATTGCTAATCTACTTAATTATATTCGTCCCAGTAATATAGTGTACTCGAAAGTGCAGATATCGATCCACACGGAAAACTTATTATCATAGTGAGCTAAGTACCAAAATTATAATACTTATTTAATATTCAAACTAGCAATTGTGATGGCTAAGCGGAAGTAAAACTAGATTAAATTACTACTAAGGTGTCATTAATAACCGGATGTAAAGGTGATAATTCATGAGTTAGGGTGTTAGTGTTGTTGGACCGTCCTACTATGTCATGCTGCAATTCCATTCCATTATCTAATATACATGTTCTCCAAGGCAGCTCTTATCTAATGTAATTAAAGCCTTTCTCAAGGTTATTTAACCTCCCTTTATCACTATGTTTCTTGCTCCTTGGCTCAACCCCAAGCATTAAAGGTGCATGGAGTGCAAAGAGCTCTTAAGCCTCCTAATCATTAATAACCCTATATTACCAAGTTTATTAGTTTAACCCACCTATGTCTAATTCTTCGCTCACTTCTCAGAACTTACAAAGAACCACTCACATATTAAGATTGATCATAAATTAATACGTTGATTTCAACCAAGCATGAGTTAATGGTAAAACAAATGTATATATGATAATGGAATTATGAAAAGTCGACACTTTAACATAGCATTCATGTCGAATTCACTACTGACACTCTAAACCAAGTGAGAAACCCATGATGTTCTATTCCATTACATTGAAAAGCAGACATATGTGAGGATAGAGAAAACTTCAAGGATCGGGAATGACGATCCGGATTCTTCAAGTCTCTCTCTTTAAGATCGGCCTTAGTCTTCTTTCCTTGTTCGAACTCGAGTTCCGACCACACAGCCATCTGAGCATTTTCAAACCCCCAATTTGGATTCTCCCTGTTCCTTTTATAGCTTCTTTCCGAGATAAGATTTGTTTGCAGCTTTTCATGACATCACGGCGTTGTGACGCTCAGCGGCGGTGAAGCTTGTTTTACGTACCCTCTTCTCAGAAGACTCTGCAAGGCTCCACTTTCAGCATTATTCCTACAAAAACCCAATACAATTAAATATTAGAAAAGTAATCAAAACAATTTCATATATATAAGAAAACGATCCCAAATCTCACTAAATCCCGATTTGTAATGAGACTTTGACCCAATCCCACCATATCTAGGATTCACCCTCTAGCTTAAATGTAGCTAACCTAATCCTCGTAACATCGGAGGTAATCTCCATAGCCTCCAAAATCTTCTTAACCTGTCGAAACTAATGAGTCGGCTACCCTTTGGTTCTACCACAGTGAATGTTGAAGGATGATGTGCTATAAACCGTTGGAGGTTCTTGGCCATATTTGGTACATAGCTTTGTGCAATGGCGATGGCTGCGCACTTGCAAGCTCTATCAAGAACAATTGAGTCGAAGCAGGTGGTCGTAGGTTATCGCCTCATAGGCGACCCCTGCGATCCTTCTCAGTTGCCATCTACATATCTTCGAATAGCAAATTGATGTTTCTTTCTCCTTGTTCAGTGTAATTACATGTACACCACTATTAACCTCACACTCATTTCCCATAGACTATTTACCAAGTATAAAACACCATATCATGCAATACATAGCACATGTTAATTGATCAAAATGCATAATGGATGCATGATCTAAACTCATGCCTAACGAGTCCTAAGTATTCGTATACCTAAGCTCTGATACCAAGCTGTGATGCCCCAATTTCCGGTGGTTTTTTTTTTTTTTTTTGGCTACTCTATAAGTCTGTCGTGACAGAAAAATCTCTGTCGCGACAGAATACCTCTATCGAGCACTCGCGTCTCTATTGTGCGCGCATCCCTGTCTTGCAAGCATCCCTGTCGTGCGCACTCAACTCTATCGCGACTTAGAAGTACTCTATCGCAACATAAAAATGCTATGTCGTGACTTAATTTCTTATTACCTTGGCGATTACATCATGACCTTAAAATATTCTATCGTGGCAAAGTCTTCCACCTTACGCGATCGCCATGACATAATTTTTCTGTCACAACACAAAATCTCTTAACCTTGGCAACACTGTCGACATAAAATGTGCAATGCGACGCAAAATCTCTCCACCATTGCCTACTCTGTCGCAACATAGAAACATTTTGTCACGACAAGAAAGCTCCTCACTTTGCTAAACTTTGTCACGACACAAAATGCTTTGTCGCAACACAAGGCCTCTTGTCCTGACCACACTCTATCGTGACATAAAAATACCTATCGCAACATAAAATCCTTTTATCTTGGTCAAACTCTATTGCGACATAGAATACCTGTCGCGACACAACTCCATGAAATCTACATCCACGACCTTTACAAATTTTTTGTCGACATGAAATCCTCTTAACCTTAACGAGCTCAGTGTGACCACGACCTCTTGTCATGGCGTAGTCTGGAAATTGGCGACAAGGAACCTTTGTCGCGGCGGTATCACAATAGAGAACAAAACTTTCTTGTCGCGATAGAAAATCAGAAAAACTGCATCTTGACCGGAAAACCCATGTCATAGCCTAAACACCTTGACATGCAATAGCCTTTCTGGGCCTTTCCTGCACTCCAGCTCTCTCCCAATTTCAGTAAATTCAATACTATTGCCTCTGTATATATATTATGCAGGTAGTATAAAATCTGGGAAAACTTTCTAACACTATACTAAACAAGTCAAAAAATAAGTTTTTATTATAAAACTTCTCATTTACATAAACAAAACTGGATATTCTATCTGGAATATTACAGAACCAGAAAATAAGCCAAGATTTAGCCTTCTTCCTCCCCACTATGGTCTCAGATGAGTTCCATCACCTGATGTACCTCCAATACTTGAAATGTAGTCCCACGACGGGGTGAGCAATGCCTAATAGAGGAATTCTCCTACAATGGCTACTTCCCACCTAAGTGCACATGCAATGGCAAACACACACAGATTCAAGTAAAAATAAGCACATTCCTACTCAAATGTCTACATGCTATGGATGAGAATGTGACTCACCCTATCCCATATTTCGAGTCCTCACCGACTCCCTCACACATGCAAATGTCAAGTGTGAAAACCTGTCATTGGTGTTTCACCCAATGATCCTTTCTTCAAAACAAAAGCTTTTTGTTTTTAAAACTCAAAACCCGTTAGAAAATCCTCCAATGTTCATTTGATTTAATCAAATACCGTGTGTTTATGTGACACCCCAAAACCTGGGGGTCCGTATACTCATATACTAAGTTGTGATGCTCCAAATCAAGGGGTCCCACTGACAACTTGTCAACCCGCAAAATATTCGTGGTCGCCTTTATGTATATTTTTCTTACAAATATACAAATTCTTATAATATTTACAAGAGTTTGATGTACAACTCCTTTACACTTTTACATGCCAAAATATATTAAGACTAGATTGGTCTAATATATTTTACAAAAATATTTCTCAAGGCCACACCCGGCCTTCTTCTTACTCACGGCCTCGAGAGGGCACGGTCTTCGTGTGCACGAAAGAAAGGGTGGTCCCACTGACAGGGTGAGCAAAGCCAGTGAAAATTTTCCTCTGAGGTTACCACACAAAATGCACATGCAATGGCGTACATAATCATCAATCACACTTCATATAATTTATGCAACATTATATGAAATGTTCCATGTCATGCATGAGATGTGACCCCTCATGCTCACAACCTGAGTCCCAACCGACTCCCTCACACCTAGAATGCCAAATGTGAAAAATCAATCATTGGTATTTAACCCAATGACTCAAACCATTGGACAGCCCTCCAATCTTTAATTTATCATTTCTCAAGATTTTCATTTGTGGGCCACGGATTTTCGAGTTTTCACCGCAGGACGCCGCACACCTTTCCAACATTTTCACTAACTTACATCGCCGGAAATCATGTCTAACCGTGAATAACATTTGGGTCTTTCACCACGGGGAATCTATGACATCGCCCGAAAACATATAATTTATCATTTTTGATCATTTACACCTCGTGATGAGTCTTGCAGCGACAGTCTCATTTTCCTAGCTCACGACCCATTCACCAACTCCAGTGAATAAACAATTACCATGCACCCACACCTGGAGCTCAGCGATGTGGTAATTTTATAAATACAGTCTTGATGCATTTTCCTTCATGTGACATGTATATAGGAGTGTTACATGAAACATTTACATACCATGGATAATTCTAATTGATACATATAATTAACATCCATATATAACCCATGTTAATACATCAGTAGCATACATTAACATTTGATTCTTTACGGTACATGTCATTCAATCAAGCAATAATACACAAAATAGCCCAAATCTCAGATCCATATAAACAGGGCACCTCTTGGTCCCTTCACGGTTCATCACCGAATTATTATGATACCATACACCACAAAACTTCAGGAGCATCAGTTAGGGATCAAAAAACAAACTACTCAACACGAGTGGGATTGCCCAGCAGTTTGAAAATCTTGTTTTGGTAATACGAAAACAGTCTCGAAAATTCAGCTCGGACTGTCCGAAAATAGTCCCAAAAATTTCTAAAAATTCCTACACTCAGTCCAAAAATTTTGGGACTAAAATTTACGGCCTCTCATGGCCTCAAAGAAAACCCTAAGCCATTAAATATCCTTTAGGCAAGAAATAACACAAGTAGGAAAATTCCCTACCTCGTAGAGTTTGACGAAACTCCAAGATTTTGGTACATATGCGTAGCCCTCGTTGCATGGATCGAATTTTCCTTCTGCTCCAACGAAAACCTATGATCCGATTTCTGTAGATCTTAGAGAGAAGCGAAGAAAAAAAAATTAAAAAAATCTTTCTCTCTCTCCATTCTCACGCCCTCCCGTCTCCCTTCCTTTCCTTTTTGACTTTTAAGCTTTTTATCTTTATCTTTTTCTCTTTTTTTTTCTTTTTTTTTCTTATTATTATTATTATTATTATTTGGATATATGACTCATATTGTCTCATTTAGATTCGTTTCTACCCCGAAACAATTTATTTCTTTTTAGTTCAATTTATTTTAAATGAACTTAGCTCAAGTCATTTCCTGACTTCCGAGATTTTCGTAAATCTCGTCCACAGAAGATCAACGACGACTTATCACGGAAAATCGTAAAAAATTCCAGATTGTCTCATAATTCAACGAAATTTTTTTTTAGGTCACTAGATTTGCAAAGCCCGAATTTAGGCATAATCCATTTCGTCATCGAGATCTAGAAATTTTCTAGGCTTCCTAAACCCTTTTGGTAATTTATTATTTTATTATCATTTTCCATTTTGAAAATTTCTAATTTTCGGGTTCCCATTCTTCCCCCTTAAAAATTTAGATCAGAAATTCCACACACATACACATCGTGCATATGCAACCCTACATAACTCAAATATAGTTTGGTGTGTAAGCGATAACCTTCCTAAGGTCACCGATCACTATGACCCAGTGGTAGTCGACGAATCCATGTCAAGAATGACATCCAAATTCGATATGTCTACCACCCGAAGGTCCATCATGGCTTGGGAATCCGCGGATCTCACTAACTCACAATCCCGACATATCAGTCAACTCTCACCACAGATTCTAGGGAAGAATTTCCATCTGACGGATTTTCCGGGCCTCAGCCTCCAGTATAGTCTATCACCTGAATCTGATAATGATGAATATGATGCATCGGAATTTAAGCAATACGTCTGGGGAAGTAGAAATGTACCACGCATATCGGGTGATCTACATGTTCGGCACGGTAATTTTAATAAGCGTAGATGCGCCCCTGGGTCCCCGAAGTCCTGTGGTACAATGGCCGACATGTGGCTTTGACAATGCTTTTGTAAAAAGTATTTTATGTAAAAAGAATTGTAATTAAATTCTTTTGGACTATTATATAAATAGTCGGGTAAGTAATTATGTAAGAGGGTCGTGATCGGACTCTTATGGACCGTAATTAAGTGTTTTATTTTCATAATTTAGATTTAAATGTGAATGAATGAGTCTCGGTAAAGGGATGTATATATTGAGGATATGACGGGATGGAACTGTGGGGTCAAATCACCTTACGTAGAGACCACTGGATGGAGTTATAAGTCATTATGTGTCTGAGGTTGTATGTTGGGTAGAGCTCGGATAAAGGAGACTTCTTGCCCGATTTTGGCGAAAATATGGATCGATAAATGGGGACCGCGACAGTGTGGTATCGGGTCCTTTGAAATCCCTGAAGATTGGTGGATTGACGGGTTGTCAACGGGACCCCCAATTTTAGGGTGTCACAGCATGGTATCAGAGCATAGGTATACGACTACCTAAGGCTTGAGGGACATGGGCTTAGGCCATGGCTAGTATCAAAGCATAGGTATACGAATACCTAGGGAGCTTGAGAGTGGTATCCATAAATTACAACTTGGTGCCTAGGTTTAGGTACACAAATACCTAGGAGTTCATGGGACGGGTTTAGACCACTGCATGCATGGTGTGTTTCATGTTGTGTTCGGGTATGTGTTCCATGTTTGTGATTGCGTGATTGTGTGTTACACATTGCGTGGAAAACAAATACACGGTATGATGTATATGGGAAATGTGATTACGTGGTTATTAAGCAGGCAAAAAAATATATATATACATGGTAAAATGTATATAGGAAAAAGTGGTAAAAGGAGTGGTTGGCAATTAGCACCACTTAGGTGATGAACGGGTCAGTTCATGGTTGTCAAGTCTATTAGTAGTTGGCATGTGCACTACTGGTTGGACTGGAATAGAAATTTGATAACTTTTTTTCCATTTGACATGTGTAGATGGCAAGCTAAGGACGGACATTAGGATGTCACGGGGCGATGTAGACCCTTGCCGTTTTTACCGGCCAGGGCCTTTGCGGAGGCCGTAGGGGTCTGATTTGCTGCCATTGCCTGGGCTAGTCTTATTGGGAGTCGGGGAGTGCAGACAACCTCCGAGGAGGTTCGAGTCTCATCCTTGACATTTACAGGGAGGGGATACGATGGTGGCGGACCATTAGTTCCGTGGGTCGAGAAGGTATTAGAGGCTATGGGAGGATTACCTCCGTCGACCCGAATCGGGCTGGTGCATTCATTTATATGGTGAGTCCCATATATGGTGGGATGGGTCAAGTTTACAATGGTTCAAATATGACTTGGCGAGTTCTATGAGCTTTTCATGGGCAAGTATTTTCCGGCCACTACTAGGCAGGCAAAGGCCTAGGAGTTCCTAGAGCTGAGGCAAGGAACGATGACAGTGATGGAGTACGTGCCTAAGTTCATAGATTTAGCCCGGTTTGTTGATGACTATGTGGCCCTGAGATATGGCAGACAGGTCGAGGAGTAAATTTTGGAATTGTCCATTCGGGGCAAGATTGTGGAATAAAACTACGGGACATGGACTCTATGGTCGGGACAGCTCTGGCTATAGAGAGAGAGATAGAAGATGCACGGAGCATCCGCGGTGTGGGGATTAGTGGCAAGAGGAAGGAGGATCACCCTTCTTCCAATTTGGGAAAGAGACAAAGGACTTATGTTCCACGAGTGTCACGGGGAACGAGACGACCCGGGGCCCGATGACATGTTTCTATTGCCATCGGCTGGACATATGAGCGAGATTGCGGGTGAGTACTCTCGGGGTTTTAGGTCGGCTCGGTCCCGGTTGCTCCCGGTGAGACAGCGCGGACACGGTTGTTCCTTCTTACCCGGTATGAGTCAAAGGAACCAGTTTCGATCCTGAAGTGTTATGCAAGCACCTTCGGCGGCACGGACGGACGAGAGGACGAGTATGAGGTCGAGGTCAGTCTGGGGGCCTGAGGCTACAGGACTTGAGGACACATGCCATGGTGCGCAGGGCGGCGCCTTGAATCAGTGGATATACGAGGGTACGTTTCTACTCCTGAACGTGTTGTTTAAATTAGGATGCATCATACTCATCATTGTTGCATCTTGTGTGATAGGTTTTGGCTTGGAGGTTGAGGCCTCTGGAAAAAGCTGTTGTATGGAAAATTCTTCCCTAGGACCTAGTGTGAGAGTTGATCAGATATGTCGGGATTGTGAGATAGAGATCTCCGAGATTCTGCTCATGATGAGGTAACATATGCATGTGATTTAATGTGTATATGTGAGGAATTTCAGGACGAAATTCTTTTAAGGGGGGAAGAATGTGAAACCCTGGAAAATTCAAATTTTCTGAAAAATGGTAAAACGGAAATTTCGGTCGGAAAACCAGAATTTTTCTAGATCTCAAATGATGAAACGGACTTCACCGTTGAAATCATCTCGCAAAATCTAGCTACCACATCGAATTTCGTCGAATTCCGAGACAGTCGGGATTTCACGTTTTTGGAGGCCGGATGACGCATGGTGTGATTTAGGGGATGCCACATGGCACCCTAAGAGAGTGACACTTGGCAAAGCCATGTGGTGCACTTGAAGGTGTGGCTCTCATTAAGCCACATGCTATATGATGTCATAAAGGAAATAATGAAATGAGGAATTAAGGAAGGAAAAGTAAGGGCCACACAAATGGCATGAGGCAATGAGGAGGAAACTTCCTCCTTTTACCCATATGGTCAATGTTGATCCCAAAAGTGAGAGAAATCCAAGGAAAAGAAAAGAAAAACAAAAAGAAAAAGAAAAAGGGAAAAGAAAAACAAAAGGAAAGGAAAAGAGTTCGTAGGAAGAAAGAAGGAAAAGAAAGAAAGGGATAAGAAAGGGAAAACAAATAAATAAGGAAAAGAAAGAAAGTGAGGGAAACGACAGTGTGAGCATAAGGGAGGAGAGGAGGGAGAGAGAGAGAGAAAAGGTTTTTTTGCTTTTCTCTAAGATCTACGGATATCGAGCCGTCGGTTTTCGTCGGAGCTAGAAGTAAAGTTGATCCACGCAACAAAGGCTACGCATGAGTACCAAAAACTTGGAGTTTCGACAAACTCCATAAGGTAGGGAATTTTCCTACTCGGTTTATTTTTATCCTAAAGGCCATATAATAGTATAGGTTGTTTCAGGGACCAGAGTAGGCCGTGTGATTTAGTCTCAAGATGATGGGACTAAATGGTGGGAATTTATGGGACCGGTTTCGGACAGTCTCGGACTGTTTGAGAAGTGGTTTTGATTCCCAAGACTAAAGTCTTTAGGTTTTGTTGCATGTTTTGGTGATACGGTGATTTGTTGATGAATGGAACCAAAAATGGTTCATGTCCGTGAAGGGACCGTGAGGTGCAATGTTTTGTGGGTCCGTGATTGAGGCCATGTTGTGTGTTATTTCTAATATGGATAACATGATGTGTGTGGAAATATCATGTTATTATATGCTATTTGATGTATTAACATGGATTGCAGGATGTTAATTATATGTAAAAATTATAATTATCCATGGTGTATTAATGTTTCATGTAGCACTCATATATATACATGTAACATAAAGGAAAATGCATTGGCATCGTGCATTTCATATGCACGTCACATCGTGTCAAGTCGGGTGTGGGTGCATGGTAATTGTTTATTCACCGGTGTTGGTGAATGGGTCGTGAGCTCGGAAAATGAGACTAAGTCCAAGGTTGAGACTCACGAGGGTGTAAAATGATCAAAATGTTAAATTACATGTTTTGGGAGAAGCAAGTTGGGGTAGATCCCTCCCCAAGGTGAAAGACCTAAATGTTATTCACGGTTAGACATGATTCCCGACGATGTAAGTTCACGAAAATGTTGAAATACGTCACGGCGTCCCTACGAGTGAAAGCAGAAAAATTCGGCCCACAAAAGAAAAAGAAAATCATGGAAAATGATAAATTAATTATTGGAGGGTTGTCCAATGGTTTGAGTCATTGGGTTAAACACCGATGAATGGTTTTTCACACTTGGCATTCTAGGTGTGAGGGAGTCGATTGGGACTCAGGTTGTGAGCATGAGGGGTTGCATCTCATGCATGACACGGAACATTTCATATAATGTTGTATAAATTGTATGAAATGTGATTGATGTTTACGGACGCCATTGCATATGCATTTTAGGTGGGGAGTAACCCTTGTAGGAGAATTTTCTACTGGGCTTTGCTCACCCCGTGTGGGGAACTTTTTTCGAATGCGTAGGGAGAGTAGCGGATGCAGTAGCTCGATTATGAAATAGGTCGGACCCATGGCCTATTCGGTTATTTGTAGCATTTTGGATAAAATATCCAGTTTTGGTACATGTAAATAATATGTTTTAAAATAGAAACTGAGTTCTGGGATGTTCCAATGCAGTGTTAATATTTTACCCAGATTTTATATTGCTTAAAAAAAATGACCCCCGGGAATTGGGGCGTCACAGTTTATGCATTTGTGGGCCACAAATTTTTGCGTTTTCACCCTAGGACGCCACGTGCCTTTCCTACATTTTTGACGGGCTTTCACTGCCAATGATCATGTCTAACCTTAATAAATTTGGGTCTTTCACTCATCTTGCTCCATACAGCACATATTTTCCTTTTCACATTATCTGTAGTGAAACTCATTTTGGGCGTTGTCCCATTTCAGCTCACCACCCATTCACCAAGAATGATGAATAGCCACAACCATACCCACCCAATATGTGGTGTCCCCATAGGATATGAAATGGGATATCATTTCATGCCAATTCATATTGTATGATGAAAATTTTCATACAACGTTAATAAATCATGGATAATTATATTTTCTACATATAACTCGCATCCAGCACACAACCCATGTTAATACATCATGTAAGTATCTATTAACATGATTTTTCACACATCCAGCAAGTTATTCACACAAGCAACAACACGCAACCTGGGTTTCAAGTTCGAACCCAGAAATCTCTAAACAATTTCACATGCCAATCCATATTCGGCAAGGACATGCCACACCAAAACATCACACTCAAATTCCATGTTTTCTACAAATATACCCTGTTCCAGAACAGTGGTTCCGGTAATAGAAAGACCCAAAAACTGGTCCTTAATCCACCAATAGTTTGATCTAAACTATTGTGAAACTAGCCCCATCATTAGGGTATGCCTCACTTGGCCATTGAATGGCCCTTAGGCAAAAGAATAGCAAAGAGAGTATGAAGAATCCACTGCCTCTTGGAGTTTGGCGAAACACAACGATGTTGAATGCCGCGTAGCTCGTTGTGTTGTGGACCAGCACCCAATTCTCCAGACAGTGGAGGCTTCCGGCGGTCGAATTGCCGGAAAATTCTCTCTTTCCTTTTCCCTTTCATATCTTTTCTCCCCTATTTTCTCCTTTTCTTTCTTTCCCCTCTTTTTTTCCCTCTTTTTTCCTTCTTTCCACCGATCTGATCCCCACGGGAAACTTCCTTCCCTTTTCCTCCTCTCCTCCTTACTTTCCACTTGTCCCTTTTCTCTTTCTTTCTTTCTTTGATTTTTTATCCAAGTGAGAGGGACTTCCTCTCACCTTCCCTCCTCCACTCGGTCATGGCATGTGTCCTCACATGGTCCATATGCCATATGACATGTGTCACCCTCTACACCACATGGTTCTCATGCCATGCGTTCTTCTCCATGTGTCACTCAACATTCGATACCTCGAAAAACATAAAATTAGGTGTTTCGAATTTGTGAACTCGGCGGATAAGCTAGATTTCTGACGATTTCAGCGGTAAGTCGTTTCATCATCTGAGATCTAGAAAATTTTCAGGTTTTCAACATGTACAATAAAATTTACTGTTTTACCCTTTTTTAGAAAAATTGAATTTTTCCTGGGTTTTACAAAACCATTGAAATTAAGTCCAAGGATACATATTTTCAAGAGACAAAAATGGCCATCTCTCGACCCAACTGGTGCAACCCCTTCCCCTCCATGCTTGTAGCGCCTTCCTTGTTTTCTTCTATTTGAACAAGCCTTCCCTTTTTCACCGTGGAACCCACTTTATTTTTATTTTTCTTTTCCAATTAATGTTCATGTTTTTTTAGTTTTTGTTTTGTGTAATAACTTGAATATAGTAAATATATATAAATACATTTACCTATAGTAATAATTAATTTAATAAATATAAAAATATGTAGTAATATTTTAAATAATATTTATTTATATATATATATATATATATATATATATATATATATATATATATATTCTCTTATTTATAATATTAATAATTTTCATATTAAAATCTTATTTTACACTTTTATATTTTAATTTTTATAAACCTAATTTAAAAAAATAGAAATAAAACCCACAAGTTAATTTTTTTTTTTTTTAAATAAAGGTAAAAAGTAATATGAAATATTGACCATTTAACAAAAAATAGTAATAATTACTTTTATTATTAATTTTTAAAGTAATATTTGAAAGTGAATAAAATTAAAATGCAAATGTGTTACAAACTAAAGTAACAGCATTACAGAACTAAAAGTACTCATAATTTGTTACATTGTTGCTTCTAAATTTCAAATATTGTTATCAAACTTTAATATCAAAATATTATTATTAAATTAATAAATAAATTTGGAGATCATTAATAATATAACAATGAGTATTTTTATATTTATCATTCATCAAGTAATTGTCATTCTTTCAGGTTTGGCAAGAAAATGGGGTTTTGTTGCAATGATGGCGCAGATGAATGGGATTTGACAATATATAGTCTTGGTGCTTTGTTATTCTCATGGGAATTTTCAGTGTTTTATGTGAAATATCTACCTGGATATATCTATTACACCAACCTAGGACATTCTTCATGGCAATGTGGATAATGACATACTTAGTTCACACATGTTTTATAACATAGTATATGCATGTTTATGCCACAAGCTTCTCAAATTAAAAAAGTATGAAAAATATAATTAGTTTCATTTTTTTATTATTTCCTTTACCCAAAAGGGCCAAAACAATTGAAACATGCATATACTTGCCTTGAATAACAAAAAACATGAGTTTATTATAGAGTACAATGTGATTACACTAACTGTACAACGCAAATGCATTAAGTATACAAGTTTACATTTTTCATAAGATTTGAATATTTTTTTTTATATGAAATTTCATTCCTAGGTTGTATACTATTACACCAACATAGGACATTCTTCATACGCATTGGTGGATGTTATACATAACTCCCATATTCTATAACCTATAATACTGCGTTTAAATTAAGCTGGCTTCTAATTGAAGTGATGAGTGCCTAAAACACTCATCTTGCACTTTCCTTTGTCAGTTCGTCATTTCTTGTTTATTTATAATAATTTTATAGTTTTATGCATTTAGATCACGATTTTGTGTACGGTGTGGATTCTGGAGTTCATTAGATGGGCGAAACACTGATAGTTTTGAATCGAGACGACGAGGAAGTAGACATCCGTGGCCATCACCACGTCATGATCACCACCTTGTCGTGATCGACTCGAAAATACGCACCTAATCATTTAAAGTCACGAATGGCTCGAAATTAGGGTATCGGGAGGCGTCACGAGGAAGACGCGAATTCGACGGATCAGCGAGAGACTTGGAGGGAAGTGCTCGGGATTTGGACCGTTTCTCATAGTTAGATATTATTTTGGATAATATGATGATCAACATCTGAGACAATTTGTGACGCCCCCAAACCCGGGGGTCCGTTGACTACCTATCAACCCGCGGAATACAAGTGGAGGTCGGGTTACCCGACGCCACTTTAGAAAATCGAGCAGAGTCTCCTTTGTACGGGGCTCTACCCGATTAAAATCACTGCGTGAAACACAATAAAGCGATCCATATATTCAATATATCGAGGGAATCAAATCACATGAGTAATACGGCCACTTAGGCTAGCGATCTCATAATACCATACTAACTATGAATTCAACTTCTCTTACCCAATAGTTACAAAATTTCAAATGTTTTGCTCTTATACAACATATATTAAAATTGAAGGGTGTACACATGTAGATATCAAGTGTCAAGCCAAAGCCACAATCCGGCTTTTCTTCTAATCCACAGTCTCTAGGATGAGCCTTCTCCTCGCACGCTCCTTGTACCTGTGAAAAGGGGGATCCCACAACGGGGTGAGCTAAAGCTCGATGGGGAGAATCGCCACTAAATGGAAGTACTCACCACTAAGTGCGGTCGATGTTGGTTAAAGCAAAGCAGTTTCTGGCTTAAATGCGTGATCTGTGGATATCTACATGACCAACTCGGATCAGGGTCCTCCATAGTCTCTCTCACTCGCTAAGCCTCGTGTAAAGAATTATCATTTTTAGTGAGTGGGCAACCCTCAGTGAATATATATCAATTGGTAGCTCAGACAATTGATATATATTAATTGTTTGTGGACTACCCTCGTGAATATATGTCACATTGGGCGCTCAGACGGTTGATATATTATTTAGTTGTGGACTACCCTCCGATGAATAAATATCAGGCGGGCGCTCAGAGCGGTTTGATATATTATTTAGTTTGGACTACCCTCCGATCATTTAATATTTTGAACTACCCTCCGAACCACTTTCCTCTGGAACTCATCTCATGCACTAACTCTATAATCCTAGGATGTTCCAGTGCATGGAATAAATGTATCTGGGATTATCACAGTCTAATCACATGCCAAACATATCAACATGAATATTTTCGCATAATATCCAATCACACTATCATGTCATGTAATTAATCAATTTCAAGCATCAAAATTAGCTCACTTGGGCTAATATACAAACACAAGCAATTCGATTCGAATTACTTAATCAAGCACATATTTTCCCAAAAATACATTTTTGGGTCACTATTCCCAAGGCGGTAAAACCACAGGGTTTCTTTGTTCCAACCTCAAAACATCGGTTCTGAACCCGCGCTCACGGCATAGACTCCAAATCTAATCAACACGCAATTAACACCCAAAACCCACTGTTTTACACCATTTCGGAGTCATGGAGCGACCACGAGAGTACGCTCCATGTTTAATTTCCAAATTTTTACATTAATTCAATCCCAGGTTTGGGACGATCCATGACCCCTAATGGCCCCAATCGACTCAAACATTCGAAAAGTACTAAAAATGGGAGTGGAAATCAAGTAGGGAATCCTACCTCAAGGAGTTTGAAGAAACTCTTGATCCGAATCAGCGTAGCACACTCCGGCGTAGAGCATTTCTCCCTCTTGTCTGCAAGAAAACTGTAGGCGGTGATTCTCAGGTATTCTACAAGAGAGAGGGACACCATCTCTCTAGCATCATTACAGCTCTTGGAGGTTCGGTTTCAAAATCCGTTTTTGCTCTTTTTGGTTGGATTTTGAAGAGATGCACTATTCCTTTTTTTTGTCATTTAGTGACTTAAGTCAATTTAATTAATTAATTCTCTTATTTCTCGATTTTGACATTAAGCCTTCTCTCGTGATCCATTTTTCGTTATTCTCTCTCATACCACTTATGGTACATAGTACATGTTGTGTGCCTTTCGTCGCATCGAATACGTTGCTTTGAACTGAGTCGCTATCGGCGGCATTAACCGAATCATTTGTCTCAACAAATTGCGAGAAATTTTACGTGCCTAACTAGATTTGTGAGGCGATTTCAGCGGTGCAATCCGTTTTATCATCAGATCTAGGAATTAGTGGGTTAGCAGTAATTAAAATTTTGTAATCAAAATTACGATTTTGCCTTTATTCCGAGAAATTGAATTACCAGATCTTAAATTGCCACTCTTCAAAAGGAATTTCGTCGAAATTCAGAACAATCTCTCACACTCACATGCATATGCAACGTGCACTATACTATGCATCTGAGCTAGTCATTTAATGCTAAATGACCAAACTACGTGCATATCATTACTATGAGAAAGGGATAAGCGGCCGCATCGTGTCTCGCGCCGTGGACTCCTCCTCCACGGTGCCGCCATAGCACTCTCACTAGCCTCCGCGGTCTTGGTCGCAAGACCCGAATATGACTATCAACAATGTATTGGTCCCTCCTCGAGTCCCATCGGTATCGACCTCAATGCGCCCCAATCCACCATGAGCTGGATGCGGGTGCATAATTCGGAGCATGGAGGCGTGAAACTCCTCGTGGACTGTCGTGCTGGGCGATAAGCGCGGCCAGAGTGCGCTACGGTGTCTATCCTCTCGAGTATCTCGAAGATACGATGAACCTCGCGATAACTACCTTTCTCGCCGGGCAGGCCCTCCCCTCTCTTGGATTCACCCTTCAAGGGAAACGTGATCACTAACCTGGAACTCTAGGGTCAGCGTGTACATCCCATAAGCTCTTCTGCGGGCTACGGCGGAGTGAGAAGACTGTGTATCAAGCTCACCTTCTCGAAGTGTCTCTTGGATCGAGGACCGAGTGTTGGAGCTCTCTTCCACGCTTGAGTCGACATAACTGTTGATGCTACATGGCCTCCCCGGCCACAATGCCTCATATGGTGCCATTCGTACACTCGCCTGGTAACTGTTGTTGTAGGCGAATTCCACTAAGTGTAATTAATCCTCTACCCTTATGATCCGGGACACATATTATGACATTGCCCACCTCTAACACCCGTATGTAATCCATACACACGTAACCCTACACAACCCTTGCTTGGTGTGTAACGCGCTAACTCTCGAGGAGTCACAATCGCGACAATCAATGAACATCAGCTCAATCCATGTGCCATGCATATCATCCATTTACCGAGCCCTTGCCGGCCTCGACAGCATCGATAAATTTCCAAAGGGTATCAGACCTGAGTCACCCACAGGCTCCTATCACTCCAACTCTAAGTCTGTAGCGATAACCATGTCCACGTGTTTTAAATCTAGAGCACATAACTTCTCGACACATGAGCCTCTTACATTTCCTGTTTCAACTGAGTCTCATTGGAGCGTAGTCCTAAAGACCTTCGACCCACACTCACCATGAGTGGTGAATGACCATCTGAGTGCACCACTCTGGGTCCACCATGAGCGAATCTCGGAGATCTCTCCTCATAATCCCGACATCAAAATTAAACTCTCACCTATCCTAGGAAAAACATCTATACATGGCTTATCCCTAAAGGCCTTAACCTCCTAAGCCCCAGATCGATGTCGTGTCGGGTATGACAACGGCTAAGGTCTCGATGCGGCGACCGATGGTTGTCGGCTCATATATCCGCACGACGATCAGCGATGTGTTACCGCTGGTCCACGCGCGGCTCTTTTAACTCTGACGTCCACGACTTGACCCACACTCTGGCCCTACGGCCTACGCATGTTGTTGGAAGTGTATATAACACCCGGCCGAAATTGGTTCCTTTGACCCTTTTTAGGGTGTGGAGGGAATGAAGCGTATACTCGTGTCCTATGGCTAAGCTGGGGTACGCATTGTCCCGAGATCTTGGGATCCTGTCTGCAGGGCAATCCCGTCCACTCGGTGCGATCACGGCCCCTAGTCCACGAAACTGAGTGTGAAGCCCAGTCTTACGCCTCTTCCACGAACTAGGAGAAAGGCGATCCTCCCTCTGCATACCAACTTACGTATCAGTGTTCCAAGTATCCTTAATCTCTACATGGTCGGGGCCGCGACCATGGAGTCCATGTCTTGTAGGTGAAGTCCTACGATCCTACCCCGAATGGACAACCCGATCCATCATCGAATCTCTGCCAATACCCGGCCCGATCGAGAAACTACGTATCTCGAGATTGACATTTGGTCTCTCACAGCGCATCAGCTGCCTCAGCCTTCTCTAGGTCGGCCGGCTTCGTGGTGCGACACCACGTGTCCCAAAAAATCTCACACTCAGTAAAGCTAAGCTGCGCATACGCCCGAACTTGGTATCACTGGTGATGGTCTCTCGACCGCGCGTAACCTGATCTCAAAGTGATACTCATGCTCCCACTGTGGGAGTAGATCAAAATGTCATCCCCAAAGACTACGACAAGTGATCTAGATAAGGTTGAGCACCACCATGCATGGTCCCGTAGATACGTAGGCGCGTCGTCGGCTCAAAGACATCACCGTAGCTCAAAGTACTTACAGCGCGTCCTAAGCAGTCTTAGGATATCTGTCTCCCTAACTCTCGGTGATGACAACTTGGTGCGAGAAGGTCTATCTTGGAGATGAACTACCGTACTCCTCTCAGCGATCAAATAAATCATCGATCCTCAGTAATGGGTACCGATTCTGGATCATCTTACTGTTCACTGTGCATAGCCACTTCACGGCCCGAAGGAGTCTTGCCCTCTTCTTGGCCCAGGCAAGGCGCCCCGTGGTGAAGTGCTCGATTACAATAATCCCCTTGTCCCGATAGCCGCCTTAGTTGGACTAGAGTTTCACAACTCAACCGATGCCATCCTATGCGGAATCCCATAGAGATGGTTAAAGTACCGGTGTAACTTCGATACGAAGTCTACATCCTATGTGTGGAGGTGAATCGGGTAGCTCATGCGGAAAAATAATTAGCGTACTTTCATGAACCACTCTGGTAGATCTAAGTACGGTCTCATAGTCCTCTAGGGTAAGGCTCGCTAGCTAACCCATGACTGTCCACTAACACTTGGACTCATATGCGTGCAGGCCAAAATCACGGTGCTGCCCCCTGATACAACACAGTGCGAATCCTGCGTGTGGCGGTAACTCTCTGTTTCATGTCGATAACGACTTAGCCAAGCTGTCAACCAATCCATCCCGAGGATGACATCGAACTCTGACATGTCCATAATCCTCAGGTCCATTGTGAGGAGAGTCCTCGAGATCTCTAACTTCCTTGTGAAAGCCTCGACATATCATAATACCTATTCGCCTAATCCTAGGGAGAATTCACATCTGCAACAGCTCCTCAGGTCTCACAGGATCCTTGCCCATTTCCATCATATTTGGGCCTCATTCTCTGGCACAGACGCGGCTGGTCTAATCTGGTCGTGTCGGAGGCGTCTCCATAGCCTCCTAACTGCTATAGTTACTGCATGAACCAGCCAGTGCCACCATCGGATCTCTGCCCCACAGTGAATGTCGGAGGATGATACGTCATAAACCTCTGGGATTCTTAGGATCTCTGGCCCACTGTATGTTGCTTTGTGCGATAGCGACCAGCGCTACTACTACGGCCTACAAAGGCCCGATCAAATCCGGCGGCGGTCAGTGTGCTCCGGTGGTACGACCCGGTGCCCGGGTGGGCGTCCTCTACGTCCTCGTCCTCTGCCCAGCCATTTATACGATTAACATGGCAACGAATCGTTTAGCTTTCCATTTGATTCTTTAATGTCACGAGATCGCGATTACTAATAGACTTGACAACCATGAGGCGACCGTTCATTTCCTAAGTGGTGCTAAATTTCCAACCACTGGAATTGCATTTATTTCAATGAGTTCTAAACTTTCTTGTTTGCTTTGGTATTCAAAATCTGGTCATCAGTCCCTATACTTACATTTACCCTTTTTCTATCACGCATTTCACTATGCATATAATTTTCTGCAACTCTGCTTTGCGATCACGATTTCAATTGGTTGAATAAACCCAATACGAGTATCTCTCGAAGCATAACCACGGCCACGAGACATAATCATACACACATAACCCGGTGTATTCGCGATTAGTTTTGCATTTAAAAATGTTGTTTTCAACAAAATTTTATTTTCAAAAATTTTATTTTTGAAAATTTTATTTTTAGAAAATTTTATCAAAATTTATTTGATTTTATTTGATTTTATTTGAATTTAATAAATATTATTATTTATTTTTTTCAAAAATTTTTATTTTACGATGAGCGAGTGTTCATTTGGTGACTGAAAAAAAAAAAGTCAGCAATGAGGATCGAGAAATGGGCCAGTGCCGCAGAGTGCGAGCGCCCCGAACACCAACCCGGCGCCCGAGCGCGCGCCCAGCTCGAGCGCGCCTACTTTGCGCCGCACGCCCGCCAGCGCTACGCCGCGCGTCTACGCCTTGCCGCGCGCCCGCATCCGCGCGCCCACGCCACGCTTCCGCCACTTCTTCACCGCGCTAGCACCACCGCGCCCGCGCCTCAGCTCCGCTGCCCGCGCGATACGCCGCGCCCAGCGCCCATGCGAAAACTTCTTGGCGCCACGCTTCAGCGCGCCCAAGCATACGCTTTGCCCGCAGCGGCGCCATGCGCGCCCGGAAACGCGCCGCCCCGTAGCGCTTCGACCCGGCCTTCGGCTTGACCCGGCGGCCGACCCGCAATACAATTCTTTGTATTGCGACCAAAAACTTAACCATCTCGATCCGCGATACAATTTTTGTATCGTGATACTTTGACACTGCAATACCCTCTCACCTTCTGATACAAAACCTTCACGCACCACATTGCTTGCAATAAGAACTTTAATATTGCAATACAATTTTATCATTTTTCTCTGTCTGATTTATCACGATGTATGTCAATTTACGCTCAAAATTTTTTTCGTTTTCATTATAATTGATTTTTTTTTCATTTTTATTTCCAGAAGTGGAAGAATCTCTAAAAATCACCAAAATCAAAATTTTTCATACTCTTTAATACTCAAATAAATTTATAAGAATTTGTTAACCCCATTCTTAAATTTTACACCCCATAAAACCTTAGAAAATTATTTTCTCACTTCATAACCAAATAAAATTTATAAAATTTATTTTCCTTTCGATTTTCAACGAAAAATTTTTTCTTCACTCAAATAAATTTATAAAAATTTATTTTTCTTCTCATTACTATTCAATTCCCATCCAATAAATTTATCAAAATTTATTTTTCTTCCAATTTTCAACTTAGAAAATTATTTTTCATCACCTAATAAGGCAAATAAATTTATAAAAATTTATTCTTTTCATTTCTTTTTCAGTTTTTTTGTACCTTTGTACAGAAGCTCAAAAACATTTTCTAAATATTTTCACACATGCTCCATGTGCTAATCATAACACACACACTACTCATCTTAGATACCCCATGGCATACACCATCATTCATGTTGTATATATTTTTCTTACAACATAATCAATCTCATCACACCACATGGTAAGCACACCATTACTTCAAATTCATCAAATCACCCAAAACACATCAACACTCGTGATTTTAAGTGAGTAATCCCATACCTAAACTCAACATCGAGACCACACCTAGTGGTGATGTTTTACATTCCATGGCCCTAGAAGCCCGAGATTCTCAACCTCCTGGGTTTCACATACCTCGTTCCAAATTCTAGGGCCCGAAGTGGCCCTAGACCCCAGTCCCTCAAAAAATACTGGTAATCGCGGAACACTTTATGCTGATACTAATTTGTGACGCCCCCGAAGCAGGGGGTCAGTTGACTACCGTCGACCAGCGGGAATACAAGAAGTGGAGGTCGGGTTTTTTGCGCCACTTTTCAATCGAGGCGAGTCTCCTTTGAATGCGGGGAGCTCTACGATTAAATACACATGAAACCTGTCCCGAACGGTCAATATATTCAATATATCAAGAGATCAATCCCACATAGGTAATACGTATATAGGCCTGGCGATACTCATAATACATACTAACTATGAATTCAACTATACCCGACAATTACAAGAGTTCAAATGTTTACTCTTATCTGACATATATTAAAATTAGGGAAAATTCTAATACATGTAGATATCGTGACGAAACCACGATCAGGCTTTTCTTCTAATCCACGATTCTCTAGAGGATGAGCCGCTTCTCACCGTCGCTCACGTACTGTGAAGGATCCCACGGTAGGGTGAGCTAAAAAGCTTCGATGGAGAATGTCATGCAAATGAGTACACTCACCACCCCAAGTCTCCGGTCACCGATGTTCAATTTAAACAACATTTCGAAAGCAAAATGCATGATCTACACTTGAATCATCTACATGACGACTCGAATCCGAGTCCTCACCGACTCTCTCACACTTTCACTTTAAGCCTCTCGTATGAAATTATCATTTATTAGTGGGCAACCCTCCGATGAATATATATATCAATTGGTAGCTCAGACAATTGATATATATTAATTGTTTAATGAACTACCCTCAGATGAATATATATCAGCGGTAAAACTCTGGAAGCGGTTGATATATTATTTAGTTAATGGACACTACCCTCAGATGAATAAATATCAAGCCCGGAACTCCAGACGGTTGATATATTATTTAGTTGGACTGCCCCTCCGATCATTTAATATTTTTAGACTACCACTCAGAACCACTTTGCTCCCGGAGCTGATACCATTGCACTACTCCTATAATCTAGGATGTTCCGGTGCATATGGAATCTTGTATGCCGGGTTCCGTCCCGCAGTCCCATCCTTGTCTGGCTTGTGTCAACGTGAATATTTTCGCATAATATCCGATCACCTTATCATGTCATGTAATTAATCAATTTCAAGCATCAAAATTGCTTCGCTTGGGCTAATATACAACCTATAACAATTCGATTAGATTACTTAATCAAGCACATATTTTTCCCAAAATACATTTTTGGGTCATATTCTTTAAGACGATGCAAACCCACAGGGTTCTTTGTTCCCGGCAGCATCAAATAAAACATCGGTTCATATTTTTGAACGATTTCGGCCACTTAGGCCTCGGAAATAACCTTGACACATGATTAACACCCAAGCAACCATTTTACACCATTTTTGGTCATGGGCGACCACGGGCTGCTCATTTGTTTCAAATTTTTACATTAATTCAATCCCGAGGTTTGGAAGCCGTCAACGACCTAATGGCTGATACGACTCGAGCAGTGAAAAGTGTGCTAAAAATGGGGAATTAAATCAGTAGGGAGAAAATCCTACCGAGGGTTTGAAGAAACTCTTGATCACAAGTCAGCGTGGCACGCTTTCAGGCGGCGTGGGGGGCATTTTCCCTCCCTCTTTGTCGCAGAAAAGTGCCCGATGGTCGGATTTGCTTAGATACCCAGAGAGAAGGAGGACACCATCTCTCTAAGCATGTACATTTTAGCTGCGGAGGTTCTGGTTTCCAAAAATCCCGTTTTTGCTCTTTTGGTTGGATTTTGAAGAGATGCACTATTCCTTTTTTTTTGTCATTTAGTGACTTAAGTCAATTTAATTAATTAATTCTCTTATTTCTCCAGTTTTGACATTCGGCACTATCTCGGCCGTCCATTTTCGTTATTTCTCTACTCATACCACTTATGGTACATGAGTACATGTTATTTGTGCCTTTCGTCACATCGAAAATCGATTTATGGCACCCGAACCTCGATGCCTCGAAACGTGTAGTCAGAGCGCTCTCGACAAACCTGCGAATTTTACGTCTTGGCGCTAGATTTGCGAGGCGATTTGACGGTGCAATCCGTTTATCTTCAGGAATCTAGAATTAATTACGGTTTTTAGCGTAATTAAAATTTTGTAATCAAAATTACGATTTGCCTTTATTAGAAATTGGAATTTCTCGAGGTCTTACAATTAGAATCTTATACGATGATGTTTAGATCTCTTTCTAGGGTTATCAAACCTGTCACATCTGATGGATTAAAGTTTGATCTTTCATGTTGATCGGTTTTATTAATTTGTCACATCTACTCCTTTGCATTTCAATTATATGATAATGTCGACGATGTTAGCATAATCGCGGAGATCAGGGTCGAGATGAGGTATTATTCGGGGATACAGATAAGAAGTAGCCTTTAGCCGATTAGGTTTTAATAGAGATATTAGAACACGAAGGTGGCATTTTGGGGTTAAGGAGCAGCTTTAAGCATTTCGAATACGAGGCGAGATAGAGTGCTCCACTGGAATTCTATTCACGAGATAGGCGGATATACCTCGGGGGATATCTAAGTAGGCAAGATCACCTGCGCCATTGACATATTACAAATATATTGAATAACAATATCTTTAGAAAATAATCCATTGAGCGTGATAGAGGGGGGGCTAACCTAGGCGCGGCCCTGGTAATTCACTAGAATCAGTAAGCTTAGTTGTAGTTTCCTTATTTAAATTTTACCACAGAATCATTTATTCGGATACTATCACGAAAAACGCAGAACCTCACGTAGTCAATTCCACCTTTCCCTATGGATGTTCGATATCGATGCGATTAAGTACAACCATATTACTTGGGGCTAATTGCATGCGCACATGGGCATTCATTTTTGCAGCGTTTCGACTTTATCGAGTTTTGGCTGCGGATTCTTGCAGTGAAGGTTTAAATTGATATAGAGAAGTGGTACATAGATAGTATTACGATTTTCGTTACTTTTGTTATTTTTACAAGTCTTTATTAATTTGGTTTGTTAGTTGCATTGTGCGGTCTACGGGTTTCGATAAGTACATGCGACATCGGGAGATCAGTAACGACCCTGTTTGATCCAGGAACGAGAAAGACTTACGCGCAGTTGCGCCGAGAAACGAGAACATAACGGATTAGAAATCCGATAGTCATGGAAAACGAAGAACAAAATCGCGGCATTGAACGGGAGGCGAACCCGCGAGAGAGGCGGGAATGGGAATCATGGAAGGAGATCAAACACCCTAGGCCGTTTATACGGCCCGGATGATCCTTTCATGTTATTAGGCAATTCGTGTTACCGCCATTGTTGTTCGAGACGCGGCGATCGGAGACGGTGCAGATTCAAGCGACAATTTAGGTGAAGTCGGTCCACGATGCGGATGTTTGAGGAATATCTTGTTCCATGGATTACCATGAGAGCAGAACATGCATTTGACTAACTTCCTCGGATTTGCGTACCATCAAGTACAAACGGGTGCGGAAAAGCTCACAAGATTACGGTTGTTCCCACTTTCGCTCGGGGATAGAGCGAGCATTGGCTAACCCCGGTCGGCCACCGGATTCGTTACTACATGGAGCGATTTGGTACAAAAGTTTAAACCAAGTTGCTTTCCACCTTCGAAAATTGCACAACTTGTGCAAGAGATCAAACGTTTGGTCAACTAGAGGGGCTGGCGAGAGGCATGGGACGGGTTTCATGAGATTATTGCGGGAGTGTCCTCACCGCGGAGCTAACCGGATGGATGCGAGTCCACCTTACGTATGATGGTTTGAGCGCTGACCGGCGATGATTGATGCCTCGGTGGAGGAGCAGATGAAGGAAACTCACAGGACCAAGCCTGTGAAATCTTAGAAGATCTTCACGACGGCACTAATCGGTCAGCTGAGAGAGGTACACCGGTGAATGTGGTGGGTGGCACGAGATAATGATAATCTTACTTGGCTGGTGAATCATGTGGCCTGGCCCGACTAAGCGGTTGAGAATAGACAACAAGAGGCGCGGCGGCATGCTCCCTGAGAGAACTAATCCATGGGAATTATGTGGTCGCGTGGCGAACCGCTGTGACACGGGTGTACGTTGGAAACCCTACGGTGGGGCAAGCCCCGGTGCGTGTCGAGGTTTGTCGGAATCGTCACGCGGCCCGAGGGCCGTATGGGGGTACTTGTGCAAGAATCGGAGATGAGGGGACGAGGGTGGGCGTAACAATCGGGGCAGCATAATCAAAACAATCAAGGGTATGGATGGCGAAATAACCATAACAATATGCCCTCAAACCGAGTGAATGAACCACCCTCTGAAAAAAAAAATGGATTTAGAGCAAGCTCTTGCACAGATGTTGACTTCTCATTCCGCTTTCATGAATGAGACTAAAGGCGGGCTTTATGCAACGACAAAAGCAATAGGTTCCAAGCAATCAAGGCGGCCTGGTGAGAAGCTTGGAGGCACAAATGGGCCAAATGGCAAACTTGTTGACAGAAAGGCAACAGGGTTCGCTACCAAGCAATTCAGAAGTAAACCCTAGAGGAGAAGGGAAAGAGTACTGCAAAGCTATCACTCTAAGGAGTGGAAAAGAGTTGGAAATCGAAGAGCGCCACTAGCCGATAGAAAGTGAAAATTAAGGGAGGAGCAAGACCAAAGCATCCCCCAAAAAGGACGGATGCAAGATGAGCAACCAGAGATACGAAGCGGTCGAAGATAATAAAATTCGGGGAAGGAGCAATGAAAGCAGAATAACGGATGAACTGTCATACGATTCCGTATCCTCGGAGGTTGAAGAAAGGGACTTGATTAAGAAGCAATTTGCGAAGTTCGCTTGACATCTTGAAGCTACATATTAATACCACCCTTTTTGGAGCGGAGAACATGCCAAGGATTCACATTAAAATTCATGAAAAAGATCTTGCGGTAAGAAGAAGTTGGAGGGGCATATATGGGACCATCGCCTTGGTGAGGAATGCGATTCACCGTCTGCAAAAGAAACTTCCCTAAAACTTGAGACCGGAGTAAATTGCTATACAGTTCTCTATAGGGGGAATCGGGTATCGGGAAAAACCTTATGTGACTTCAGGAGGCGAGCATCAACTTGATGCCACTCTCGAATGTTTAAAAGGCTTAAGTTGGGAGGAACCGAGAATCGACCACTTGTCGATTCTGACTTGGGATGAGATCCATACCAACACCCTGGGGGTGCTAGTCGAAAATGTGCTGTAGCTAAAAGTTGGTAAAGTTCATCCTTCCGACGGTTTGTCGTGGACATGGAAGAAAGGCTGACTGGTCCCCATCATGCCAGTAGACCTTTCCTAGCCACGGGAAAAGCTGAATCAATGTGCGAAGGTGAACTGGCCAGAGTCGAGAGGCGAGATCACTTTCCATGTCTTCCAACCCACGAAGCACCGGATGATGATCAAATGAAGATATCTCGAACTTGATACACGAGATTTTGCGGCGATGAGAAAAAAATTTCGAGGGATAAGCGAAACATTGCCTGAGAAAGACAACGAGAGGAAGGCGAGGAGCATATCTGTGAGAAGAATATTTCATGCACCTTGAGCATTGGGTGTGAGCAGTATAAGGATGCGCATAAGCATTTCGGTTTATCTAAGTGTCTTGCACGGTGAGGTCGAGGTCGTTGAGCTAGCGACATTAAACATAACGCTTCTTGGGAGGCAACCGTGTTCAGCTTTCCCTTTTTGTTTGGCTCGAGTTCTATTGTTATTTCTGCGATAATGGAGTTTCGGCTTTATTTGTGATTGGTATTTGGTTTGTTTGTTTACTTTCGGGATCTTGCGGATCTGCGGTCGGGGGAGGGATTCGTTTCAACTACGCATTACAAGCTCATAGAGTCACAAGTACGAGAGAGGGGGTTCATGTTCATGAAATCTTCAACATGCTCTAATTTTTCTCGACGTGGATTTCCCACGTCGCGGCGATCAAATCAGCACCCTACGTCACGCGTCGCTGACTTGAGATTTCCCCACGTCGCTGACGTCAAATTAACTACCCTACGTCACGGCCGCGGCGTGTGTTTTCAACGTCGCGGCGTCAGGCATGTACACCCCTGCGTCGCGTCCGGCGTGTCTTTTCCGCGTCGCGGCGTGGTTTGCACGCAAGCCTGCGTCGCGTGGCGGCGTCATCCTCCGCGTCGCGCGTTGCCTAGTGGCTCTGTCACGTCAGCGGCGTCACTGCCGCGATCGCGGCGTCACCCTTGAATCGAGTTCATTTTTGGCTCTTCACCTCACACACCCGAATCGAAACCACAGGCGTCGAGGCACCGGCCCTCCGCCCAGGACTGTCGGGCCTTTGTTCTGCGGTCGGTCGACATTGTTCTCGAGCCTCCATTGTGCTCCCTACGCGGGCCACCCTCTTCCCAGTTAGGGTCATTTGTGGCATTTCTCACTTATTAACTCACCCGATTTAGCTTAATGGAGTCGCATTCTAGGGTACCTTTGTACTCCAGGGTGGTTTCGTGGGCTTATAAGTGTTCCTTAGAGTATTTTTAGGTCTTGAGTCTTGAGTTAGGAATTTGAGTCTTGAGTCTTAGTTAGTTTTTCTAGCACATTAGGTGTTTGTGTTTTTGTCAGTAGTGGGTTGCCCACTTTGGGACCAGCACCACGCGTGTTCTAGGTCGGTATGTGCGAGAGAGGCGGATTACTGCCAAGCGGTCGGGCGGTCTGGGACCGACCTGATCGATGCCTCACGTTTACTGCTTGTAGCGAGTCTTGCCGTCAGTTTAGCACAATTTGCAAAAACCGATCCTTCATTAGAAGGGTTCATCACCCGATGATTTCTTGAAGGCGATCGGTAGGGGTGGCGTGCCTTATGCGACCCACACGTCCAACGATGGCGTAGTGCGTGTGAACCCTGCGTAACCTCGCCTCCCATGTCACCAGGTCGGGGGTGCAAGGTGTATTGGTGGAGCTTTGGTGCGGGTCGATCAATAGCTCTATGGCCTAGAGCATGTCCAGTTCTTGATCCAGCTCGCGAGCATCCGGCCTGCTGGTCATCAGCGTATTGACCAGGCCGGGGTGAAGTGGAGGATCCCGATAGTCTCGAGGCAGCGCGGTCGATTTGAGGCCAAGCATTTGGCTGCCATTCCTAGGTTTAGCATCACTTCATCACTTGGCGTCTTATCAGGCGGCGAATGTGTGTGGGTAACGACCCGGCGTTCCACCTTTCGGCAGCGTCATCGAGGATATACCGGCGATGTTGGGCGGGTTATGAAAGGAGACCGATCCTCCTCCCAGCGGAGCCAGCGAAAGCGAGCACAGGGCTGCACTACGATCTTTGGCTTGTGCGAGCAAGCGAAGTGTCTCCGAAGCGACAATGAGCACGGCTTCATCGTTAAGGCCATATCGGTCAGCGGGACACACACAGTGTCATGACACGAGGGAGTCTGACTTCAGACCCGCGAGCCCTCGAGACGAGGGCGAGCTCACGGGTGTCGAGCTCGCTTTGGATTCTGGCGACACCCGAGGATGACATAGGTGGTCTCGTCCACCCCTCGCCCCACCACCGGCTGACGCTGTGGCCGGGTTTCTCCTCCTCCTTCACGTCTTGAGGACCGGTGGCTTCTCGCTCCGGCGTTTTTGCGCGTGCAGGATGAGACCGAGGAAACGCCGAGTCCTCGTTGCAGATATGGGCGTTGCGCGTCTTGACATGCGGGGCGATCTCTGGCAATCGGGACCATCATTCTCGGCGACGGCGATCCCATGCGAGGCCCAGGCTCACCGGCTCGGCTGCCAGGCCTGCACCACCTCCGCGCGTTGATCTTCGAGGGGAGTCCCTTACTCTCTATTGTTTATATCTTACCCGGTGGGGACAACGGATATTTTTGTTTGGGGGATATTGTTGATGGTGCCTGTTTTTGGTTTTGTTTAGGGTACCCCATGTTTTTGTTCTTATTTATTGTTGTTTGATTCAGTAGTATGGTATTTTTTTAGTTTTACATTCGCATATTAGTTGTGTTTTTGTTTTTAGTATTGCATACGGTTAACAGGTGGTGTTTATGTTTAGTTTTAGTTTGTTTTTACATCACACTTTCATGTTAATAGGTCGCTGTGTGAGTTGTTTGCGTGTGTTTTAGGATTTTTTTTTTTGCATGTAGTGATCGCATACATGTGTGCCATTTGGATATTGAGAGGATCAAATTTTGGTTGAGTTCACTATATTGTTCAAATGCCATTTGGCGAGTGCTTTCATTGAAGTGGGTTTGAATAGTTGAAGAGGGCTAGAGCGTGGATAATCCGGGGTGTCAAGAAACCGATTCCATAAAAAACCCTATCACACTCACTGGTAGGCTTTCGGTATGCATGGGTGCCCGAACCCGACTACTAAGTTACGGTGCTGAGAGGTCGAACCATTTGAGTGATGGGACACCCTAATCAAAAGAGGATTGCCATCGAGCCCCGACAAAAAGAGAGAAAAATACAAAAACAATGAAAAAGAAAGAAAAAGAAAAAAAATATGACACAAATAGGTATATGCATAGGAATCGCGGGATCATCGATCGGAATCAGGGCACGATCGAGGGGCTTTATCAAAGCCTAATGCTGAGAGCGGCGAGGAGTCATTGACACCCGCTGCGCTACGTAGGACGAGAAGATGGATCATTCCACGCAACTGGGCGCCTGAGTTTGGTTGGTGTTCGAGTGGATTTGAAGGAATTGAATGCTGGTGCCCTTAACGACTAGTGAAGTCACTGGAGTGGATCCAGCTCACGGGACTTACTCGGCTAAAACTTCTTGGCACTAGGTCTTCTTCCATTTTGTTTAGGTGCGTAGGAGATTTTCTAAGTATGAGGACATGAATAAATAGATTAACGTTCCTATCCTTTCCTAGTTAACTTCTTCCTAATAGGCGAGTTGAGCTTAAGTTTGGGGGTATTGGAACCTAGGCATATTCTGGAGGTCATTCACTATAAGCACATAGGGGTTTTTGGGAAAGGCTATTGAACACCATGGGATTTGATGCACTAGTCAGTTTCACCTATCTCAATCGAATTTGCAGTCAAATATCTGTATGCCTTCACTTTGAACATCGAAGCTAACGAGTGGTATGTGAGTCGGTCAATTGATCCCTATTTTTCGGCATGTGCATCTTGTCTTAGTGTTAGTTACATTATCAATCGGGTGTTGTTGTGTCACGTCAAGAGTCGGTTTCTTGCTTGAGAGACAGCTTGGCTTAAGTTCAGAAGTGTGATGAGTGCCTAAAACACTCATACTTACACTCCAGCGTCGGTTAAATCGTACTACATTTATTTTATAACCGAAGATTTTATAGTTTTGTGGCTAGATCCGCGATTTTGTGTGCGGTGTGGTTACGGGTTCATTGGAGGCGTAAAGAAGCGGCTTTGGGGCGATTTTGGAACAATGAGGAGCGAGAGCGAGAGTGGCTGTCATGTCGCGGCGATCACCATTAAGCCCGTCCTGCGTCGGCGGCGTCACCGCGTCCGCGAGCGTCACCGCGTCACGGCGTCACCGCGTCGCGGCGTGCGACTCGAAAATCTGCGCTGTCGTTTAAAATCTGGAATGAACCGAGAGAGTGGGGGTATGTCGGAGGCGTGCGAGAGAAGGCACGGAATTCCAGAGCAGATCGACAGAGACTTGGAGGAAGTGCTCGGGATTTGGACCGTTTCTCATAGTTAGATATTATTTTTTTGGATAATATGATGATGTTTTTAATACTAGACAATTTGATCTTTTCTCTGATGATGTTAGATCTGCTTTCTAGGGTTACATCGAGCCATGTCACCTCCTGATAGTTAAGTTTGATCTTTCATGTTGTCGGTTGTTATTAATTTGTCACATCTACTATACCTGCATTTCAATTATATGATAATACGGCCAATGTTAACATAATCGCCTTTGGAGATCCAGGGTCGAGATGAGGGAGTATTCGAGGATGCAAAGGTAGAGTAGCCTTTGTAGGTCGAGTTAATAGAGATATTCCGAACTTTGAAGAAGGTGGCATTTGGGGTTAGAACCTTTGGCATTCGGAATCTGGGAGTCGAGATAGAGATATGCACTCGATTATTCACGAATGGCGGATATACCTCGAGAGGATATCTCGTAGGCAAGATCACTTGCGCCATTGACATATTACAAATATATTGAATAACAAATATCTTTAGAAAAATAATCCGTTGAGCGTGTGTGTTGTGGGACCAAAACACGTAATGAAATTTAGAACTTTTATTACCAAGGACTATTATCACAATCCCGACAGCGACGCCATAAAACTTGTTGACGCAAAACAAAACACGTGCAAACCACCAGTCTCTTAGAGTAAATCATCATTTTTTTTTTAAAAGTTGGTTTTAGTGCGATGATACCCATGAGTGCACGAAGATTAGACAAGTAATGAATGGATTTAGAATCGAGATATCCGTCCCCACAGGGGTCCTGAGGGTGCCACAAGATCCTTCACCGAGCTACTGAATTTCAGTACCCTACATTTGGACTACGAATGATGGCGGGATCCCGACATTAATGTCTTTGGAAAAATTGAATCAAGGAAAATAAATGAACTACCGGCATCTTTAAAGAATAGAATAAAGAATAATGAATTTCTGGCAAGAAGCGAATCTTGAGAACGGTTGTATCCTCCGGAAGACACGAGTAATAAGCGGTTATAGTGAAGACTATCAATTCCTGTAGTTACTTCTAATGAAATTTCTTGATTAACTCCGGAGTTTCAAAAATCACGTCCGGTTGTAGTACCAATTTGAATCTCTTAAGTACTCCATTTCGTGCCCAATTTATGACTGATTCTGCAGAATATATAGAAATTAGACCAACCTGCACAGAGAGGGACTTCCTTAATCTGGGTATTTTTCTTTTACAATACTTCAACACCAATTTTGTAATTTGTAAACCTTAGCTCCAGTTGTCGGTCGAAGCAAAGGATATCTGACTTCCATATTTCTCCTCTCGAGTGCAGAATAGATCAACCTTTCATGATTAGATCTCGGCTAACACAGGGATTGGCCTCACCATCCGAGTGAGGTGAACTCTTTGGTGCAAAATAGATAACTCATTCAACTCGTTCTTGATTTCCATTGAGAAAGAGGATTTATCTAGTGAACTAAAGCTTCAAGGGATCCCACACAATAAGCCGGGTTAATATACCTTGAAAAGTATACATTACTCGGGAGTGTCTTCCACTACTGTCACTCAGAGGACCTCCTTGAAATCGAGCAATAGCGCAAATCTTACTTGGGGTAACTAAGGCGATATTCGGATCGAGAGAACATAAACCAAAACCAGGAAATAATTTATTATTGAAATTAACCAGCTGTGAAAGACTACGAGAAAAGAATGTAGAGGTCGACCATGCGTTCACTTAATGGAAGGGTGGATTTCACTGCATTCTTGAATTACACGATGCGGCATTCTGCGATCATGAGAATGGCGTACCCAGTGAGCGAAACTGTCAATTCAGAGAATTTAATACGAACTGAAACATTCGGGTAGTAATTTGAAAATTAAATGAATTACGCATTCGACATTTCCAACGATAACATCGGATTCGAATCTGACGAAAAAAATAGAGCTTTTAGTCACGAAAAGCTGACGGAAATGAAAAATTAAGAAAAGAGCCAAAAAGAAAGAAAAATAAAGAAAGAAAATGAGCTTTGGCTATCCGGACTTTCTCGTGCGTGACAGCGGCTGGCAGAATGAGGTACGGATAGGCTGCGTATTTATAGGGTTTTCGGTTGGGGCCTAATCCCGATGTAACTGTTGTGGATTTTTTGATATCAGGCCCGAGTCACTTTGTTCAAGTCGCGACCCACGGTTCCTTGTCATTGACATCGCCGGTCGCGACCTCGATGGCGCTCGCGACTTGAAGCTTACTTCCCATGTATGATTTAGTCATTCTTGGTGTGCGACATCACCATCTTGCCAGCGACGTCTTCTCATGTCTTGCGGGTTTCAATTGTTTCCTGATGTCGCGGCGTCGATATCCTTATCCGCGACGCCTGGCTGAAATCATCTGCGGTCTTAACTTATGTCGCCGGATGTGGCGACGCTTCGATCTCTTATTCGCGACATCATGCCAGTCTGCGAGGCTTTCGGCGGCGGATTGCTTCGTCCATTGGCGACCCCGGCTGATATCGTGACCTACGCTGCGAAACTGCGCTTCAACGTGCGGTGCAGTGTGGCACGACTTCGATCTGCCGTCGGCGGCGCGCCGGCTTGTGGCTTCGCGGAATCTTCTCTTGATGGTTCTTGATGTCGTGACTTGACTCTGGCGTGACATCATCAATGTCGCGACCTCGATCCACGTCGCGACTTGGCAAGGAATGCGCGACCCAGCTTCATCAGTCCCGAAACCTCTCGTAGCTTCACAAGAGTGTTTTACATTTATCGAGCTTTCTCATCTCAAATGCGACTTCAATTGTTGTCGCGACTTCCAAGAATCCTTTATCGCGATATGATTCCTCTTAGCTCACGATTACCCTTCATTCTTGATCACGTACTTCTTGTCGCTACATCAGATTCGCCTTTATTCTTTTACAATTGTCCACGGCTTTCGAATTTGACGTAATGCGGCTAGCTGCATCAATGGTCGCAGTTCTTTTTATTTACGCACTTTGCCATTATTTGCGCACTGCCTGTGCTGTATTTTTTACCACCACTCTTTCTCTCTTCACACTAATAACAATTTGGTGAGTTTCTTCATATTTACGTATATTAATTATTCATTTCTAGATGAAAACTAAGAGCAGAAAAAACGGACTAAAATAGATGACTTTTAAGCTCATCAGGCATTGATAAGGGAGATTTAACCACGGCGCCAGCACCATTAATTACTAAAATCAAGCTTAGTTGTAGTTTCCTTATTTAATTTTACCCTAGAATCATTTATTCGGATATTATCGGCGAGACCTCGTAGTCAATTCACGCTTTCCACGTGGATCGATATCCGTGCGTTAAGTACAGCACATATTACTTGGGACTCTGCGTTGCACTTTGCGCACATAGGCATTCATTTTTACACGCGTTTTTCGGCTATCATTAGCGGTATGAAAAAATATAATTGGTTTCATTTTTATTATTTCCTTAACCAAAAACAATAGAAGCATGCATATACTTGTCTTTAATAACAAAAAACAAGGTTTGTTATAGTGTACAAAACGATTACATTAAGCATTACAAAGAAATATTAAGTATACAAAGAGATTATTACAAAGTTTATGTTTCTCATAGAATTTGAATATTATTTTATATGAAATCTTTACTACATGTCCATCTCATGTGGTGGAGCGCTCATCGGTTCAAACATGTAAGAGGCATAGGGTGGAGGGGTCCTAGGTTCTAGTCCCGATGGAAACTTTTCTCTAACTTATAACTAAAATGTTTAGCTTTAAAAAAAATATATATCTTTACTATATCGTTTGCTAATACATCGATATGGGACATTCTTCACTTGCATTGATGGACATTATAAATCAAAAAATTGCAATCAAATGCATATTAATCAAAAGGTATAATGAAGATTATATAAGTGTGAAATATTTTCTCATTTCTCATTGATAACTTAACAACTAATTGACTGTAAAATATTTTCAAATTTCACTCGTTATGAAAATCTAATTAATCAAAAAATGTAAATTTTAAAGATTTATTGCCATTTTATTTTTATTAGATTTTTTGTTTTTATGTAATTAATATGTTAAAAAATTGTTATTATATTAATAATATTAACTTTATTTAATAAAAAGTATAATATTATAAATTATCTTCAACTTTATTTAATAAAAAATTAATAATGATATTATAAACTAAAAGTAAGAATGTTGGTCACTTAAAGTATCAATGTTTTTGTCATTTTTAGCTATTAAAATATTAAAATATTGTTACTTTCACACACTAGTGTTATTACTTTCAATTTGTAACATTGTTATTTTTAATTTTTCTCACTTTACCCAAATATTGTTTTTCAAAATTAAATATTTAATTGATTATTTTAATTTTCATTAAATTAAATTGAATAACAAATGTTATTATATCATTTTTGTTTGAAAAAAGTTCACTCTGTGAATAAATATTTTTTATATGCATTTCTTAAAAATTTGGTTGCAAAAATTCAAGTTTAAAATATAAAAATTAAATCATAATATGAACATTATAAATAAAAATTATTATAAATAGTAAACAAAACATAATATTTTATAATTAAGACATTTTATATTATCATTATTATTTAAAAATATTAATATTTATTTATATATTTTCTAAACTATATGATTGATACAAATGATATACTTGAATGATGAAAATATAATTCATTTAATACATTAATTACAAAAAATAAAAACCTCCATAATTTAAATAATAGAAATATTAAATATCTTGAAAAGCAAAAAAAATAAAAGGCTTTTGATTAAGTAGATTTTCAAATTTAGAAATTATTTTATAAAATTAATTGCTGTTAAAATAAAAATAATTTTTAATAGCAATAAGATGTATTGTAAAAAAACAAAAATAAAAGATGTTTGTCATTTAACTTTTCCATTTCACTCTCTTTATGTTCACCTTCTTTTCTTTTGATATTGTCTTTCTGTTCAACTTCTTTTCTTTTGATATTGTCTTTATATTATCTTGAAGTTCTGATTCTTCTAGAAGATGTTAAAACTGTGGATTGAAATTCTTACTTAGAATCAGATCACTTAAATCCCCTAAAAACCAAACATACCCTTAAGATCATAGTTGACATTCTACAAACTAGTAATTAAAACAAAGAGTTATGTTTCATGCTTGATTTCACCAGATCGTTAGGCAATATTATTGGTTGTAATTGCCAAGTACTTGGGGTGCTGAAAATGATAATGAAAAGAGAACATTTAAATTTTTCCTCTGTTGACATATTTGCCTTTTTTTTTCTTTTGATGTTTGTTTGGCATCTTAACAAATGGATGGAGGGTACTTCATTTCATTTCATTTGGTGCAGTTGATGTTGATATTAATGTTAACATATATAAATGCATTTCCGTATAGGGCATGGCATGTTTTGGAAATATTGTCAAAGTACCACGGCATGATTAGCTCATTATCATTATTGCCGACAATAAATAAATGAGAAGAAAAGCCATTCGCTTCTCTTGGTTTACAAACAGCTGTTATTACAATACATTATTTGTCCAAAAAAAATTTATGAAGCATGAGTGTTTAAAATATTATATAAACATCCCTTATATAAACTTCCCTTGTTTAGAGTATGCTGTTCTGTAGCCTTAATTAAAGGATGTCAAAAATTTATATATAAAAGATGCGGCATAAGTGTAAGAATTAATTAGTGTCCAACAAAAATCAATCAATTTCTGAGCATCCAAAGAGGCGAGAGTGAATAATGGGAAGTTCACTTATCAAACTCATCTCCATCTTCTTCATCCTCATCACCATCTTCACTTCACAAGCAGCTTCGCAATCGGATGAATGCGAATCCAGCAACTTAACGCTGCAACAACAAGTCGAAAAGGCCGCTGCCGCGCAGAAAGCGCTCATAGCCATAGCCTCAATATTGGTGACAAGCATGATAGGCGTGTGCTTGCCTCTTTTCTCACGTTCGATCCCGGCTTTAAGCCCTGACCGCAACCTATTCATCATCGTCAAAGCATTCGCTTCCGGGATCATTCTGGCAACCGGGTTCATGCACGTGTTACCGGATTCCTTCGACATGCTGTGGTCGCCATGCTTGACGGAAAATCCATGGCACAAGTTCCCCTTCACTGGCTTTGTGGCAATGCTGTCTCCGTCTTTGCTAATGGTCGATTCGATAGCCACGAGTCTATACACCAAAAAAAATAAGGCTGGGATTATTCCGGAAGACCAAGTTGCAGATGAGGCTGCAGTCACTACTACTCAGGGCCACTTCCATGGACCCAAGATCGGAACTGAAGGCTCACAGTTGCTACGTTACCGCGTTGTTGCCATGGTAATTACTTCTTTCTTTTTCTAAATTATTAATTAGCACTATACTAATATATACATATATATATATATATATATATATATATATATATATCTCTCTCTTATATATATATATACATATATATAAAAGAAAAAAAACATGTTAAAGAAAGTGATTTTGTTATGTTTTTCGTTTAACTAATTTAAAAAAGAAATATAAATAAAATTGTTTATAGACTTCCTATTCTTAAATTATTTAATCTTTATAATGATGGGTAAAAATAAATAAAATGTGTTTGAGATAGAAAACTAAAAATTAATTTATCAAATTTTTGGGAACCAAATATATATATATATATATATATATATATATAATATATATATATATACTTACACGTTTTCTAATCTATTGATATATTTTCCTCAATTATACAATTTAAGAATTTCTTAATACTTTTAATAGTTTTTGGAATTGTTTATTTTCTAAGATGAATAAAATCAAATACGAAAAATCATTTTTGGAAAAAATTTATTTAGTACTTTTCAAAAACAGAAAATAATCATTTTATTTTCTTTGATTATTTAGAGGAGAAAGAGATTTAATGGACTGACTAAACCTAATCTTTTAGGATGTTAAATTTTGAAAAACGGACTTCCTTTGTGGTAATCTAGCCCTGCCTTTGATCTTTTTGAAACAACTCATTATGAGTTTCACATCATAGGTGGGTTTAGCTAGAGGGTTTACATAACTAGTGGGTTCCTCCCTTTTTATGACTATCTTTTAATTGTCTTTCCATTTCAATAGTCTTTCCATTTGGTAGTTATAAGCCCAATACTTCAGTTGTTAAGGGGATGAAACTTCAATAGTTATAAACCCAATAGTCATTACACATTTGGTAGTTGACCTGTTCATGGAGAGGCAAACCAAATAATTTCAATAGTCTCCATTTATTTTATTTTCTTTATTTTTCCTTGACTGCTATAAATTGTTCATGAATAGCCTGTCACCCTAAGAGTTCATTTGATCAATAATCCGATTATTATACATAACTTATATAATGTTATTTATCTAAAAACAAAAAGAAGTATAAGACAAACCTTACAGTTTGATGCGTGAGTAATTAATATTGATCAAATTGTAATCAATATATGGTCCTTAGTTTTCAAAATGAAAGGGATGTGTGTGGCTTAAGTCAAAAGAAAAAAAATAGTTTTCAATTTCATCATGTTGATCCTATCCGCTTAATGTAATATTATGTTTTAAATCACATCATACTCACCTTAGCTAAGCACAATTACTAGATGACCGCTTATAACTTCAACTAATAAAATATAGTGACTTCCAACCTACTTCCATTAAAATATCTTATCAACTTATCTCCCAATCAATTTTAATAAAACTGAAATGCAATAAAAATAAAATAAAAATTGTGAAGCGTCGATTCAGGGATAAAGTTGACAGCACTGTCGGCCGCGGAGTCCCGATGAATTCCGGGATAACGTCTGTATTTGTTATTAATCTGCGTTTATCGAATCAGTATTTTAAATAAAAATCGGATAAAGTCTCGCTTTGTTACAGGAATTTCTACTTCGGTATCTGGCACGTATATAATATTATGATATGTCAGATTCCCGGGGTCTCAGCCAGAAGTAGTATTGACTAGCACGAGTGTCTGTCATATCCCCCGATATATACATCGCTTTCACAGAGAGGCTTCGTTCGTTCGCGTTTTGATTAAAAAATATGAGAATAAAAAACTTAGTGCACGGTTCGTAGAGTCAGATCACAACCACTAACTTCTGTAATTACCTCACCAGACTATTTAGACAATAATCCCAAATTATACAAAATACTTTTTACAAAGGAAATATCAAGACCACACATCAGCCTCCTTCATAATCACGGTCTCGTCAGAGCGCTGTCTTCTTGTACACCCCCTGTACTTGAAAGGGGGTCCCACGACGGGGTGAGCAATGCCGGTGAAAATTTTCCTATAAGGGCTAACTGACTAAATGCATGCGATGGCATTAAATACGTCAAATGCATTCCATTCGAGAAAATGCGATCACATATGGAATATTTCGTGTCGTAAACGAGATGAGACTCACCATTACGTAACGAGAAAGTCTAACAGCTGCCAGCGCGTCTGATGCAAGTGTGAAAACTAGTCGTTAGTGTTCGCTGATGACTTAACCCATTGGACAACACTCCTAATGACCGTTTTAATTTATCCCGTCTAGTGTGTTTATTTGGGTACTTAATTTCAGGAATTACCAGCGTAGGCTTAGCAACGCTTTCAACACTCAGCGAATTTTAAGTAGCTAGATTCATAAGGTTTAACTAAGAATAAAATTTAGAATCTTTTCGAAGTGGAGGGATCTGGCATCTTCTTCCACCCCGAAACACAAATTTATTATTATTATTTTATGCACGTGAGTCCCAGAATTTTGAGCGTTGTGTCACAATTTCGAGCTCAACTACGCGTCGCGAATGGTGAATAACCAATACCATGCACCGCACTTTGATTCGATGCGATGTGATGCGATGCGTATGAAATGCGTTTATGTCGTTTAAATGTATATCATGTTATATCAAATTACATGCCGCGATGAAACTCACTACACAATTTTTCGATACTTTACATTCACCAAGAATGGTGAATAGCAATACCGATACCGTAGCGCCCATTCGATGCGTGTGATCGTGCATATGAAATGCATTTATGTTATTTCATCTTTATAATAAATGTTATATCGAGTTAATGCGCAATGAAGCTACATCTGACATTTCAAAAACATGGATAATTATATTTATACATATAATTTACATCCATCAAATAGTATATCTCAACTTTGCAATATTTTTACACACTTAGCATGTTGTTTCGTTTCATGATACTTGTAGCAAAAATAGTATTTGAGTCTGGACCACGTAAAAACAAAGGCACCTCCGGTCCCTTCCAGCATTATGAACCAATTTTTGGTTCATTTATCACCCAATCACTGAGACACCAAAACTCACAACAAAACCCGAGGACATTAGTCTCGGGATCGAAAAACTTTATGGAGAATAAGAGCGCATTAGAAACATGGGTCCCAGGCTGGCTGTTGATCTGAGGCACGGACCTGGCTCTTTTACATTTCAGTCAGTTGGTACCAAGGAACAGACCACTAAGTTGAAGCGACTTTGGCTGTAGTGTCAAGGTAGGAGGAGACTACTTTTCTTTTGAGTTTTGGGCAAAGACACAGTTTTGAGTGGGCAGCTTGAGCCGACCAGATCCACCTTCACTAGAGTGGATCAGATCTGGTAGTACCTGGCAAGAAGCAGAACTACAACTTGGGAGCACTGCTTCAACACTTCTCTACTTTGCTGAATTCCCCAAAAATGACACTCTCTTGATATTGTTTCTTCATTTATTTATTTATTTATTTATTCATTTGATTTTTATTTTCTCCATTTGACACATGGCTCATGTGAGCCATTCATACAATCTTGAGTCACTTCTTCTGTGTCGTTTATCGTGTCGTAGTGATTCGTCTCTATAGTGATGTGTGTCGTTATTTTTGTGTGCGTGTGACAGCGCCGAAAAGCGTAAAGTCGCTGTCTTTGGAATCGACGAATTTGACCAGGGAGTAGCCCAGATTTCGCGAGGGCGAGAGGTGATCGTGAAGTCGGGTTCGTCGTCAAAATCCCCAGAAAATTCCGGTTTTTACTTAGAAATACCGTTTACCTGTTTAGAAAAATTGAAATTTTCCTAGGTTTTACAAAAATTAAGATTAGAAAATTTAAATTAATCCTTTAGTTTAATTGAAATGCCATTTTCCTACCTCTTTTAGTTTAAATGAATCCTTAAAATTTAAAAGCATTCCTCAACTGCACTTAACTATGTTATTCGCTAGCAGGTGCTTGAACTGGGAATTGTGGTTCATTCGAGTGGTGAAGTAGGGCTCTCAATGGGAGCCTCAAACAATAACTCTGCACCATAAACCTCTTGTGGCAGCCCTCTGCTTCCATCAGATGTTTGAAGGATTGGGCCTTGGTGGCTGCATCCTTCAGGTAATCGCTAATAAATCTATACATGTATACTATATTATATGTATGTTCCCCTCCATCTAATGAGAAATATGTTGCATATATACAATGAATCCAGGCTGAGTACAAGTTTTTGAAGAAGGCTTTGATGGTGTTCTTCTTTTCTGTGACAACCCCATTTGGGATAGCGCTTGGGATTATCCCATCAAAACATATAAAGAAATAAGCCCTACCGCACTTATCACGTAGGACTACTGAATGCTTCATCTGCTGGGCTTTTTATTAACATGGCTTTGGTGGATCTTCTCTCCGGCTGACTTCCTGGGTCTAAGTTGCAAGGTAGCATCAAGCTTTGAATTAAGTCTTATATTTGCAGTTCTTTTAAAGGTGCACAGTGGCATGTCTCTTATGGCAAAATGGGCTTGATCTTTCCATCTATGATCTGTAACTTCTTTTGAATTTCAACTTTGCATGTTTGTAGCTTTAACACCTATTTATACCTCAAGCTAGCTCTGGCAAAAAGCATTCATGTGTTGTCTTGTAATCTCCCTACATATTAAACATCTTTTTCCATGTATATTAGCTTGCTGGTAGTTTGTTCTCTCTATGTTGATCAATTTGATGCATACTATACTTCATTTAAATTTTATTTTATGTTCTGATGGTATTGAGTACAGATTTCAACCATTAAGTTTTTACAACCAGAGTCGAATGGGAGCTCTGTCCTCGTGTCGCTGCTGGCTGAGTCGCAGTGATCTAGGATCCCGGTATTCAATGGGCTCGAGGCCTTGTGTAGGAGCCCCATCGCCGCCCCGTGCCGACCCGACCCAGTGACGGATCGAGCGAATGCGGAGCTTGCGGTCTGGCTTTTGTTTCGATCGATTACAAAAAAATTCAATAAATGTGAATACATTTCAATGCAACGCATTTCAAATACTCATTGGGTATGCGTAAAAAATATACATTAAACATTTTTGCGGAAACTAAACATTTTGCGGAAGGCCTATCATTTTGGGATAACTCCCACATTTGTACCATTATTTACAAAATTTATCAAAGTTTTCAATATCAAACACATTTACAAAATAGAATCAAAGTTTAACTTTCACAAGATAATTTATACAAAAAGAGTCAATTCAAGTTTTACATGCATTAGGTATTATGATTTTACTTCTCCTCACGAATGGCTTTGCGTTGGCTGCATTAGCGTGCGTCTTCACTCTTGTACTATTCACCGGTATTACATGCACATTGAGAAGAAAAACAACACGCTAGCATTTTCATGGCAATTGGATTAGTTTTATTCTCTATTCATTTCATTTTAAATCAAAACATGTAATATTTATAAAACAATGTTTTTGTACAATTGGTCAATGACCAATGCAGTACATTACGTATCTATATATTTATTCAATAATTCGATTACAATTCATTGGTCAAATACCAAGTATGCATTTTCATGGCGAAAAGAAAAAAAAAATATCATTCAGCTTTCGTCGGTGCATTTTCAATCTCTTTATCATTTTGCCCTTAGCGAATAACCTATGTTTTCGGTGCATAGGATAACAAATCACCGGCACGGTCTCGTTGAAGTTTGCGGTCGGTATATAAAAAAAAGCTGTGCGGTTGGTGTACACTAAAATCTTATAAAGATTGGACAACGGATCGGTGTCCCATGACTAATACGTTGTTATTCTTATTGGTATCTTAATTTGTATCCTTAACTTGAATTCTAAAGGTTACATTCTTTTAAGGGCATTAAAATCATTCAATACAATTTGTAACCATATCTATATATTTGTATGCAAATAGAACATTTTTCACTTTCATGCAATTTTCTTATGCAAATTAGACTTTTGTGACGATTGTCTGAATCGACTTAAAGCAATCGTTTAAAACTACAAAATCAATATGCACTTTCTTGTCAATCATTTCAAAAATTCAAATCATTTGGTAATTATTCAAATATTTTAGAAATAGAGAGATTGAGAGCAGGCAAATCGTTGCTTTGATTTGTGTCTTTGGAGATCATGACTTGTCACGGGCTTTCCTCCTGGCGTCAGCCCTATTCAAATACAGTGAAAAATCGCACATATTAATTGATTTGTTCTAGGGTTCTATTTTCAGTAGGAATTGGGTCTCTCATTTCGGATAACCAAACTCAAAGTTGCGACATTTCAATGCCCGAACTAGTTGATATACTAATTTGGATATTACTATTTTTATTTTATTTTATTTTATAGGGTCTTAACTCTACTCATTGGTAATAGTTCCTTCACTCATTTGAAGTTATGGTTTCTAAGGTTTCTTCACCAGAGTGGAATCATCTAATTTTGGATCACACAAACTCGATTCTACGGCATTTTAATGTTAAAAGTAGTTGATAATACTTGATTCAACGCTGGATCACCATATTTTTTTCTATTTCTGGGGTCTTAACTCCATAAATTGGTATTTCTACTTCAACTCATTTGAAGCTATGGTTTTAGGGGTTTCTTCTGTTGGAATCATCCAATTTGGATACCAAACTCAACTATTGTTTACACTCCCTCTGTTTTGCAAAACCATAATGCTGCATATGGCTCACTTTGAAAAGATTTATGGGCACTTTGGGGTTACAGTGCATACACTTCCTTTGATAGAGTATATTTAAAGTCTTGTTTACTAATTTGAATCACTCAATTTGGATTAGTGACTGCATTTATGGCAAAAACACCACCAAGTTATACCCAACGAGGGCACACGGTGAGAGCTACCCGAACTCTACATTTAAGCCCATATTCGAGACTTGTAGTGCTACAATTTGCTCCTGGTCCACGCCTATACATTTGTAGCCCTATCTATTATGATTCTCTACCAATTTTGAATCCTTCATTTGGATAACATTATAAGCTTACAACTATGATTTAAAACAAGAACAAAAGGTTTACGACAAAGTACGACAAAGCATTTCATGCGAGCCAACATTTTTTCACTTTTACAAACATTCCACAAACCAATCCAAACCAACACCAATCAACAGCCTCTTCAAAACTCAACCCCCAAAACAACCCCTAACTCAACTACAACCAATATAAGCACACAACCCAAAGGTTAGGGTTTCATCAACTCAAACTCAAGAAAAGGGGTTGAGGGTTTGGTTTTTCTTATTCGTCCTTGATTATCCACCACCAAGCTTTCTTCTTTGTTCTTTGATTCTTAATGGCACTCCGGTTTTTATGGAGCAAAAATCACCGTCCTCACTCCCTTTCACACCTAACCGGATGGAATACCACAGAAAAGCTTCTCCTCACAAAAAAAAAAAACGTGAATGCCCCGAATGGCGATCCATGAGCCGTATTTTAGTCTTTAATCTCATTGTTAAAAGATTAAGGCCTTGTTTGGCACTTCTCATTAAATCCACTTTTCTCCTTGTTTTTGCCATTTAACAGCACAGAACTTTCACTTTCATTTCATTTCATTTCACTTCATTTACATTTGGCAATTACATTCTTCATTTATGACCCTTTGATTCCTCATTTGACATTTTACCAAAATTTCATTTGGCTCTTGAAAAATTTTTCGGTTTTATATATATGTTTTTGTTCTTAAGATTTAAATTCCGAAAAAATTTCATTTACTTTATTTTATACCCTAAACATGTTGAAATGATTAGGGTATTTTTTAGGGCGTTACACATTAGGCCTGTGTTGTGAAACGACTCGATTCCATTCGCCTCACTAAGACCAAGCGGACATTTTTCAAACGGGAAAATTTATAAAGGCCACCCATAAAAGTAAGGACAAACTCTTCCAAGACTAGCTTGAGGTGGCCCGCTTGGGACTTCAATTCCGTCAGCTGGCCATTCTACCCCCATGTGGGAATTCTATCCTATATGGGAAGTATGTTATGAAGAAGCACCTAGAAGTGGAAAATCCACAAAAGTGATATTATCAGCGAATTTTACATCTTTCGAATCCCTCATGCCTCAGAGAGATAATCCTGTAAAAAGGAAAAATAATCCCTGATAAGGAAGAACCAGTCGTTGATAAGGAAAAGAAGATTTCCTCCCTTTGCAGCTAGGAGGGAGATAAAATCCCTGCCAAGAAGGAGGAATGAGGGGATTTAAGCTGGGCAGTACTATATGAGTGAAAGATCTCCCACAAGGGAAGGTAAGCAATTCTAACTACTCATATTCTCTTCTCCTTCTCATCACTTTTTGTTGACTTAATTATCAGAGAGGCAGCTGACCCATCGCCTCTAGAACACCCTTTTTGCAGGTTCACATTGCGCTGCTGATGCTCAAGGAGTCTGACAATCAAGACCTTTACAATTTGACATTCGAGGGGATGTCGGCAATCGAGTGCAAACAATTGGAGTACGATACGTGGGAAGCGAATAAAAATTCTCGAAGATGGGCTACAAGGGATTGGCTAAAACAATTCTCTAGCAGCCCCTCGTTACCCAAAACTCTTTCAACTCCCCCTTTCGCATCCGATATATCCGAAGAAATCACAATGTCAAACAATCTAATGCATCAAACACTTGAAGATCAGTTCCTCCATTGGCTTTAAGAGATGGAGAGGAAGCAGGAGGAGCGGGTGAGACAAATGCAGGAGTTAAAAGCTTGCATTGAATGCTTGCAACGTGAGAATGATCAGTTGAAGTCCCAAGTATAAAAAAGCCTCGAACTTGGGAAGGATGTACGAGAAGGTGATCTTGTTGAACCTCCAATAGTCCACAATAAAGGAAAAGAGCCCCTTATTTTTCACGATGGTGACGCCCCAGCAGATGATGAATTGTCGCCCCGGGGAGTTCCTCATCCAGAAGGTCCTCACTAAGAAGAATGCTCAGGTAGCACAAGGAGATAAATCGCGGAAGGAAGCACAGCATAGCGCCTCGATGATGTCGTTGGTGGCACTTCCATGGTGTTTAAGAACGCAGTGTGGCTTTGTTCTGTTTTTTAACAAGGGCTAGAACCAGCCACTTGAGCCTTGAAACAAATTAGGTGTTGCGACGGTGTTATGTACGCCCGATGCATCCGCCTTTGAGGTGTAGGGTCAGCATTCTATATCACGACTACAACCTAATCAGGCGATGACATGCTCTCTTCACGCCAGGCAACACATTCTTCATTACAAGAAGAAACTTCACCAGGGTTTCATGCCAACTTTTACCATCTGTTCAGATGGCTTTTAATGACATACTGATCACATGCTCTATTACAACTTTTTGGCAATGACATTGAACATAGCAATGAGTCTATTATTTTAAAAGTATTCCCGGCTAGTCTGCGAGGGCATGCACTATCTTAGTTCAACAAGCTCCCACGTAATTCAATAAACTCTTTTAATGAGCTTTGGATTGCTTTCATCTCTCAGTATCTTTGTTAGGTGCGGCAGAAGAGGAATATTAGCTCTTTGCAGACTATTATAAAGCAAAAAGAGGAATCCATACGAGACTTCACAAGGGAGGGTTGAGCTGACCATCCGGTAGGTAGAGGCTTATAGCATGGATCACGGGTCCTTTAGAACTTGAGAGAAGCTTAGGACCATCCACTCACTTTCTTCATTCATTGTCTTTAGACTACGAAGAAACAATGGAAGAACTATACGGGTCAGTAGATAGGTACTGATGCTAGAAAGTAACATTTACCTGGCGACACAAGCGTCATGATCCGCAGAAACAGAGAGCTAGTTGAGCAACAAAGCTGAAGGGGAAGAAGCGAGTCTAAGCCCGAGGAGGTCGAGCAAAAGCGAAAGCGATCCTATGACCAGTCACGTAAAAGGGAACCCACCATGAATTCACCCCCTTCCCCACCCAAGCATCACATTTGAGAACTACGCACCTCATTTTGCGACTTGCACCAAAATTTCAGTGGCACCGTCCAAAGAATCCTTCTCAGAGAGACCCATCCATATGGCGCGATTATCATAGAGATCATGGGCACGAGACCAATAAGTGTCGAAGCTTGAAGTTCCTTGTGGAAAGACTAATCAAAGCAGGGCACCTCAGAAGGTATGTCAGGGAAGTTGGTAGTGGGGCACTTAATGCGGGCCACTAGAGGCCAATTACAAGCAGGCTCGGCCAGCCCGTCGAAACCATCTGGCGTAAACTATATCTTGGGGGCAGTCGGCGACCGTTATCAATTGAAGTGCGCTGGGAGGAAGCTTTTAAGAGTGGCCATGGTCAAGGCCCTTGCAAATGCTATCCACACGGGAGACGAGATGAAGAAACCAAACCGATAGACGACCTCATATCCTTTCCTCCGATAAACCCAAACAGGGTCATTGTGCCCCATTATGATGCACTTAGACTCACCCTATGTATTAGTAGTTTTGATGTGCACAAGGGGCTGGTAGATCGGCAGTAGCGGCGAACTTGTTGCGGCTCAACCAGATGAAACTTTCCCGCGGGAATGTTAGAACTCGAGCGGCGAATCCTGCGAGATTCCTTCTGCGAATCATGACATTGGGCGACATCACGCTCCTTGTACAAGCAGGACCAATCAACTAACAGATTTTGTTCTTCGTCGTTGAAGACTTGGGAGCCCCTTCCGGTGTCATAATGGCTGGACTGGCGCATTTGATGAAAGGTCCGTTCCTTGACATATCGCAAGCGATCGGTTAGTTTACCAATGTGGGCGGGTTGACTTCTAAGTAGTCGGCTAAGCGCCACGGGAAACGACTATCCATGCGGGAGCGAAAAGGGGAAAATAGCTTAGATAGTCTCACTCCCGCCGAATCCACCGATCACCTTAGCAACGCCCGCGGTTAAATTACCTTTAGGTCAGAAGGCGAAAGAAGGATCCTTTACCTATGGATCCCTTTGAGATAGTAGCTTTGGACAAGCCGGAGAAGTTCACGTACGTTAGCTCTTTACTATCCATAGAGGAAAAAGAGCAGCTACAACGTGTATTGCTAAGAAACATAGACGTGTTCGCTTGGAATCACTCATATATGAAAAGAATCGACTTGATGCTAGCCTCTCACAAACTGAATGTTATTCCCTCAGCAAAACCTATGAGACAAAAAGTAAGGCGTTTTTACTCGGATCGCCATTAGATTATTCAGACAAAGGTGGACAATCTTTTAAGAGCAGGTTTCATCATAGAGGTAAAGTATCCTGAATGGCTTGCCAATATGGTGGTGGTCCTAAAGAAGGGTGGTAAGTGGAGAGTATGTGTGGACTACACGGACCTCAACAAAGCATGTCTGAAAGATAGCTTCCCCCTACCACAAATAGATCAGATCGTTGATGCCTCAGTCGGGCATGGGATGCTGTCATTTCTAGACGCTTTCTCTGGCTACCACCATATTCCTATGTACGAGCCTGATGCAAAGAAAATGGCCTTCATTACACCACACGGGCTATACTGCTACAATGTAATGCCTTTTGGCTTAACGAATGTTGGAGGGACCTATTAGAGGCTGGTGACAAAGATATTTCAACCATTGATGGGCAAGACCATGGAAATCTATATTGATGATATGCTTGTCAAATCCAAAGAATGCCTCGATCATAAGAAGCAACTGCAAGAAACTTTTGAGTTGCTGCGTACGTACGGTATGAAACTCAACCCCTTGAAATGTGCATTTGGAGTTAGTTTAGGCAAGTTTTTTAGCTTTATGGTGACATAAAGGGGGATTGAAGCCAATCCTATTCAGCTTATATCTATTATGGAATCTCATACTCCTACCTCCAAAAAAGTAGTACAGCAACTAACTGGATGGCTAGTGGCTCTAGGGTGATTCATCTCTCGTTTTATAGACCGATTAAAGCCATTTTTTACCACTATAAAAGGGGCTAAATAGACCGATTGGAATAAGGAATGCGGCCATGCTTTCATGGAAATCAAGCAGTATCTCATCGAACCACCAATTTTGGCTAGCCTCGAAGTAAGTGATACGCTCTATCTTTACCTAGCAGTTTCTGATGTCTTAGTGAGTGCAGCTTTGTTTAAAGAAGATGAAAACTGAAAATAGAGACCAGTGTTCTTTATAAGAAAATCTCTATTTGAGATGGAAACTCGATATACCCGTCTCGAGCAAGCGACACTGGCTTTCCGTGTGGCAGGTAAAAAGCTCCGCCCTTACTTCTAAGCACACCCTATCATCATGCTGACTGATCTTCCCCTGCAAAGCACCATACATAAACCCTACTTTTCTGGAAGGATGCCCCAATAGGCTATTGAGCTAAGCAAGTTCGGTATCCAATACAAACCTCGATTGGAAATAAAAGGACAGATATCGCGTATTTTTGAAGCAAAGATCCCCCCTAATTGTGACGCTGGCCTTGGTAAAGCCAACTAGTAGATCCCCATGGTGACAGCCCGACAATAGGAGATGATGTTGGTTTGCAACTTAAAGCCCTAATCGGGGAGAAGATGGAGCAGGCTATACAGTTAGACTTCCTAGTGTCCAATAATGAGGCTAAATATGAAGCAATCCTAGTCGGTATAAACCTCACAATCTCCATATCCTCATAAGATCATCATACAAAGTGACTCCTAACTGGTCGTCGGACAAGTAAACTGGGAGTACAAAACACAAGTCCAACGCATGGCTAAGTATGTATGCCCGTTGCTTCTCGACCGGAAAGCTTGGCGCCAGGTAGCTTGAGCATATCCCAAGGGGTTCAAACGAAAAGGCGGATGCCTTAGCAGCAGTGGTCGCCTCCCTACCAACCAAAGAAACAGTACTCCTCCCTGTCTATTATTAACTAGAGTCGTCAATTTCTACCAGTCGGGCGAACGATATAGAAGATACATGTCCCTCATAGATGACTCCAATAGCCTACTACCTAAGCTATAGCAAGGTCAAAGCCCACAAGATTCGGGTTCAAGCGGCTTGATTTTCCTTGATGAATGGGCAATTGTATAAACGTTCTCTAAACAGCCTGTATCTCAAATGCCTCACCACCCAATAGGGGTAGTATGCATTGTCAGAACTCCATGAAGGAATATACGGAAACCATCCAAGCGGTAGAACTTTGGCGCACAAGGCCCATACCTAGGGCTACCACTGGCCAACTGTGAGGGTGGATGCAGCCGCTTATGTTAGGAAATGTGAGATCAAGTGCTGTTCCCGGCAAGCCCCCATTTCGAGGGTGCCGCAGAACCTAACAACCATAATGAGCCCGTGGCCCTTCACCTAGTAGGGAATTGATATAGTTAGACCATTACCTACCGTCCCAGGACAAAAGAAGCTATTATTGGTAACGACAGACTATTTTCGGCAAATGGGTATAAGTTGAAGCTTTCGCCTTCATCAAGGATAAAGATGTTGTCTAATTTGTATGGAAGAACATCGTTTGTCAATTTGGAATACCCAGTCGATATTAACTGACAATGGGCCACAATTTGATAGCAGGGTATACAAGAACTTTTGCGACGAGCTGAAAATCAAGAACTTGTATTCAACCTTGTGGTACCCACAAAGCAACGACCAGGTAGAATAATCCAACAAGACTCTCATAACAGATTTGAAAAAGCATCTGCATTCAGCTATAAGGAAATGGGTAGATGAACTACCAAGAGTCCTATAGGCCTAGAAGACCACCAATTGGAAACCAATCGGGATATCGCCATTTGCCCTTACTTATGGATGGAGGCTATAATCCCCAATGTAAATCATGATGCCCACACTTCAAATTGGAATTCTAAATGTGCTAATGCCAAAGCCATTTACCAAAGACCTAGATATGGAAAATGAGTTCGTGAAGTCAGAGCTGCGGCGATAGTGTCACCAACAAAGACTAGCAAATTTGTATAACAGGCGGGTAAAACTACGAACATTCCAAGACGGAGACCTAGTCTTGAGAAGGGTCTTTGAAAACACGACTAACCCAGCAGACGAGAAGTTCCAACCAAACTAGGAAGGTCCATATACTGTAGTCCGAGTAGGAGTAGCCGGATCATACGCGTTGAATAAGCTATACGGAACTCCCGTATCAGAATGTGGAATGCCACACATCTGAAGAGGTATTACTAGTAAATTTTCCTTTAAAAGTATTACTATCAATAAAGACCTTCTTTAAAATATTGTGACATTTTGCAACTACCTCTTCTCATAAAAGTCCAGATATGGCTGACATCCTACTAGCACTTTCAAAGACCGTATCGTGCCTTACCGCTAGCACTCATAAAAGTCTAGGATATGGCTGATGATCCTACCCTGCACTTTGAAAGATCTGACTGCTGGTCTTGAACGCCGCACTCATAAAAGTCCGTATATGGTTGATATTCTACACTGCACTTTCTCAAATTAATGATCGTGGCTCTAAATTCGCTAATACTCGCAAAAGTCCATATATGGTTGTTATCTTGTTGGCACTTTCAAAAGACCAGACTATGGCTCTTAGCCTGCTGGAACTCATAAAAGTCCAGATATGGTTGATATCCTATTGCAACTTTCAAAAGATTAGATTGTGGCTCTTAGCCTACTGGCACTCATAAAAGTCCAAATATGGCTAATATCTTGTTGGAACTTTTAAAGACCGTGACCGCGGGCTCTTAGTCCGTCGGCACTCATAAAAGTCCGTATATGGTCATCCCGCTAGCACTTTCAAAAAACCAGACCGTGGCTCTTAGCCTGTTGGAACTCATAAAAGTCTAGATATGGTTGATATCATGCTGGCACTTTCAAAAGACCATACTGTGGCTCTTAGCCTGCTGGCACTCAAAAAAGACCATATTGAGACTCCATGCCTGCTGGCCCTTTCGCAATACTAGGCATGATCCTTAACCTGCTAGTGCATGCCAAAGCATAATCCTCGGCGGGTTTCTTGGGGCATACCTAAGCACAGCCACTGCACTTGGCTCGCTCACTGAGGCCGGAGCCTAATAAGGCACTTAGCAGGATATAACTTAACCTCGGTGTCTCTAAAGCATCAATCCTAGCCGAGGGTTGTTTGTTCAAAGAATTACAAAAAGTTATATCTCATAAATATGCCAATGGCGTAATTAGTTACACAGTGATATATGTCTAAGTGGCCATATTGGGCTCATTATAAAAACTACATCTCAACACTCCTAAAGGCCATTAGTTACGCCTATGATATATGTTCGAAATATCATTAGGGTAACTACGAAAAAGAGGAAGAAGAAGAGCTTTACCACACTATGGATGTTCATTTAAATCCCCAAGGGCACTTCTACCGTAATTCTTCGCCACCTCTCTACGATGTCTCCTACAAACAAGGCCTCTAGAGGATACCCAGACGTGGTTTAGAAGTCCCACAACGACTCGAAAAAGAAAATTCTGAGTCAAGCGTACAATCTAGAATTTAGTCAAGCCTCACAACATTGTGTTTGAACACACAATACCCACAACCATAGGTGAAAAATGGCTTCAAAACCCTCTGACAGTCTTCCTCTATGGCTCCTTTATCCTTGTCAATTCACAAGAACAGAGAGGAAGAGAAATCACAATAAAAGTAAAGACTTTGTGGATAAAGAACATCGAGCTCAAACCCCTATATGTGGGTGAAACACCAACATATGCATTAAATGCCCGACAAAATCATACGCACAACAAACAACTGGTGGATCTGGGCCGTATACTCCACACTTTCAGGAAGAATCACCTTCACCTTCTAGCATGATTTATGTGTGCACACTTTCCAGCCCTGGTCCAGCCTTCCATATTCAAGGCCTGGGAAGATAGTATCTACTATGAAAATCACCGTGGTTTTTAACCCGCATCTATCGGGCCCAGTGGCCTATTTGGCCTAAGGTCCGTCCCGATGGTTACTTAAAGCTTCAAGACCCCCCCTGTAAAAGACAAGCACCAGTGGATCTACTCGCAAGAGCTTCCAAAAGAAACCATACAAGGCTCCACCCCGTCGGCATGATAGCCCTACGATCCTTGGCCTCTTGACTACAACCAAGGCTCAAGATTTCTGCCTCACCATCAAGACAAGGGCGAACTCAGCAAAGCTCCCAACTTAGTATTAGTGTCCTAGAGCGACCATCCTAACCAAGAAATTGAGGACAGGGGTTGCACAAGGAAAGAAATCAATGGCCTAAGCAAACCAGAAATTATAAGAGCATCAGTAGTAAGAAATAAGCAATAGTGGAAGAGACTAAAGTTATAGATTTTATTGAAGCACCAATGGTGCTCGGAGAGTACACAAATGATGGAAGTCTGCCAAGGCCCCCTTACAAAAAGTTGAATTAAGTAAGAACAGAAAGCGGAACTAGATTCTACCATGGTCCTGGGCAGCAACAATCTCCGTCGCCTCCTTAGCCGCCTCGCTAGAGGAACTCGTCAAGAGCGGGCCTGAGGAGGGCACTCGCACAGTGAGGCACCGGTCTCAGTAACTTGGAGGCGTAATGATGGCATCTGAGACTTTAGATCTATAGATATTTATAGCTGAAATGCACTGATTTATGGTGCAAACCCGAACCCAGTATCCCCATACCCAACCCACCCGAGACTGAGGCATCACTTACCAGTCCCAAGCACTAATAGGAGAGGATCACCGATCAACATCTAGTTGGGTAGCCTTAAACTTAGCCTTACACCTAGCCTCTTCTATTACCTCTAGCTCTACGCCGAGCATTAATCTGCAGCCAAACACCTCCACTTTAGCCTCATGTCAGCTTACCGCGACGATTAATGAAGGCCGTGCAACTCGAGCCTCTTAACCTCATCTCTTTCTTTTTCCTCACCTTCATCTTCACAAAGCCCCCAGACTTCCATTCCAATGTCCGATTCGGGACTAGGGCCTCGCTCTAGGATTCTTAGAGGGCACAAAGGTTCTGAGGTGGTCGCTCGCATAAAGTTGTAACCTCTCGATGATCCCCAAATTTACGACAAGCTTCCACAGCTAGCGCTCCATGTTCCTAAGAGCCGTCGCAGCCTGCAAAGAGAGGACATTAGATGGAAATCATAACATCAAAACAAACAGTCAAACATCATAGGTTCAACCATGCCCGCCTCTAAGAGGGGTCTCATCAAGTCATGGTCAGAGATATGTCTCCGTCCCGACCACGCCGCCGGCAGGACCTCTATCCAGCCGACAGGGAAGGGATGATATTCTCTCACAGCCACCACCGGGTACGCGTGGAAAGTGTGAGGGTAAAGATACCGCATTTGCACGACGAAAGGGCCCCTCTGGTCGAAGGACCTCTAATAGTTAATGAGTGCCCGAGCAGTTTCTTAATCAAGAGTCGTTGCATCCTCTGTAGGCCTGGCCCATTCCATTGGTTCAACGTACAAATTAAGCGCTAGCCTATTAGGGGGCCTCCGAGCATTATCAACCGCGAAACGGGCTTGTCTGGCCTACTATGGTGGCGCATCGGACGCCTCGACAAACGCATCGTCAACGCGGGGAAATTCTCCAACTGGAATCTCATTATCCAGCGCTGCACAAGCATTTTGAGAGGCACCTTGGGTGACACCCTCGATAGTAGACAGGGCCTCAAGGACTCGTTTCAACGAGTCCATAACAATCACCGCAACGCTGACCTCCCATCGATTTGGGACAAACTTTAAAAACGCTTGTCACCCGAAACCTCGCTCGTGGTCCCCTCCTGCCGCTGGTAGCCTACGGCGCATCCGTATTGCAAATCCAATGATGAGGCCAGAAATTTCAGCCTCTCTCTCTTCAACTAATTGGTTAACTGCAGAATTCATCCAATCCACAAAGCCCTCTAGTCCCTCATTGGTAGCCTTCGCCTGCTTGGACTTCTTCTTCTTCTTTGTCACCGCTTGGGGGGCAGGCTTGGGATCCTTCATGGCCAAAGGTAGATAATCTGGCCAGACAAAGGGCTTTAGAACTGCCTTTACCTGGGTAAAGCCTTCGGGTAGCTACTTCAGAAGGTCCGTAAAAACAAAATGCTTGCCCTTAACGACTTCGCTAGGTAAAGGACAAGGAAGAACATGCACTTTGTAGGGGAAAGGACTGATGCCTAAATCCTGCAGGTTCTTTGCAGATAGAAAGAGCTCGTGATGGCGCTCCCTCTCTGTGATCTCCAACAGCCGGCGGATGCGATCTAGTCTTGCCTTCTTCACCTAGTTGACCAACCAGCATCGTCTATACCTACCTACAAATCATCAAGAAGATAGGTATGTCAATACACCCACCACCTTGGGAAGTGAAATATGTACCAAAATACGAATGGAGACAAACCCGAGAACGTAAGAGACTGGTTCAAATTGAAATGAAGCCCAGAGAGTCAGGGATTTCATACCATGGGCCCTTAACCAAGACGACCCCTTTCGCCTCCATCTTAGGGGAGTTAGGGAGCCCCTAGTCCTAAGCTTTAAATTGTAAATAAAGCATATCTCCACCAGCGAGATATCCAGCTGGTAAAGAGAGTTCAGCACACTGCAACCCATCAAAATCCGAAAAGCGTTCGGATGAACGAGTGTAGGAGGTGCTCGCAAAGTGCGTGAACCTGCCTACCTGGGCCGATGGAACTGGAGGCGGCTTCCCAACAAAGAAACTCCGCTCCCATGTAAAATGCACTGCATTATCTACCCCTAAAAGTCGAGAGCCGTCTCCGTTCCACGTCCCGTACTAATTTTGCAGGAATTTGGTCAGATAAACCTCGCTTTTACATAGCAAAGAATCGGATTCCGCTTGTAGTAGGCATTTCGAGGAGTACCCTCCTACTCCCAAATTACCATCAAACCTCTTCGAAACCTCTTGCCATTCTGTTGAATACACAAATGAGCAATAATTATATTGGAATTCAGCATTTTCAAGTCATACTTTGCTCACATATTGCATAAGAATAGGTACTTTTAATTGTTTCCGTGTTTTTGACTTCAGACAGTTTTTCGTGTTTCATACACAACTCATGACACTATATTTTTCATGTTATATATTACGGCGATTCGTGGTCCGTAGCGTGAATACGGATTATCGAGAATGATGGCAACCGCCGTGAAGTTTCGTGAAGTGCACACGCAGTAGAAATCACCAGAGGGCAACCTGCACCCCAGACAAATCAACCCGTAATCGATACACCTGCCGTGAATCACTGGGGAGTAACCCACCAGACAAATTAACCCTCAGACGAGACACCTAAGCTAGAAAGTACCAGCATTAACCCGCACGCAGACAAGACTAACTTGAAATTCCCAGATAGCGTGTGAGAGCTGCGAATTGGAGCAGAATTTGATTCTAATGCAAGGGCACGTTCGTCATTCAACTATCAATGCGGGATCACAATGGAAAAGGGTATAAAAGCTAAAGGATAGAGGGAGAAGGCAGCTTTTGATTCCTAGGGTTAGGTTTTCATAGAAGGAGTGTTATTTTCCACAGTTTCGGCGAAGGTTTATAGATTAGGGTTAAAGACTTCATTTTTCTGGAGATTTTGGATTTGAAGCGCATGTAACCTTTCAGCTTAGAATTTGGCCACATCTCGCTTTTATCTCTCAAGATTTTGTATTTTTCATTCCCGGGTTTTGCAATTGAATTCCCGATTTTCTCAAAGTCCTTTTATGAATAAATTCCTCTTCAATTATGATTTGTTTTATAATATCCATGGAGTTCTAACTTTTATGTCGAGGTTCTGAAACTCACCTCGATCAAGGTAATATCCCTCAATTCCTTTATACTCAATGGGGATTGTAGGATGTTAATCACTTGTAGAGAAACTTTATAAAACCTTAGTTGGGCATTCTTCGACAACGTGTGAACGAGAGATCCTCAGACACGTTGTACTTGATTTCAAAATGCAAGCTAAGAGTTTGAATTAATCAGGGAACGCGTTTAACATTCTCGATCATTTTTCATTCTAATCGAGCCGCTTAGTAAATCTTTCCATCAAGACCATTCATCAATGGCTCTAAGATGAGACTATAAACTAAGAGGTGGAATTACGTGAGTAATGGTGGAGTGGAAACTCAAGAATCTCAAAGAATTATCTTTCATTTTAAAATAGTCAATTTAATTCAACTTAACCAACCAACCACAACCCCATAATTTCCTTTTTCAAATACACACCTGAGAATAGCTCCTAAGGATCAATAATTAGACCACTGTGGAGATGACTCCGTGAATCCCACAAGATATACAGCAGAACTTTACCTTTACGCTGGGGAATACAATTCAAGATATTTAATAAGAACGGTTATTTCGCGCCACAGTTTGGGGAGTGGCGATCAATCCAAATATTGACCAAGAGAGTTGGTACTTGCAATTGTATCAGAATCCGTAATGCTCTTCTACTTTTCTTTTAACTGCTGTGGAGGACCCAGCTATCGCTTTCTGAAGTATAGATTAGTGCATGCTCTGTCAGCCCGCAACGAGCAACGCCGACTAGAGAATTGCACTTCAAGAGATTTCAAGAACCCATAGTAAGTCCATTGTTTCAAGATAACCCTTACACCTCAAACGGACCACTCCGGAATCAACAACCTCGTTTAATCAAATGCTCAAGGGATTCCCGTTAACCCACAAGGTCATGAATCAACATGGAGACGGCACTTCCAAGAACACTAGTCAGAGGGGGAAATGTTAACTTTCAACACCAATATCGAAGCTCCCGCCTCCTTACCCAAATGTAGAAAGGAACTTTTTCAAGAAATTTTGTAAACCTCAAAGAACCACAGCTAACTCATGTATTCGCCTTCCCAAGAGGCTAATCAATTCCTCGCGAAGTCGAAATGATCCGTCTTCTACCGTGATATCAAGTGGGTCAACTGAGAACCCCTATTCATTCATGAGACTTTGAGGATGTTTGCAAGGCATTTCTCTCACTCTGATCACCTCTCCACATAATCAGATGGTTCTATTTCCCTTTTGCTCTAAAGGAAGGCCACCTTGCCTCTATCTTCAGACCTAATTCAATCTTTACATAGGTGCCATTACGAATGAATTCTTTAACAAATTCTTCCCTCCCGCACGTACCAATGCTCTCATGCTAGCAATCGCACTTTCAAAAGTCAGAACCTTTTGCCGCGCAGATAAGCATATAAGGATTCTCCATGCTATCCTCATCATGGTTTGAGCTGTGGACAACTGCACAGATTTTCATCACATGTGGCCATTCAATAATAAACAATACATTCAAATGATGTGTGCGAGGAGTTTTATGAAAAGAGTGCTAGGAGGCACCAACTCTTGACAATTGTTAGTAGAAAATGCTCAACATGGGAGACTAACACTCCGTAGACACCGCTTAAAGTGCATAGTACACCTACAAGGGGAGGAATCCATCACTTACAGAGAATGATGATTTGCAGCAAAACGCCAATTTAACAAGGAAGTTAAAGGCTATAGAGTCGAGAAAGTGAACGAGGTAACTATGTGCCTCTGGGCAATTCGATACCTATTTGACCCGCAGGAGAGCCGCATCATATGCGATGATCCTAATGCGACTCAACTATTAACTCCGTCCGAACTTTCCTCGCTAAGGGAGCAATCCAACAGAAAGCAAGCTAATGCCCTTAACTACTAAAAGGAAACCTTCACCCTCCATATTCTGAAACATATAATCCGGGATGGGGTAAGCACCCTAATTTTAGCTGAGAAATGAGGAGGCCCACATAATTTGCCAAACAACCAAGGCCCCCATTATCAAAACCAAGGTTTTGCAAATCCAAGCTCCATTTCAAAATCAAGGTCCTCTAAGGATTTCCCGTGAACCCTAAATCATGTCATCCACTGAACTAAGGGAATCCAAACCCACGTAAATTTTTATCAACCTCCACACAAGAGAAGCTTGGAGGATATAGTAACACAATTGCATGCACTCAAATAATCCACAAACACAGCACTCGAACCCATTCGACGATGTGAGATCCCAACAACTAAGCTAACCTTCTACGGGCAATTTTCAACAAGAAAGGGAAACTCCCATCTCAACCCATCCAAACCCACAAGGTCAAAATAGTGTTGGAGTTTCAGTCCAAGTGAGGGCCTTTTGAACATCGAGAAGGTCAAGCCACCACTTCGAAGTGGTAAGGTAATTGACAAAACCATTCAAACCACGGATCCAATACAAGAGTCTCAAAGTGAACCAGTCGGAGATGATGAGGTGTCGGACAAGCCTCATGTTCCTAGGACAGATATTATTGATGGTGAGCCAGAGCAAGACAAGGTCTCCCATATCCCTCCGTACCCATACCTCATAGGTCGAGTCCTGAAAGAAAGTGAACAACCATTCCGAGATCTGAGTCAGCTCAAACAAGTAAAATTGAACATTCCTACTAGATGCCATTAAGCAAATTCCGCCATATGCTACCGGTGATTTCCAGGGGTGCACTTGATAAAAGGAAATCAGTGTCAAGGAGGCATTTATGACTGAGCAATCTACTTCATTGATTCGAAACAATTTTCCCCCAAAATACAAAGACCCAGGAAGCCCTACTAGTTCTATAGTAGTAGGGAATTCCAAGTTGGGACATGCTTTAGTAGATTTAGGGGCAAGTGTTAATTTGTTGCCTTACCTCAGTAGTTATAAATAATCTAGGGTTAGGAGAAATTAGAACAACCAATATCACCTCCACCAAATGGACCGTAGTGTAAAATTCCTTGTAGTGGATAGTGAAGGATGTATTGGTACAAGTGGGATAAGTTCTATTTTCCTAAGATTTTGTCGTGCTTGACACACTCAACCTCGTGGTGAACCACAGGAACCCATTCCAGTGATTCTGGTGTAGACCATTCTTGGCAACTACTAATGCCAACATATTAATCGTAGAGTCAATGACACTATCATTCGCAACATGATTGTTAATCAATATCTTAATGCTATCAAGGAATAAAAATATAAAGATGTGCGAGGTAAACATGGTTGATTTTGTGGTACATAAATACTTAGATAATGTCTCACATGATGACCCTCCTCATGTCCCAGCTTGGTAAGCCCTACTGACGAGGACAGGCATTACCTTCCAAGAGACCACCTGCTCGTTGAAACCCTTACCATCATAACTCAAATATGCCTTCCTAGGGGTAGAAGAAACTTTTCCGGTAATCATATCTTCCTCCTTATAGTTGGATCAAGAAAATAAACTTTTTGAGATATTGAGAACCCACAAACTCCGCCTCTAGGATGGGAATTAGTCCTCGATCCGCACAATATTGTGATTCACTGAATGTGATGTTAAACCCTCTAGACAACCACAAAGACGACTGAATCCAATAATGAAGGAAGTAGTCAAGAAAGAAGTCTTAAAACTCTTGGATGTAGGTGTTATTTACCCTATTGCAGATAGCAAGTGGGTCAGCCCAACACAGGTAGTCCCTAAGAAATCTGGAGTCACTGTGGTCGCAAATGAAAATAATGAGCCACTTACTGCATCACCCTAGTTGGAGGGTGTGCATAGATTATAGGAAGCTTAATCGCGGGTACTAGGAAAGACCACTTTCCTCTCCCGTTTGTTGATCAAATGTTAGAGAGAGTTGCGTGGCACTAATTTCCATTGCTTTTCTGGATGGTACTGTGGTACAATCAAATTGAGATAAATTTTTGGAAGATCAAGAGAAAACTACATTCACCTCGGGCCCTTGGTACTTTTTGCCTTTAGGAAAATGCCTTCTGATTATGTAATTCAAATTGAACCTTCCAACGGCATGATGGGAATTTCTTTTCATACACATGATAGAAATCATTTTAAAATCTTCATGGATGACTTCTCTATTTTCGTGACTCATACGAGGGATGTTTGAGAACTACGAGGTTTAGAGAGATGTCAAGAGAAAACCTTGTGTTAAATTGGGAAAAGTGTCATTTCATGGTGACACAAGGATTGTCTTAGCCACATATAGTATCGAAAAAATGGAATTGAGGTGGATAAGGCCAAGCTTCAGTTGATATCCAACCTACTCTACTTTAAGTGTGTTAGAGACATAAGGTCATTCTCTGGGACATCGGATTCTATAGGAGATTCATAAAATATTTTAGTGCTATAGCTCATTCCATTATGCAATTTGCTTGCCAAGGATGTCCCTTTTGCATGGTCACAGGCTTGTGAGGCTGCCTTTGCTAAACTCAAAACTATGTTGGTGTCGCCTCATATCATGCGATCTCTCAATTAGAACCTTCCATTTGAGATCATGTGTGACGCTAGTGATTATGCTATAGGGGTTGTCTTAGGACAAAGGGAAGATAAAAAGGCTTTTGTAATCTACTATGCCAGCAAGACTCTAGATTCCGCTCAAGCAACCACAACCATTTAAAAGAGTTTTTAGTCAAGTGTCTTTACCTTTAGAAAAGTTCAGGTCAGCATCAGTAGGTCTCCCCGTAACCATCACAGACGTCAACAAGCACTGGGCCTCTAAGCAAGATACTGCTTCCACTGTACAAGAATTCAACCCGACTATTAAAGACAAAAGGGGGTCGAGAATGGTCACCGACCATTTATCTCAAGTAGTTCCTAACTAAATTTCTCATGGCATACCCATAGGTGACGCTTTTCCTAATGAGCAGTTTTTTGGCTTTGTTCCACCCTATGGTACGCTGGATGATAGTAAATTATTTGGTGACTGGTCAAATTCCACCCTAATGGCCTTCTCAACAAAAAAGGAAATTTCTGGTGGACATTAAGAAGTATTATTTTCATGATCCATATTTGTTTAAATATTGTCCAGAACAATTGATGAGAAGATGTGTATCCAATGATGAGTAAATTGGGATCTCACCTTTTGCCATTCAGAAGCTTATGGAGGGCATTTCGCAAGGAAAACAAATGTATAAAATTTTGCAAGCCGGGCTTTACTAGCCTACACCGCTTAAAGATTGTTTTGAATTTGCAAAACTTGTGCTCGTGCCACCAATCAGAGGATCACAAACGTAAACATGATGCCTCTTACTCCCAATTTTAATCATTGAGATCTTCGACGTTGGGGTATAGACTTGATGGGCCTTTCCCCCCTTCAGGGGTAATTTTACATTTTGTTATCTCGCGATTATGTGTCGAAGTGGGTTGAGGCTATTCCAACAAGAACTAATGACAACAAGGTTGTTTTAAAATTTATAAAAGAACACATTTTTCTCGATTTGGAGTACTGTATACATAGTGATGGTGAATCGCTTGTAACTTTTGAAAATTTGTTGAAAAAGTATGAAGTCACCTACAAAGCTTCAACCAAGATACCACCCACAAACCAATGGTCGGTTTCTAATTAGCTAATATGAGATCAAACACATTTTGGAAAAAACTGCCCAAATTGCAAAGATTGGTCGCCTGACCATCATGCCTTTGGCCACTGCATCGCTTTTGCAAACCATCTGGTAGGTCTCCCTATAGGCTTGTTTATGGCAAGGCTTGTCATCTGCCTACGAAATGGAGCACAGGCATATCATTATTAAAACTTTAATTTTAATGTGGATTTGTGTACAAAGGCTGTTGCAGCTTTGAACGAGCTTGAGGAATTCTGAGGCGTGAGTCAAGGAGAGCTCCTGATTTACAAAGAGAGCCTGCCGTTCCATGATAAGTCCATCATACAAAACTTTAACCTAACCAAAAAGTATCGTTGTAATAAATTCTCCTATTGCACATGTTTCCAGAAAAACTCCGCTCTCGGTGGACTGGGTCGTTTATTGTCAAGGTAGTATACCCATATGGAGCAGTGGAGATTGAAAACCCGGATAATGGGAAAACATTTAAAGTCAATGGCCAATGCTTAAAGCCATTTCTCGAGCATTTTGACCATCAAGAAAGTAGTGAGGGCCTGGTAGATCCGCTCTACCAGGACACTCCTTCAGAGTAAATTCTACCCAGCCTTGTTGTATAATTTTTATTTTCTTTTGTTTTTCTTTCTTGCATTTCTTTTTGCTTTCTTTATTTCAAATGCTTTAATTAAAAAAAAAAAACAAGAAAAAAAATTGATGCCAATTTCTCAGGGTAACCCCTATGTGCATTGAGTGACACCATTGCTCTATCATGCGCGGGTATACTGTCGAACCCAACTATGCGCATGTTACATGTTCAAAGTGTATGGCAAAATTTTCGAATTGTGGCTCTTTCGTATAGTAATGACTCAGAATGCGTATGTAGCCACATGACTTTACACACTCCACGCTATTTCAGTGCATTTACACAATAACAAGCATGCACAAAATCTCTATGTTCATTTTTGACTTTATTCGACTGCTCTAATTCCCTACAATAAACCATAAAACCTTCTCCGTTTCATACTTGTTTTAACGCTAGCGCTTCCTCAGTATTATTTGGCATGCTATATTAACTACATGCATCAAATTCTCTCGAGGAACATCATGCATAATCGGAAAATGATCGAGGCCATCACTCTATGTGTTGAAGACTTTGCGGAATCAAGCTTGGCCTTACCCTCGTAATTATTATGAACCTTGCTGCCGTTGGTTCGCCTAGAACCCCGATCACCGTAAATACGCGGCCCCATGGTAAGTGTGAAAGTGTTCAGTTAGGCAGCGCAACTTGTCAACCCGTGAACACAATACATGAATATGAGCAAGGAGAGAGGTGAGCATGCAAGGAAACCCGGATGGAAGGCAAATGACAAGGATAGATTTTTACTGACGCACCACTGCTCACTGCAAAACATAAAGATAGAACCATATAAAAAAATGGTACTGGAATTGTGTAATCGTTAGGTCTAACTCCAGACTCAGATTAACAAGAAAAAGCTTACAGAGGGCACTGCACTGCGACAAAGTCTAACTCCGGCACTGCATAGCCTGCCAGATTTTAGGCAATTTAGGGTTTTTAACCCCTTTTTTGCACCCCATTCCATTCCACATCTCTCTCACTCCTATATAAACTAAACCCTAGCCCCTTTGCCCTCTCACACAAGCGAATCGGAATTTGCCTGTCCCTGCCAGTGTTTCCACCGCTCAGACCCGGATTCTCCTTCGTGCATCGTACAGAAGTGGTAAGCACCCTGCAATTCCTGGCATTGTTTCATGGTATTACATTGGATTTCCATGGAGTTGTTTGGTTGGTTCAGTTCATAGTATTTTGTTCTCTGTGGGTTAGGGCCTCTGCGGCTAATATTATGGGGAGGAAGTTTTTATCTGATTTAGACGGCCAAAATTTGCTGCTTATGAGATCACACCGGGACGTTGTTTTATATGTTTGGGCCATCTTTGCTATTATTGCTATTCTTGCCATATCTATGGCAAGATCTAAGAACACCGAGAAGGGAAAAGCGCCTAGCTCCTCTATGGAGCGGGCTGTGAAGAAAAGAAAATCCGACACCTCACAGCCGATAAAGAAAGGAAAAGGAAAGAGAAGAGATTCATCTTCTGAGAGTGAGGAGATATCGGAGAGCGAGGATGAGGAGATCGAGGCCATGTTTGTTGAAGCTTCTGATTCAGAACAGGAAAAATGGGCCCAATCAATCGCGAAGAGGGATTTATCAGTGAGCGGACGGCGTGGACACATTTTTGTTCGCCCATCTTATCGTACATTATTCAAGAACGTAATTTGCGCTTGTGGCACTCAAGTTCAAGGATATCTACCTACCTTGGTTCGGGAGTTTTACACTAATCTGAGAGAGAATCAAAGGTAGATACCTTACTAGAGACCACCGTGATGGGTAAGCAATTGAAGATCACCCCTGATTTGATAGCCTGCTCCTTACAAGATAAACCGCCTACCACTTCGTGACGACCTTACCCCCTCAAGGCCATCGATTTCTCGACGCCCGCTTGTTCACATCGAGGCTATGCACTCATCCTCGTGGGCCATATGGATTTATACGCAAAGGCATGGCGCTGTGAAGCTCAAGTCAGACATGTTGATGAATAAGATTATTCATGATAGAATCGGCACAAAGGGAAATGAGAAATATCCAAGATAAGAAGAAATTCAGCTCTTATAAGGAGGTGATGACCGAAGCTTATTGATTATGCCTGGTCATATGGCATTATGAGGATTTTCTACGCCTCCCTGATCAAAGTAGTATATCTCCATTCCCATCTCTAAGGACAAATCTCAGGAAGCCGAGGGACGAGGGAGTATGAAAGAAAAAGGGTTCTTCCTAAGTCAAATTGAGCTTACAAACCAAACAGAGGGCCAAGAGCCGAGTCGCATCTACGAGACCCCACTCTCTTCACATCCCCGTATATTCCCGTGGCCTCTTCGTCTACAAGACTTCGTGACCTATGAGCACATCCTCAAGAGAATGGAGCCGGATTAAGGGGTGGTTCAAATTACTTGAGGAAATAAAACAGCTTGACCATAGGCTCTCTGTGCCTGAGAGCCTACATTTACCGAGGAGAGCCTCTCGCTTTTGTAGATGCCCCTCCCGACTCGGGAGGGAGATCTGAGGAGCCGGATGATCGCGCGATGAGGACGCTGCTTTCAACAAACATGACAAGGGACATCGTAGTAGCATAGTAGGCTAGATTAGAGTGGTGGGTAGAGACCTTAGCCATGTCATGCCAACACCCATTTTGTTCATATTGCCCTATTTGTGTAGCCTATGGTCATTACAAACCTTAAAGACCTTTTTGATTTCAATTATGTTAGTGTTCCTCTGACTTTTATGCATAGTAGTTGCGTGGCTATGTTAAACTATGCCTCTATAATATCGTTCATTTCATTTCAGTGCTTGCATGGCAGCTCTTCTGCTCACCTCATGGTCCTTTTATTTGATTAGCTTGGTTAGCGTGATAAATTGCTGTTATGTTTACGCTGAGATCGTGGGTTTCGTTTTCACAGTCGAGGTGCACACTATATCAGTTGAAGTACTGTATTTCATTTAGCCCTTTGAGAAACTGCAAAGCTTAACCGCACTTCCAGCATTTGTTGGAATTCATAACCAAAAGAGGGTGTCATTAAAAGTCTAAATCTTGCTAGTGACTAAAGAAGATGCAGTCGGGGGTGTGTCAATACACAAACGAGCACAATTATTGGAATCTCAAGATTTCAAGTCATACTTTGCTCACATATTGCATAAGAATAGGTACTTTTAATTGTTTCCGTGTTTTTGGACTTGTATAGGTTTTTCAGGTTTCATACACAATTATTACAAGGATTCAGGTCCGTGAAGAATAATGGATTATCGAGAATGACGGCAAACCGCTCGTGAAGTTTCTGGAAGTGCAATAATGCGTAGAAATCACCGTAGGGAGAACCTGCACGGCATGCCTCCAACCTGTACCGGTACACCCAAGCCAGAAATCACTAGAGGGCAACCTGTACCGGTACAGCTCCAACCTGTACCGGTACACCTAAGCTAGAAAGTACCAATAGCCAAATTGCAGACCGGTACAAAGACTAACCCGCACTGCATAGGCTTCAGAGAGCGCGAATTGAGTACAGAATTTGATTCTAATGCAAGGGCACGTCTGGTCATCCAACTATCAATGCGGATCACAATGAGTAAGGGTATAAAGCTAAAGGATAGAGGGAGTAAGGCAGCTTTTGATTCCTAGTAATGGGTTTTCATAAGGAGGTATTTTCCACGCTTTCAACGTAAGGTTTATAGATTAGGTTAAAGACTTCATTTTTCCGAGATTTTGATTTGAAGCGTGATGTAACCTTCGCTTAGACCACACATCTCGCTTTATCTCTCGCATTTTGTATTTTTTCATTCCGGGTTTCGTAATTGAATTCCGATTTTCAAAGTCCTTTTATGAATAAATTTCTTCAATTATGATTTGTTTTATAATTTCCATGGAGTTCTAAACTTTTATGCTGAGGTTCTACGGTGGAAACTCACCTTAATCAAGGTAATATCCCCACCTCTTTTATACTTCAACGGGATTATGTGATGTTAATCACTTAGAGAAACTTTATAAAACCTACAGATCCTCTTGACAACGTGTGAACGAGAGATCCTCGGTACACGTTGTACTTGATTTCAAATGCAAGCTAAGAGTTTGAATTAATTGTGGAACAAGTGTTTAACATTCCTCGATCGTTTTTCATTCTAATTGAGCGTTTAAAGTAAAATCTTCCATCGAAGACCATTCATCAATGATTCTTAGACGACTATAAACTAAGAGGTGGAATTACGGAGTAATGGTGAGTAGAAACCTAAGAATCCTTAAGAATTATCTTTCTATTTTAAAATAAATAATTTAATCAATCCTTAAATCAACCAACCACAACCCATAATTTCCTTTTTAAATACACACCTTTCAGGAGAATAGCTCCTAAGGATCACCACCGTAATTTCACTCCTCGGTGGAGATGACCTCGACTCCCACGCATTATTAACTCGACAACTTTAATTCCTACGCTTGGGAATACAATTCAGCATATGAATAAGAACGAAGCACATTCTATAAGCAAATAAAAGAAAGGGGAGTAGAAGAAGGGGTCAACTTAAGGTCTATAAAGCAAAAATAAAAAAGGAAGAAAGGAAAGAACCCTTGAAAGGAAAAAGAAATCTCCCCTGGGGATTTAACAACCCACCAGGGATAGAACCTAAAGAAAGTAAACCAAAAACCTTTGTGAAAACTAATAGAACACCACCAACCAAGGAGACACTCAAGCAAACCAGTGACAAGGTGATGAGCTTAAAAGTCATCTCTTCTTAGTCCATTTTTCTGTTTGTTTTTCAGTTAAAATTGAATATTTAATATACAGAATTATGAAGAAACTCACCAATTTGTCATTAGCAGGAAGGAAGCAAAGGAAGAACAGAGGCGAGAAAATGCAATAAGTGGATAAAAATGCAATAATGGCAGAGCGTAAATGAAAGCAATCGGGCCGAAGTCATCGATGCACTGTGGGTCTCGTGACAAACGGGCTCAAGTCGTGACATCAGAGCAAGGAATTTGATCGCTGGTCAGCGCGTGGAAACACATTTAGACAACAAGAAGGAAAGTAAATTAAAGGAATGATGTCGCGATTTAAAACCGAGGTCGCGACATCAAACAACCATTGCAACCTACAAGAAGATAAGGTCATGTCGCGACAAGAAGACTGGATGTCATGGCACCAAGAACAACCGGGTTGTTGCAGTAGACTTAATGCTGAAGTCGTGACATCAAGAGAGATCAATCGAAGGCTTCAAACTATGAGGTTGATGTCACGACATCAAGGACACCTGCTCAAGGAACAAAGATCTCAGAGCTGTGATGTCGCGACAAGATATTGATGTCGCGACATCATAACAAATGAGGAAGGTCATGCAGGAGACTCTGAAAGCCCATAAACAAGGATAAATATCCCGATGTCGCGAGCATCGAACAACCATTGAAGACTGCAAAGGGACTAGAATGGATGTCGCGATATGCCATGATGTCGCGACATCACAAGAGATCAACTCGAAACCCGCAAGGGCATAAGATCGGGTGTCGTGACAACCCGAATCGACCGCCCATAGGAAGCGTAACTTTAAGTCGATGTCACACATGAGTTCGATGTCGCGACAAAGAAAACCGAGGTCGTAATCGAGCAAGAATTTGGGCCCGCTACTTTGAAATCCACAAAGAGGTTATATCGGGATTAAAAATGCACCGAAAACCCTATAAATACGCAAATACCCGTAATAGTAAAGCAAGCTCTGAGGCGCATCAAAAGAGAGATCTCGTACTTCCAGTTTCCACTTTTTATTTTTCTTTCTTTCTTTCTTTTCTTTTCTTTTCTTTTATTTTAGAGCGTATGTTTGTCTAGTTTTTTTCGCTTTTATTATTTTTTTGGATCCTCAATGTTATCAAGTTTGGTCAAGTCGAATATAATCCACTTTCTTTTCAAAATTACCGAATGCATCGAAGTTCGCATTAAATTTGGATTCCGATTATTTCGCCAATTGCGCTATTCTTTTGATCGTATGATGCCGCCTCGTGATTCAAGAATCGAGAACCCAAATTTCCATTTAGTGAACGCTGTAGTCTAATTCGATTTTCCTGTAGTAATTTGCAGATCTTGCTCATTTCGTTTACGAATTTACTTCGCATTATGAGTTTATTGATTTTGGATCCGGCCATCGCCATTTCATACCCAAGTATGTCTGCTTCGCTAATTCCGATTCAAGGAGGTCCTCCGAGTGACACAGGAAGACAACCCGGGAGTAATGTACATTTCTTTCAAGGTATACTAACCTCGCTATTAGGATCCTTTGAGCTTTGTGAGTTCACCTAGATAAATCCTCTTCTCACTTGAAGTCAAGAACGAAGCTGAACGACTTATCTATTTAAACAAGCGTAGATTTCAATTTCAATCTCGGAGGGCGAGGCCAATCCTGTTAGCCGAGATCTAATCAAGGAAAGGTTGATTCATTTTAATTTCGAGAAGAGTAATTTGGAAGTTGTATATCCTTGCTCGACCAATAACTTGGGAGCTAAGGTGCATAAATTCCATAAATGGGTATGAAGTATTGCAAAAGAAAATACCCAAAATTAAGGAAGTTCTGTTAAAAGTAGTTATCCTGCTCCTCGTAATTCGAGAATCAGTGAAGAAGAGATAACGAAATGTGGAGCGTGGAGATATCCAATTGCACTACAAATGCCTCGACGTATTTTGAAACTTGAGATAATCAAGAAACAATTCAAGATGAACTACGTGAATTGATCATTCACTATGACTGCTTCTCTTAATGTCTTCCTATGATAATCGCCAAAGATTCATTTTTGTAGGAATTTATTTTCCTTCATTTGTTTTATTTCGGGCCATTTGAATGTTCATTTCTCTTTGAACTAGTTGATTTCTACTTTCATGCCGAAACCCGTATCACCCTATGGTCCAAATAGTATTAATTTCGAGTAGTCGTGGTAGTTGATGAAAATTCCCTTTGAGATCTCAGGATCGATATCCTGACTTAAGTCCATTTTATTACTTATCGACTGCACTTCTGCACTTCGACCAAAACCAATAAATTAAACGCTCCTACTCTAAGAGATTTTTAAGCTATGATAGTATGATGTCATCAAGTTTTATGGCGCCGCTGCTGTGGATTAGACAATAGTCCTTGGTAATAGTGTCATAAATTTGTATATGTCTTTGTCCCGCCATCAAGTTTTATTGGCGCCATGTTTGGGATTAGACAAATAGTCCTTGTATTAAGTGTCATAAATTTGTATATGTCTTTGTCGCTCATCAAGTTTTATGATGCCATGTCGTGGATCGAAGGGATTTAGTAATCAATATTCGGGATGAAAGAAGGAAATACTAATTTGGACATTTTCAAAAAGAAAAGAACAAAAATAATGCTTCAAGCAAAGGACTTTAGCCACCGACCTTTAACAAAACCAAATTGAAAATATTTGCTGACCGGGACTAACTCGTTAATGTTAGTATGTTTTGTTTTCAGGAACAAAAGTTTAATGCATAGGAAACAGAATACGGATCTGATTCCAGCAGATACAGAATTAGAGAAAACACTTCGAAGCTTGAGGAAGATAAAGAAGGCAGAAAACTCCACCATGGCAGATGAAAGACAGGAACAGAATGACGAGCATAGAGAAGCAGTCAGAAGACCTCCAATCACAGATACAATGGAAGACTTCTGGAGACCACCATCTCGTGATGAATACTCGATCGACAACCCAGAACTGAGGCCAATAATTTTGAACCGGTTTCAAGACTAATCACAATGGTTCAAGAAGACTGGGCGATCGGGCCATCCTCACAAGGACCCAAACGAGCATCCGGGAAGATTTCTCAGATACAACACACAAGAGTTAAATGGGGTTAATCGTAAGTCATTAAACCGCATCTGCTCCCATTCTCTCTAAGGGATACAAAGCAGCCACATGGCACGAAGCTCCTACTATACGGGTCCGTTGACGTTTGGGAGGAGTTGGTAGAGGCTTACTTATGTAGATTCTTTCCACCATCACTCACCCTCCGAGAGAAGGAGAGATCAGTGTTCCAACAGTGGAGAAGATGAAAGCCTCTACGTGGCTTCGGGAAAGATTCAAGCTGTCATTAAGAGATGTCCAATGCACGGGATAGACTCAAGACCCAAATGGACATTGTATATCATGCCTTAAATGATATATCAAAAGGAATCATTGATGCTTCATGCCATGGAGCATTCAAACGTAGCGCCGAGGAGGCAAGGATCCGATCGAGGACCCGCCAAATGTATGAAAACCCTTCTCGAGTTTTCAAGAGGAAACAATGCAGAGTGGATTCGAACTGAAAGTAAGATGACAAACATGGAGCGTTTCGACGCCATTATGCATCGAATGGACAAGCAAGAAATAGAAGACATACACCGCCCATGAGATATAGGAGCAGCTTGAAAGAGAATTAATAGCGGGAAGGCCGAGAGAGCAAGAGATGAACAATTTTAGATGATAAGCCGGAGAGGTTGTTACGGTGAGCCAAGAAACTACCATTTCAAACCCACTACCAACCTACCAACACATTATCATCCCGGATTGAGGAACTGATGATACCTCAAACACTCATATATTATACTGGGCTACCACATTTTTCTCGTTTATTTTAGAGTAATTTTATAGTTTTGTGACTAGAATAATTGAAGTTGATGTCTTTTGTGAATGCGTGATACTGGGTGAAAAGAGCAAAGAACGTAGCGCATTGGGAGCAAACGGGAACAAGGCGATGAAGTAATTACCGCCGCGACGCCCCCACGTCCGTGACGCCCCCACGCCGTGGACGCCCCACTACCGTGACGCCGCCACGTCGTGATACCACCACGCCGCGACGCCACCACGCCGCGACACCGAAAATCCGCCTCATCATTAAAAGCAAATTAGGTCTTAAATCAAGGAGATAGGAGGCGCACTAACGAGGCAATGCGTTTCGAGAGCAAAGGATTAATCGACTTCGTGAGAAGTACCCGGGATTTGTAACGCTTTTCATTTTTTGATATTTTCGGATTTTAGAACAATGTTTCCTTTATTAAACAGTTTTATATTTTCTTCCATTATTGCTCTAGATCTCTTCTAAAGGTTACATCAAACCCTGTCATGTACAATGGATTAAAATTTGATCTTTCATGTTATTCCGCTTATTATTAATTTGTCACATCTACTCTATACCCGCATTTCCAATTATGTGTTAATGTCCGCCAATGTTAGCATAATCGAATCGAGATCCGAGATTCGAGATGAGGGTATTCAGGGATCTGGTAGAGTGTTTTCAGCCGATTCTGCTAATAGAGATATTCCTAACCCGAAGGTAGCAATTGAGGTTAGAACATTTAAGCATTTTAATACCGAGTCGAGATAGATAATATACTGATTCTATTCACGAGATAGGCGGATATACCTCGAGAGAGGATATCTCGTAGGCAAGATCACCTCGCTAATTGACATATTACAAATAGATTGAATAACAATATCTTTAGAAAAGTAATCCATTGAACGTGATAGGGGGCGATTTAACCTTAGGCGCCAACACCATTAATTCACTAGAATCAACAGCTTAGTTGCAGTTTCCTTACTTAATTTTTACCCTAAATTCCTTTATTCAGATATTGTCTGAAAAGCAAAACCTCTGTAGTCAATTTACCTTTCCCTGTGGATCGATATCCGTACTTTAAGTACACTATATTACTTGGGGCTACGCGTGCACTTGCGCACTTAGGCATTCATTATATACACCAATGCTTTCTGCATCATTAAGTTTTTACGCCGCGCCGGAACCTGGGCTTAAATTGATATAGCAGAGAAGTGAGTACATAGATAGTATTCTGAATTTTTCTTTATTTTGCTATATTTACAAGTGTCAGGTAATTGGCTCGTTAGTTTATGTGTTATTGGCAAAGATGTGCTCAGTGAGTACATGCGACAGCAAAACTGAATTAATCAACACTTGCGTGATCCTTGAGCCGTAAAGACTTACGTGCATTGCGCCGAGAACAGAGAACAGTAACATTAGGAACTCATTAGTCATGGAAAACACCAAGAATAAGATTTTGGCGTTGAACAAACCTGAATCTACGAGGAGCAAGTAAATAGGAATCGCCACCCGTGCCATTTATACAAACTGATCGATCCTTACATGCTATTAATGAGTTTGCTTTACTCCAATGGTTCAGATAAATGGGATCGACTCGCCACCGATTCAAGCAAACACCTTGAATTGAAGTCTACCACAAGATGATGTTTCTCAGAATATATTGTTCCATGGACTACCCCATGAGAACCCGAACATGCATTTGACTAACTTCCTCGGAGTTTGCGATACCATCAAATACAATGGAGTTACCGGTTCCTATGATCAAGTATTCCCACTCTCACTGGGATGTGAGCCAAGCATTACAACCGCCGCCCACCGACTCCATTACTACATGGAACGAGTTGGTACAAAAGTTTCTCGACCAAGCCCTTCCACCTCGGCGATCGCATTAACCGGGTGCAAGAGATCACGTTTGGTCAACTGTAGGGAGAACCCGTTGCAGGCATGGGACAGTTCCATGAATTATCGCGGTTGGTTCTCACCACCGACCAACCGTGATGGACGCAAGTCCAGCCACCCTCTCAATGGTCTGAAATACAAACCCAACAATGATAGATGCCCAAATGGGAGATCATTGATGAAGAAAACTACTGCACTGTGCGTATGAGATATTGGAAGATTCTGCAAACTAACACCAATCGGTCAGAGAAGGCTACAATCTCAAGAAATACTCTGGGTGGGTGGCATGACACGAGGTCCTAACAACTGGTGAATCATGTGGCACAACTAACTAAGCAGTTGAATAGACAGGAAGGAACCGTGAACGCCATACAAACTAATCCATGGAGCTGGTGAATTTTGTGGAGGATGAAGACAAATAACGCGTAATGTCGGGCCAAGAACCCTACAGCAGCAAGCCCAAGACGTGTCGAGGTTTAATCGGGACCACCACAAAGAAAGAAGGGACCGTATGGGGTAAATGGGGCTACTGTAATCGTAATCGTGGACAAGGATGGCTATAATAACGTAACTCGTAATAATCAAAACAACCAAGGGTACGGATGGCGAACAACTGTAATACGCACCGAACCGAGCCAATGAACTACCCCGAAAAGAAGCTGGATTGAACAAGCTTCAAAGACAGATGTTAACTTCATTCCGTTCATGAATGAGACTAAGGCAACATGCAAACAAAGAATCAACCCAGCTTAAACAATCAAGCAAGACAACTAAGGAGTTTCGAGGCAATAAAATGGCCAAATGGCAAGCTGACGGCTGCAAAGGCAACCCTGCTCTCCGAAAGCAATCTGTAGGTAAACCTAAGAAGAGATGGAATGAGCACGCAGCGGGCTCACACCGAGAAGTGAGAGAATTGGGAATCACAAGTGCAACCCTCAACTGTAGAAAGTAGAGACTGAGGAGATCACCCAAATCGCAACGGAGCATGATGCAACTAAAGAACACCACAAGAGAAATGGGCCACAGAGACCCTAGCGGCTGTAAAGGCCGCATAGACCGGTCCCTTACCTACAACGCCTCAAGAAAACATAACCGGACAAGCAATTCACGGTTCATGGATGTTTTCAAAAAGTCGCATATAAACATTCCATTTGCCGATGCCTCTAGAGCAAATGCCCAATATGTAAAGTTCATGAAAGACATTTGTCTCGGGCAGAAGATTAGCAGACTTCGAGACTGCAAACTTAACCGAGGAATGCAAGGCCATCCTTCGCAGGAAGCTACCGCAGGTTTCAAAGACCCGTGCGCTTACCATCCCGTGGTACAATTTGAAATGCTATTTTTGAGAGAGCGCCGTGTGATTCGGGGTGCAAGATAATCTTATGCCCTTATCCATCTTTAAGCTGCTTGGGATTAGAGAAGCCTCGTCTGGACATGGCCACTTCACTTGCATGCATCTTTGAAGCATCCGAGAGTGATAATAAGATGTCTTAGTAAAGGCTCACAAGTTTATCTTTCCAAGTAGATTTGTAGTTTTAAGCATGGGATAAGATAAAGAAATACCGATTATTTTGGGGAAGACTCTTTTTCTAGCAACCGCGTGGCAATGATTGATGTGCGAGGGGCGAATCGAAACTAAGAGTACAAGAAGAAGAAGTAAAATTCACGTCTTCGAGGCGTTGAGACACCCAAGTTAAAGTGATACGTGCTTAATGGTTGATATAGCAGGGGTTATATGTTCAGCCAAAAGTATCCTTACGAATTCTTCGAGACTAGCCTAGCCATGAATGATTCGAGAACCCGAGTGACGCAGGCGTAAGAATACGCTAAGTGGATGGATTCCTTCAAGCACCATAGAAGGAAATACTCGAATCGCTAAAGAAGAGCTAAACAAATCGATTCCATCAATTGAGCAAACTACCTAAGATGGAACAAAACCTCTACCTAGCCATTTGAAGTATGCATATCCGGGGTAGAATCTATCGCTAATTCGTAATTATCTCATCATCCCAACTCGAAACGGAGGAAGAGAAGCTATCGAGGTTCTTCGTGATCACAAACAAGCACTCGGATAATCCCTAGCCGACCTTAAAAGGGATCCGCCCTTCTATGTGTATGCAATCAGCTTTATTAGAAGACGGCCACAAGCCCCTCAGCGTAGGAGGTTGAACTGACAATGAAGGAGGTAGTTCGAAGAAGTTCTAAAATGGCTAGATATCGGGTGATTGATCTCATCGCATGGGCCGCGACGGTGTCTGCTCGTAGTGCCAAAGAAAGGGGGATAAATCATATTAAGATCGAAACAATATCTTACCGCTATCTAGAATAAAGGATCGGTGGAGAATTTGTATTGACTATAGAAAGTCGTAAATGTATGCCAATTTAAAAGATCACTTTCCACCATTTCTGTGATCGTATGCTCGATCGGGACAGTCGGTATGAATATTATTGCTTTTTGGATGGATATTCCTAAGCATAAACTAATTGCCATACCCAAGATCGTGAGAAGACAACATTCACTTGTCCCATGGGCACATCTGCATTCCCATGATGCCCTTCGATCAGGTAATGCAATCGTACCTTTCAATGATGCATGATGCAGCCATATTCTCCGACATGGTGGAGAAGACGATTGAAATCTTCATGGACGATTTCAAGAATGGGAAATTCATTTGACAATTGTCTAGCAATTCCTGGTGGTTTTCATACTAGCAAGATGCGGCAGCACCAATTTAAAGTACTAATCGGGGAAAAGTGCCATCTATGGTACAAAGAGGGTATTGTCCTTGGACATCGGATCTCAAAGAAGAGGGATAGAGGTAGATAGGCTTAAGATTGAAGCAATTGAGAAGTTACCTCCACCTTCTTCATGAAAGGGATCCAAGTTCCTGTGCCAAGGCCGGATTTTATAGGCTATTATCAAGGATTTCTGCCAGACATGAAACTATCACCTAATTTGCTAGTCCAAAGGGATCCCATTCGAATTTGACTCCCAATGCGTACATGCTTTTAATTCATTGAAGAATAGTTGATCTCGCCTCCTATCATGTAGCTCCGCATTGGTCTTTTCCATTCGAGCCGAGCAAAGGAGTAAGCTTAATTATGCTACCGGTAAGTGCAGATTTTCAGGCGTAAACGAGAAAATCTTTCTCGTGATTTACTTATGTAAGCTGGACTTTGAATGACGCTTCAACTGAATTATGCCACCATCAGAAAGAACTATTGGCCATTGTCTTTGCTTTTGACAATTCAAAGCCATATTCGATTGCAACAAAGTCGCAGCACACACCGATCATTCTACCATTAAGTACTTGATGACCAAGAAAGATGCAAACCCGTGATTGATTCGGTGGGTCCTTCGCTAAAAGAGTTCGAATGAGAAACTGGCGAAGAAGGGCACCGAAATTTAGTGGCGCATCACCTTCGCGACCCGAAGGGGCCAGAGATGATGTTCCGGTGAACGACGAATTTCCGCATTTAGAAACTTTTTTTTGCCATATCGAGGACAAGAGGGCGCTCCTTGGTTTGCGTATTGATAATCATTTTAGCCCAAAGGATCTCCTCGAATTTAACCATCGTAAGAAGAAAAGGTTTTTCGCACACCTAAAAGTGACTACTATCGGGAAGAACACTCTTTACTGTGCACTCGGTCGACCAGTGATAAGGAGATGCCGCCCGAAGATGAAATGCTCATGATTATGAACCATTGTCACACTCTCTATCGTGTGCGGACACTTTGGTACGTAGAACAAGAGCCCAAGGTTCTACAATCGGGTTTTTATCGCCTTCTTATTTAAAAGATAAAGCCATCAATTCGCTTTCCACTCAGACAAATGCCAACGAACGGGAACATTCTGTAAAGGACGAGCCACCCATGCATCCTATCTCGGAGGTAGAGTTGTTCCCACTTATGGGGATCGATTTATGGGACCATTTCCCGATCATACAACAATTTATATATCTTGCTACTGTGAGACTATGTCTCAAAGTGGGTAGAAGCGATTCCAACACAACCACGATGCTAAGATTGTAGCCCAATTTCTACGCAACAACATATTCTCACGCTTTTGAACCTCGAGCTTTAATCACAGATAATGGTACATTAACAAGGTAATACACAAGGTCTTGTAAAAGTATGGGGTACGCATCGTACATCTCTGTATACCACCCACAATCAAACTGCAAGGTAAGTATCCAACCGAGAAATCAAGTACATCCTCGAAGACAATAACCCAAGAAGGATTGGTCTAAAAGATAGATCTACGCGCTCCGGCATACCACCGCATTTAAAACTCCTTGCAAAGACGCCCCGTCGTGACTCGCTTACTGGGTGAAAAGCGCCACCTTCCAAAGAGGAATCGAGCATCGAGCCTATCGGGCCACCTTAAACTAAACATGGACAAGATTTCACAGAAAAACGACTACTCCAACTCAAAGTGATTAGATGAGTTCAAACCAAGCACATGAGAACGCCGTATTTATAAGGAGAGAAGACCAAGGCCCGCACGACAAGCACATCACTGGTAAGAATCTACCTACGGACAACAAGTCCTTCTATTCAATTCCCGACTAAAGCTTTTTCCGGAAATCGGTCTCGATGGTCCGACCTTTCTACCCCGCGAATAAAGGTCTTTTTCTACATGGTGGGGCGTAAGTTTCATCCCGAGAAAGGCATATCTACAACGCTTACCCAACGCTGGAAGCCGCATTTTATGGAGGCGAAGCTGGTGTACAAGCAAGTCATTCCTTTGACAGCCACAGAAGAAGTATAGTCAACGATCACAGGAGTTTGAGTTCTTAAGTTAATATTTGAGTTTGTGGTCGCCGAGCTAACGACATTAAACATAGCGTCTTAGGAGGCAACCCAAGTGTTCCTAAATTTTGTAGTTTCAAGTTCTATTGTTATTTTCAGCAATTTTTGGTTTCTAGTCAGGTTCCCGACTGCTTCGCTTTGTCGGGTTTAATCATAGACCCGAAGCGGTGCGTGTCTTTTCACTGTGTTCAATGCCCTAATGATGTTTACACGTGGAGAGTTCTCAAAAAGTGGGCTGAGTTGTGTGTTGAAAATCTCGAGACCTTCCGCACGTCGCGACGGAGATTTCACGCGCCGCGACGCCATTTCGCGCCTTCTCTCGAAGCACGTCGCGACGTGGGATTTTACACGCCGGCGTCAAAATTTCATTCCCGCCACGCCGCTGACGTGGGATTTCACGCCGCGACTTCATTTTACTGCCACGCCGCGACGTGGATTCACGCCGCGACGCCATTTTTTCAGTTCTCCACGCCGCGACGCGGATTCTCACGTCGCGACGCGTCATTTTTCGGTTTCGTCACGTCGCTGAGCCGCAGATCTCTCACGCCACGCCATTTTGAAGTTTCTCTCGGCCACGTCGCGACGCGGGTCCCGCACGCCGCGACGGCCATTTGGGTCATTTACCTAAGCCACGCCGCATGGTCCCGCATCGCCGCGACGCCATTTGGTCATTGCCCTCCGCCACGCTGGCGATTTGACCCACGCCGCGACGCGGGCCTCGCTTTTTGCGCCCCAAGAATAGTTCATTTTGGCTCTTCACCTCACACGCCTTCACTCCAATTCGAAACCCTAGCTCCCCCGCACAAACACCGGACCGGTCTGAGTCTCATCCCACCTGGGCCGAGGCCTCCATCGTCGCCGACCACCGTAAGTCACCCTCATTGGGCCGCCTGGGTCATGGGCATCCCCACCACTGCAGCCCACTCCCCAGCTTGGGTACAAGAGTTCAGGGTTCATTTATGCTTTCGCTATTCTAGGTATCAGAGGCCCCTCATTTTGGGTCACTGGTGCCTTTTGTGATCTTCCGAGCCGCATTCATGTTTTGTTGAGTCCTTAGATAGTTATTTAGTTGTTTTGTGGTGCACATTAAGTGTTTGATTTTTTTTTTTTGTCTAGGTTAGTATGTCGGGCAAGAGTGCGTAGTTGAAACAACTAAGCCGGAGTCTACCATCGAGGACCCGACTCCCGCTCAATGCCTCACGGCTTTATAACGTTGAAGGCCGCGGATCTGGGCGAGCACAATTTGCAAACCGATCCTTCATTAAGGAGAAGGGGTTTCATCACCCCGGCGATTTCTTTTAGAAAGACAATCGAGTCTAAAGGGTGGCGTGCTCTTTATGCCAACCCCGCTCCAAATGCAAGAATGAGCGTAGTTCGAGAATTTTACGCCAACCTCGCTTCCCATGTCCTCAAAAAGGTCAGGGTGCGAGGTGTATTGGTCGACTTCAGCTCGGAGTCGATCAATAGTTTCTATGGCCTAGAGCATGTCCCACCGACCCCTTTGATCGCCCATGAGCATCCCGACTACCATGAGGTCATCCGCGCATTGGACGCCGGGCCAGGTGAGTGGAGGGATCAACAAGGGCCATGCGGTCGCACTCTGCGCGACGGCCTACATTCCTAAGGTTTGGCACCATTTCATCACTCGCCTGATCCCGACGACGTAATGTGTGAGGTGACCGCCCAAATGCCTTTGCTCAACTTCACATCATCCAGATATCCTATTCGATGTTAAAGGCGTGTTATCGAGGATGCCATCCTCCATAACCGGATGCTAAGATGAACCTAGGGCACCTTTTTCGATATTTGGCTTCAAACAAGCCAGCCTCGACGGCCACGAGGCTCGGCTTCATCCGATCAAGGTACATCATTGCTGACACACTCCGGTGTCCCGCAACCTGAGGGGGCCTACGATTCAGGCCACGAGCCCTCAGACGAGGACGAAGCTGGCGAGTATCGTGCCTCTTTATGGATCCCGGGCGATCCCAGGAGACCTTGGCCGCCCCTCGTCCCACCCACCTCCACCACCTCATCCCGCCACCTCCCCAAAGAGCCACAAAGGCCACTCCTCCTAGTCCTTCCCCACATCTTGAGGACCCGTGCTCGCGCCACCGAGAGTTTTGACGCCCCTGGATGAGACCCAGAGCACCGAAACCTCGTTACTCCAGACATGGAGGCGCTACATGATATAAAAGGCAAGCCCGCCAATCGGGGCCATCATTCTACAAAGAAGAAGAACTTCATGCAGCCCAAATTATTTCCAAATTCGTTGAATTGCACCTCCACCACCTCCACCGCAGTGATATTCAGGGGAGTTCCCTTCCCTCTATGTTTTTATCTTACCAGGGGGACACTGGATATTTTGTTTGGGAGGGATCGTGATCTAGTAATCGTGTTTTGTTTCGTTTTAGTAGTGTGTAGTATTTTTAAGTTTGTGTTCCAGATATTAGTGTGTTTGTTTTCGCTTATTTTACATCGCACTTCATGTTTATGAGTCATGTGCTAGTTATTTGATTATATTTTAGGGACATTCTTGCATGTAGTAATTGCATACATGTGCTATGTTGAAAATTGAGGATCAATTTGATCGAGTTCACTATAAACTTGTTCAATTGCATACATTTGCTTGATGCTCGTAATTAGATTGAATAGTTGAAAAGGGCTAGTGAATCAATCCCGGGTAGTCAAGAAACCAGTTCTCAAAAACCCTATCACACTCACACACTAGTGACTTTCGTGAGTACATAAGTGCCGAACTTAACTACTTAAAGTTCGATCAACCTAGGGAGATTCGAACCATTTGAGTGATGGACACCTAATTGGCAAGAGGATTGCCATCGGCCCCAAACTAAAAAAGAGAAAAATACAAAACAATAGAAAAAAAAAAAAATATGACAAAAATAGGTATATGCATAGGAATAAGCTGGATCATCCAACCCGAACTCCGGCACAACCTCCGAGGGGCCTATCAGCTTCCAATGCCCGAGCCAACCGGCCGGAGTCATTGACTTCCACCGCCCGCTACATGGGATGGAAGATGGATCATTCACGCAACCTAGGGCCTTTTGAGTTTGCTGAGTGTCTGGGGCAGTTTGAAGTGGAATTGAATGCCTGTGCCCTTAACCAACCCAAAGGGAGTCACCAATGGATCGATCCCCGCTACAGAACACTCAGCCTAAAACTTCGCACTAGTCTTCCATTTGTTTTAGGTACGTAGGAAATTTCCAAATATGAGGACACGAATAAATGGGTGCGTTCCTATCCTTTCCTAGTTAGCTTCTTCCTAATAGGCGCGTTGAGTTTAAGCTCGGGGGTATCTAACCTAGGCATATCCTTCGGAGGTCATTCACTATGCTAATATTAGGATTTTGGGAAAGGCTATCGAACACCATGGGATTTGATGCATCAATGTGGCCACCTAGCTAACCTAATTTACCTAAAGTCAAATATCCTGTATGCCTTTTACCAACATCGAGAAAAACAAGGTATGAGTCACCAAATTGATCCCCACTTTTCAAAGATGTGCATCACTGTATTAGTGAGTTACATTATGCTCGGTGGTGTGTCCCGTTTGAAGCCCGCTCGCTGAGGACAAGCAAGAAAACTAAGCTCGGGGTGGATGATGCCTAAAACACTCCATATTATACCTGGGCAATTTCACATTTTTCTCTTATTTTAGAGTAATTTTATAGCTTTTGTGGACTAGGAATACCGAGTTGATGTCTTTGTGAATGCAGGAGCATCGGGGCAGTGCAGCTGAGCACCAGAAGCGCATTGGAGCAGATGGGAATGCGCGATGAAGTACTGGCCACGTCGCGCGACGTCCCCACGCCGTGACGCCCCCACGCCGCGATCGCCCCATCGCCAGGACGCCGCCACGTCGTGGACACCACCACGCCGCGATCGCCACCACGTCATGACACAAATAAAATCTGCCCTCATCATTAAAAGCAAATTAGGGTTCAGAAATCAAGGGGAGATAGAGGCGCACGAACAGAGGCACAGGTTTCGAGAGCAGAGTGACACTGACTTCGAGGAAGTACCCGGGATTTGTAACGCTTTTCATTTTTTGATATTTTCGGATTTTAGAACAATGTTTCCTTTATTAAACAGTTTTATATTTTCTCCATTATGTTCTAGATCTCTTTCAGGTTACATCAAATTCGCTGTACAATTGGATTAAAATTTGATCTTTCATGTTATTCAGTTATTATTAATTTGTCACATCTACTCTATACCTGCATCTCAATTATGTGTTAATGTCTGGCCAATGTTAGCATAATCGAACTGGAGATCCCGAGGATTCGAGAGATGAGGGTATTCAGATTCTCAAGATATCTTAGCCGATCTGCTATCAGAGATATTCCGAACCCGCTATGAGCAATTGAGGTTAGAACATTTAAGCATTTCGGAATACCGAGTCGAGATAGAGATATACTCGATTCTATTCACTGAGGATAGGGCGGATATATCGAGAGAGGATATCTCTGTGAGGCAAGATCACCTCGCTTAATTGACATATTACAAATAGATCGAATAACAATATCTTTAGAAAAGTAATCCATTGAACGCGGATAGGGGCGAGATTTAACCTTAGGCGCCAACACCATTAATTCACTAGAATCAACAGCTTAGTTGCAGTTTCCTTACTTAATTTTTACCCTAAATTCCTTTATTCAGATATTGTCCGAAAAGCAGAACCTCTGTAGTCAATTTACCTTTCCCTGTGGATCGATATCCCACTTTAAAGTGTCACTATATTACTGGGGCTACGCGCACTTAAGACCCTAGGCATTCATTATATACACCGCGCTGGCCCGTCAGAACCATGAGAACTTCTCATATGGTGGGAGGGGGCGCTACAAGGCCCAAGGCAAGTATTAACCCCATTGTGGCTATCAACAAAGAACCAAGATCCCAGCAAAGAAGCAGCTGAAGGAAATGAACACAGAACGAATACTAAGGTCGGGTATATTCCCATTCTCAAGAACAGATGCTGCAAATTGGGATAATAAGAAATTGTTGAACCTCCATGAACAGAAGTTCACAGAATTGGGAGCAACTGCTACCAATTTTCAAGTTTTCCAGAACACTACCAATGCAACCTTAAAAAACCTGGAGACACATAGTATACCGCCCTAACCTTGCAGAGCGTAAGAAAGATGCCTTCCAATAATACCAGAAAATCTCAAAGACCCATGGTCGCGGTACTCGAGGAGGGAAGGAGTAGAGATGATGAAAGAAAAATGACAAAAGAACGAGGAAGACGTTCTTTAAAAAGGAAGAAGAACTGAGAAAAGAAGGAAAGATGACCGGAAGGACATCCAAGGCTCTAGACCACCCAAAGGTTTTCCCACGATCGTTAAATCAAAAATAGAAGAGCAATTTGCTAAGCTTTTGAAAACTTTCCAAGCTAGAGATCAAGATGCCCTTATCAAGTAGTGACTCAGACACTCTACGCAAAAATTCCTTAAAGACATTCTGCAGCAAGGAAGAGAAAGATCAGAAGTTAAGGATTGTGAATCTCACCGCTACCTGCAAGGCCTTGATGAAAAGAGAATCGCTTAAAAGATGAAGGATCCAGGAGTTTTACAATTCTGCATAATAGAAGGAGTTGAAACCGTAAAGCCTCCTCGTGACTCAGAGTTAGTATCAACTTGATGCCTCTTTCTCAAGCACAAACAATTAAGTTTGGGGAGCTACTCCTACCACCATTACTCTTCAAATGGCGCATGCATCGATGGTAAAACCGAAGGAGTCTTGGAAGCATGTACACATCACAAATTTGTTTTTCCAAAGGGATTTCATCATTCTAGACATGGAGGAAGATTCACAAGTACCCCTTCTATCAGACCATTCTGCCACCGGAGCCGCCCGATCGACATGCAAAAAGCGAGTTCTACTCGAGGGTCGAGAAGAAGCTGCTGCTTTCAACTTGATCCAGGGCATACAGAATATAGACATAGACAGAGAAAATTTCAATGTAGTTGATGAAGTCTATAACCTCAACCCTGATGTTCAAAATGATTGTAATGATCAAATTTTATCAATGAAAAAGAGATGAATTTCCAAAGATATCAAGATGATTACTCTGATTATTCATACAACGGTTTTCATTCCGAGCAGAAATCAGATGAGCATGACGCAAAGAAGAGATGAACAAGAGGGAAGTAATGAAAAGAGGAAACTTAACAAGAAACCGCTAGCTTGTGTTGAAAGAACTCGCTAAGTCATTTGAAGTATATTTACTTAGAACCACCCCTGCAGAAAAACCAAGGATTATCTCGCGACCGAGGATGAGGAGGAACAAAGAACACGCAGATCTCAAGAAACATAAAGAGTCTAGCTTGGTCCATTGAAGAATCGAAGGGTATCACCCATCTATTTGCATGCAATAAAATTACTGAAGAAACTTGAAGCCAACTCAGAGGAACATCAAAGGAAGACTGAATCCCGAATGGCGAGTAGTCAAGAAAGAGGTAATTAAATTGCTAAATGTCAGTTTCACCCATGCACCTCAGATAGTCCTTGCAAGTCCAGTCTCATGGTTCCAAAGAAGGGTGGATTTAATTGATCCGCAATGAGAAAAAATGAATTGATTCCACAAGAACAAAGGACAGGATGGAGGGTATGTATTGATTACGTGGAAGCTTGAATGCAAAGAACTTAAAAGATCATTTCCCTCGCTTTCATTGATCGATGTTGGACAGGTTAGCAGGACACCCTCACTTTTGTTTTCTGGATGGGTACCAGATACACCGTATCGCACCACCCGAGGATCAAGAGAAGACCATTCACATGCCCCTATGGTACTTGCCTCGTATGATGCCATTTGGGCTATGTAATGCTCCAGCTACATTCCAGAGGTGTATGATGTCTATATTCTCAGATTTGGTTGAAGAAGTAATGGAAATTTTCGCGTGATGACTTCACTGTATGGATCCGTACTTTGATCAATGTTTAAACACTCCAGAAACAAGATTTCAAAGATGCCAAGACAAACAATAGCATTGAATTGGGAAAATGCCATTTTATGGTGACTAAGGTATTGTTCTCGTGGCGTAAAATTTACGCCGCGAAGGATTAGAAGTAGACGATCCAAGGTATCCATTATCAAAACTCTTGCCTGACCTACCACGATAAAAGAGGAGTAAGAAGCTTCTTGGGGCATCGCTGGATTTTACGGGAGATTCATCAGACTTTTCAAAAATAATGACCAGCTATCTTGATTCTTGGAAAAGATCTGAGGTTGATTTTGATGACTCTACTTGAGGATGCTTTGAAGAAATCAAAATCGAGTTAGTGCAACACCTATAATGGTTGCACGAGGAATGGGATCGAGGATTTGAAATAATGTGTGATCTTTAGTGATTTTCCATGGGATTGTGTTGGGGCGAAAAGAAAAGAAAAAAAATATTCGAGGGCCATATACTATGCTATAGTAAAACCTTGATGAAGCCTGAGAACTACTCCTGGCTTGAAAGGAGATGCTAGCCATAGTATTTGCTTGTGAAAAATTTAAGCGATACATTTTAGGATCCCATGTGGTAATTCACCGCGATCGTACGTGATCAAATGCTTGATGTGAAAAGGAAGGTAAGCGAGATTGATAAGGTGGGTCGCTGTACATTTGCGGGAGTTTGGTTGATCGAGGATAAAAGGAAGTGACAATGCGATGGCGATCCTTGTCGAGTAGAAGAAGTACGAAGAGGAGGAAAGTAATATTAACGAGAATTTCCCGGATGAGCAAGCGTTTAAAGGTTTTCTGTCCAACTTCCATGGTATGCGAGCATTGTGAACTATTTAGCTTGTGGAGTAGTTCCTTGGTCACTTCCCAATGAAGAGAGCTAGGAACTAACAGCCGAATTATTATATTTGGGATGATCCTTTTATTTAAAAGAGGTGTTGATATGATAATAAGAAAATGTGTGCGGAAGAAAATGAACAGGAAAAATTGGATGAATGCCATCGTCAGCCTTATGGGGAGCACTTTTAAAGGAGAAAGAAGCATTTCGTAAAATACTCAATCCCGGATTTTATTGGCCGCTTTTGAGATTATCTTGAATGGGTCAGAAGTTATGTGACGGATGCGGAAGATTGGAAATATCAGCGGCAGTAAATGCCCCTAAAGTATTAATAATTGGTCTGATTATTTGATGTATGGGGATGGATTTTATGGAGCCATTCCCACCATCATTTGGGAATTGTACATCTTTGCTGCGGAGTTGATTCGTTTCAAATGGGTGGAGCGTGGCAATTACAGAAGTGATCTTGTCTGATTGCCAGACCTTTGCGAAAGAATATTTTTGAAGCGATTTCGTACCCGGGACTATCGTCGGTGATGGGGGAAGCCATTTTGCAAACAAGGTATTTGCAAAACTCATGGTATGGGATCAAACATGTAATGAGCCTAAGCGTATCATCCCGGACGATGGGCAGCGAAATTCCAACGGGGAGATTAAAGAATACTTGAAGGCGAGTGGAGTCAAGCGGGGAAGGATTAGGTCTTCCCGAGCTTGATGATGCTTTGTGGGCTTCTGAGTACATCTGAAGACTCCCGTTGGAATGTCCCCATACAGAATAGTATTCGGAAAACCATGTCACCTACCTGCAGAATTAGAATGCGAGCGATGTGGGCCATCGAGAAGTTGAACCGATTTAAGCTACTTGAAAAGGAAGAGAGATTGCTACAAGCGTAAGATTGGAAGCGAGGAAATGAAGCCTATGATAATCTTTACCATCTCTGAGATAAGACAAAGTAAGCGATCGAAGGATCTAGGAAGGAGTTGAGGAGCGAGGGGAAAAGTTCTGCTGTTTAATTCCTAGGCGAAGTTGTTTCAGGGAAGTTAAAATCGAATGGGGTGGACCGTACACGGTGGTGTCAAGCGATACATTTGGAGCGGTGACATTAAGGGCGAATGCGGAGAAGAATTCAGGGAGTAAATGGACAAAGACTTAAGCCTTATTGTTAAGCGAGAGAGGAAGGAATGAAAGAGCTTCGACGGGATCTACAAGAAGAAGGAACACAGCCAACAAGTGCAATTTAGGACTCAAAGCGCGGTGATGGGAAGCTGACCATAGGAAATGCGAATTTCTAATTTTCTATATGAATTTTGGTTTAAATTAGTGTTGATTTATTGGCAGTGTCTGAGGACTTTGTTTTAGTTTGATGTAATCAGTACATCGATGTGCGAGGTTGCGTGAGCAAATACGGAAGGAGGGAAGACGATTCTTGGATAACTTCATGACTCACATGGAGGAATACGGGAAAAGGGAAGCAATTTTTTCTCCACTACATAAGTGCATGAAAGTGAATTTAGTACATGTATGAATTGTTGTGTGAAATTGATTCATTTGATGTTAGAAAGAGTTTAGAGTAAGTAGGGAATGAAAGATTACATGAACATTGAGCTTTAAGGTGAATTCGCGACAAGAACTTCACTTTAAAAGAAGTGTCGCGACATCGCAATACAATAGAGAACATATATGCTTTCACAACGAGATGGCTTGTCCCAACAAGGGTTGAGGAAAGGTCGCGACAATTAACTTGATGTCGCGACAAATTAAAAATGTTGCCGAGTTAGGAATTTTTAAGGGTTTTTAATGCTGACATCTTGTTTTAAAATTGGCATTAAAGTCGCGACATGTGGAAATAAAAATAATCATTAGAGCTCATAAACTTTGATTGAATTTTGCGGTTGATACTTTTCCCAACTTCCACTCTCCATTCGAGAACAGTTCATTCTCTCTCCCCTACGATTTTAAACCCACAGAAAACCACTAGGTCAATCTTGACTTTCCTTCTTCTGAATGGGACCATCGAGCCTCGGCCACAACGAGAAGAATTCATGGAGAAGCGTACGAAAATCGGGAAGAGAGAATCCAAACGGGAAGAAACGAGAATGAAAGAACACTGCTAGAGAGCATCGGAGGACCAACGGTTCTGAGGAAAGCACTAAAAGGGCAAGAAAAAAATAGCAGAAGAGAACATCGAAGATTTTGTGTCGAGGATGCCTACTCGAGCTAGAGGAAGCTGCTTATGCGGGAAAGGGGTTTGTAGCAGAAAGACGATTCAAAAACCCTATCGCTCCTTTCAAGGAAATGATAAAGAAAAGAGGTTGGGAAACCCTCTGCGCACATCAGACGGGTATGCGGCGATGTGAGGAGTTCTACTCTGAATTTGGTGAGGAGAAAGAACCAAATCTTGTATCGTCGGAGAATTAATGGAGTCTTGTATGGAGCCACGAGGCCATTAGAGTTTTATGTGAAATGGCGAGGACACGGCTTGTAGGCCAAAATTCAAAAAGCTCTAGAAGCCAGTTTGAAGAAGATTGAAAAACTCACCGGCTGGGAAGGCGCTCGAGTTGAGGCGAGAGGGAGAAGAAAGGGGACGAAAACCTATGGGAAGCCTCACTGAGAGGCTAAGGTATGGATTCTATTTCCTAGCCTACTTGTTTTGGTTCCAGCCGAACACTGAGCACAGTGAGGGAACGAGGGGCGGTCATCATACGCTATTTGAAGGATATAAGATCAATATAGGAACTGATAATAGAAAATTCGATAATGAGAAGGGTACCACGAAGGGAAGCAAGAGGGTGATCTCGCGTGTGATTCTGATCTTGTGTTTGAAGATTTGGAGTGAGAGGGAGTTAGGACGAGAGAAGAAGTTACGTGACATCACCACTCTTATTGACGAGGGTGAGTAAGGACCCGAAACCGGAGAAAGAGTGCCAGTTAAAACAAGAAGAAGAGTGACAATGGCTCCTCCCGGATGTTAATAATTTCCATTTGCGGATCTTTGCGAGGGCGGGATGAAAGAAGCCCGGAGTAGATTTCTCTTCCCCTTTGGCTAGTTCTCCTCCATGCAAGGTAGAACATTGAAGAAAGGAGAAAGTTACAGGGAACACAAGAGAAACCCGACCCGATCATGGAAATGCTTACTCTCCGTGCAAAACAAGATGGAGAAACGAGGGAAAAGGAGTGGAGGTTGAAACAAGAGTTCGGGGAAATCCCATGAAAAGAACTAAGAAGAGATCAAGAATGGGAAGAAGAACTACGGAAGAGAGAAGAAAGATTTGAGTTTGAGTTGCGAAAAGGGAGCACGGGAACGGGAAGCAAAGTGAAAGGAAGGAAGAGCAGGATGAAGTACTCCGGTGTGAGAGAAAACTTCGAGAAAGAAATGAGAGCAAGGGATAAAGATACGGTAAAGAAAGTGAAGTTCGATCCTTGAGGCATTCTACAACAATCAAGTTACTTGAGAGACAATCGGCTCTTGGGAATGCGAAGGAAAGGGATGCCAAACGGGAAGAGCGGACAAGGAGAACATCCTTGGATTTAAATTTCTTTACATGGTGAAGGTGTTGGGAGGACCTTTGAAAAAAGATGGAAGGGAGAACAAGGTGTTAGATGGAAGCTTGATGCATTCGGGGAGGAAGATGTGGCTGAGAATCTGGACGATCTGACAACAACTGTCAAAATTCTTGGAAGTCATGACAGAAATGGAGAAAAACATGAACACACTTGGAATGAGACGAGGATGAGCGAGCAGGTGGATCTCTCAAATGAATTGGCACGAAGCGGACCGACAAAGAAAGCCAAGGGACAGAGGAGAATAAGTAAAGATTCCCGAATTCAGCCTGATTGGACACTCTTGACTGGATCCCCGGACATCCATGGCTTGAAAAAGAAAAAAATAGACATCCATTGATCTCGATAAACTCCTTTCTATCTTTGTAGTTCCTAAGCGGGTACAATTGAATTAGAAATAAAATAGAAACTTGAATTGAATTATTTGTGTGCGTGCTCTGTGCAGATTTGTTAGTTGATATTGTGTTCTTTGGAAGATGCATGATTAGGACATTAAAGTAGAAATTAGTTCCAGAAATAAGCGTTGTGATGTAATGAAGCGGAATTGAATGAAATGGTTAGATTAGGAATGAGCTAAAATGTAGAATAAGGCGAATAAATCACAGAGTTTGATTGGAAACCTGAAGTGCAAAAATTACTTATATCTAATGAGTAAGTCGGAATTAGGAAAGGTAATATAATAGAAGGAACAAAACAATTTTTGAGTTTGTGGTATGAACAATAGATCAAGAACACATTGAATACCAATTAATTTAAATACTCATTAACAAAAATGAGTCAAAGGTACTCCATATGGTTAGTCACAAGCTTGTTCAGACGAATTCTAGAATTTGTTAGATTATTGGTTGGCGAAATCCTAGGTGATCTGGCTAACGAGAGATGATGCGAGCCGTTCTTGGGCCGGTTTGAGCCATTCTAACCATCCCCCTTATATCTTTGATGCATATACCTTAGTTCCCGAATTGAACCAACAAAACTTATTTTTCAAAAATAACTTGATGAAAACCCCGACCCATTCTAAGAAATCAATCCTCCGATAAAGAGAACTGTGATTCTGAGGAATCGAGGAGGAAGTAAATGAAGTTGGGGGAGTATATATTTTCGAGGAACTTCGAAAAAGGGAATGAAAAGACAAGGAATGAGAAAATGCAATAGAAAAGAGCGGCTTATAGGGATAAGTTTTATCTTGTGGCCTAACTCTCTTGAACAATTAAGTTCTTAGGGGTGTTTTGACACTGGTACCTGTGCCATACGGTATGGGAGCTCTTGGCAAAGTTAGCTAAGAGTGTTAAGAAGCCTAAAAGTTAAAACATCCTTAAATGTTGACAAACAAAGGAAAAAAATTCCGGTGAAGTCTAGTGAAAATAGGGGGCATACAGTTAAGATTGAAGAGATCGAAGAGATGTCCCCGAACATGAAGCTTAGGGGAGTTTATTAGAGAAACTATAAGAAAGAAAGGGGCGGAAGAGGAGAGAAAGAGTCAAGGTAATCTTAACCTAAAAATTCCTTCCATCCTACCTGTGCCCAAGCTGGCAATGTAAGCCCCGAAAGACCTGATTGATCTTGAGAGAAATTTGAAATCACCTACATTAGTGGAGATCGATATGAAAAACAAACTTATGGAATTTGGAAATATGGAAACAATCAAACGGTGAAGGACTTTGGGAGTTAATTGACTCGAGTATGAAATGAGAAGGAAAATGTCACACATTATTCAACGGGATCTAATGATTATGTTGTTTTGTAAAACAATTTCAACGGAGTTTAGTTTTGTATCTTGTGAAAGTAGAAACCAGCAGGCTTTGGATTTGAGCTAGATATACGAGAAAATGATGCATACATTGTATTTCAATTAAATTGAATACCTTGTGAACAAAGCGAGAAAAAAAATGTCCTTTTGTTTGAGGGCCAAACAATCTTTCTTTTCGCTGCTTGGGAATGACAAGAATTTTAAGTTTGGGGAGTTTGATGAGCTTAAAAAGTCATCTCTTCTTAGTCCGTTTTACGTTTGTTTTTAGGATAAAATTGAATATTTAATATCTGAATTATGGAAGAAACTCACAGTTGTCATTAGCGGGAAGGAAATGAAGAAGAAAAGCGTAGAAAAATGCGAGAAATAAGTGGATTAAAAATGCGATTGATAGCGGAGAGCGAAATGAGCTATTGTTTGAGTCATTGATGCGGGTTATTGGAGTGCACCAGTCCGGTTCTGAAGTCGTGACATCGGGGAAAGTAAAGGAATTTGATCGTAGCGAAACCTGATCTAGGCAATTTGAAGAGGAGCGAGAAATTAAAGGAATGATGTCGTGTGAAAGCGAGTCGCGACATCAAAAACAACCATTGCGACCCTCTGACGGCATAAGGTCGTGTCGACCAAGAAGGCGGTGTCGCGACACAAGAACAAGCGGATTTATTCTGAGGGCGGAGACTTAATGCTGAAGTGATCGTGACATCGAGGAGATCAAGCGAAGGCTTGAGCTATGAGGTTGATGTCACGACATCAAGGGACACCGTTCAGGAAGCAGTACGGGAGCGGATGTCGACAAGATATTGACGCGACATCATAACAAACGAGAGGAAGGTTGCGGGAGACTTGAGCTGTGTCGCCCGGCTTGACATCACGATGTCGTGACGCCGAGAACGACCATTGAAGGCTATGAGGACTAGAATGGATGTCGCGGCGAGGCCGTGATGTCGGCGTCCGCAATGATCAGCGAAACGCAGGGCGCCAAGATTGGTGTCGTGGCCGGCTGAGCGACCGAGTTCATAGGAAGACGAGAACTTTAAGTCGATGTCGCGACATGAGTTCGATGTCGCGACGAAGAAAGGCGAATTCATGGCCCCAGACGATGGCAGGCACAGTACTCTGAAATCCACGGCGAGTTATATTGGGATTAGAGATTTATTTGGAAAACCACATAAATACGCGACTACCGAGGAATAGTAAAGAAGCAGAGTCGGAGCGCATCAAAGAGAGATCTGGGTAGCCTAGGCTTCACTTTTATTTTCTTTTCTTTTCTTTTCTTTTCTTTTCTTTTCTTTTCTTTATTTTAGAGCGGATGTTTGTCTCGTATATCTTTTCGTTTATTTTTGGATCTGAATGTTATCGTTTCTTTGAAATTTGAATCACGAGGAATCAATTTCTTTTGAAAATTACTACGGAATGCATCGAGTTCGAAGACGAATTTATGGGATTCGATTATTTTCGGTTCGAATTGCGAGTTATTCTTTTGATCGGAAAGGATGTTGCCTCGTGTGATTCGATGGTGGGGAACCCGGCTTCCATTTAGTGAGCGTTGTAGTCGGAGATTGATTTTCTGTAGTAATTTCGCGGCATCTTGTTCATTTGGTTTCTGAATTGCGCCGGATTATGAGTTTATTGATTTTGGATCGAATATCAATTTCTTATACACGTTAAAGTGCGTCGTTACTCTGCAGTTTCAAAGGAGGTCCTCCAGGTGACACGAGGAAGACAATCCACAGGGTAATGTACATTTCTTTGAAGGTATACTAACTTTCTTATTAGGGATCCTTTGAGCTTTGTGAGTTCATAGATAAATCTACCAAGCCCAGAGTCGAGAGCAGAGTTGAGCGACTTATCTATTTAAACAAGCGATTTCACTGATTAGGATAGTGAGGCCAATCCGTGTTAGGCGAGATCTAATCAAGGAAGGTTGATCTATTTTAATTTCGAGGAAGAGTAATTTGGAAGTTGTATATCCTTGACTGACCGATAACTTGGGAGCTAAGGTGTACAGTCCATAAAATGGGTATGAAGTATTGCAAAAGAAAAATACCCAGCTTAAGGAAGTTCTTGTTAAAAGTAGTTATCTCGTTCCCTGTAATTCGAGAGAATCAGGAAGAAGAGATAACGAAATGTGGAGCGTGGAGAGATCAGTACTACAAATGCCTTGGGCCAGTTTTGAAACTTGAGATAATCAAAGTGAAGAATTCGATATGAACTACGAGGAATTGATCGTTCACTATATTTATTTCTCTTAATGTGTCTTCTATGATAAGCTGTTGATATTCATTTCTTTTTGTAGAATTTATTTTCCTTCATTTGTTTTATTTCGATCTATTTGAATGTTCATTTCTCTTTGAACTAGTTGATTTCCCGGCTTTCATCTTTTGGAAACGTATCGATTTATGGTCCCGAATAGTATTAATTTCGGTAGTCAGGGTAGTTGATGAAAAGTGCCCAGAGATCTCTGTAGGATCGATATCACAGACAGTCCATTTTATTACTTGTCGACCTGTGCACTTGCAGAATTTCTGACCAAAACCAATAAATTAAATTGTTCTACTCTAAGAGATTTTTGGTTATGATAGTATGATGTCATCAAGTTTTATGGCGCCGTTGTCGGGGATTAGACAATAGTCCTTTGGTAATAGTGTCATAAATTTGTATATGTCTTTTGGTCCGGTCATCAAGTTTTATGGCGCTATTGCCGGGGATTAGACAATAGTCCTTTGGTAATAGTGTCATAAATTTGTATATGTCTTTTGGTCGGTCATCACAAGGAAAAGGTTTGAGTTGCAAACACTCATCGGAAAATCAAAAGTCTTCAAAGTGTTAAGAGTCTACGATGGCTCCTTTGGAAGGGAAATTTGTAGAAGTGCAGAAGAAGACGAAGAACATAGATCAAAAGGAAAAAAAACCTTTTGAGAAAACGTAAGAGAAACCAATATTTAGACCACTATCCCTAGTTATAGGGGAAGGGAGTCGACAGACGCATTAAATGCGCCCTCAGAATGAGATGCGTAGGATGCACATTAGGAGGCGTGCATCTCTAATGCACCTTAAACACATGCAAGCATCACCTCAGAATGCATTTAATGCGCCAATCGTTTTTCACAAACCTTTCAACTCTCAACATTCAGCATCTGAAACCACTATATTTTCCCCCGACTGAAATAGCATAAAAACTCTAGCCGGATGAAAAGGGGGGCATTGTGAGTACCATGATCTCTAGGATCCCGATACTGTATGGGCAGGAGCTCGGCCCAGGCCAATGTTGTCAATGGCGGGTTAATTCATCTCACAAGACCAGTCAGACATTTCTTAGACAAGATAATCCCATAGAATTAGGAAAAATGGGACAAACCCTTCAAGGCTTGCTCGGCGGCGGCAGGACTTCAAGTCGCGGTAGGCCATTCTACCCCATGTAAATTCTATCCCATATGAGAACTATCTGCGAAGCACCTAGAAGATGAAAATCCGCAAAAGCGATCTTATTAGCGAATTTTCTAGCTTTCGAATCCCTTACGCCTCATAGAGATAATCTTGGAAAAAGGAAAAATAATCCTTGATAAGGAAGAACTAGTCATTGATAAGGAAAAGAAGATTTCCTCCCTTAAACTAGAAGGAGATAAAATCCTACCCCAAGAAGGAAGGAGGGGATTTCGTGAATCGAACCCTATAAGTCGGAAAGATCCCCCACAAGCAAAGGTAAGCAATTCTAACTACTCCTATTCTCTTCTCCCTCTCCACACTTTTTGCTGACTTAATCATCGAAGATGCAACCAGCCCATCCATTTGCGAATACACGTGGGTTCCCGTGTGATATGGGTGAATGCGATAAAACTACGATTTGATGGGATCAGGCAGTGAGTTCTGGCATACAGAAAACTGGGTGGGTTTCTTAGTGAAGGTGCTACGAGACATGACGATAGAAATAATAGATGATTCATTATAAGTCAGTAACCACGAATAGATATGGATTATCTGCTATGTCCTTTGATAAATGTCTGATGTGTTTAGCCCGCTGATACTCTGCAAAATATTATCGATTCTCATGCCAGCACTCATTAAGCTATCTTAGTCTCACTCTTTTATCACTCTCTCCACTTTCTCTCAGTTTCTATTTCATATGATTCTCTTTAGGGTTTTGTTCATTTTTTGGCAGAAATAATCATCCGATGGAAGACTGCTTAGCTGTGGTTCCGTTGTGATAAGAGTGGACGAGAATCAAAGGCTGTCTTGAGGAGAGTTTCAGTGTCAGTCACGACTCTCTTTGTCTTCGATCATCAACGACAATAATTCCTTATGAAATATATCTAAGGTCAGTGTAAACAGTCATTGTGAAGTTTTGGTTTGATATTAATATTTTTCATTGTTGTGATGCTGATGTTTTGATTTTTGTTGTTTAGAAACTTTTTTTTTTTTATTTTCAAGAATTATTTATTGAAATGTCTAAATGAATGGATAATACAAGGTTATATCCATCTTTCTATCTATCGGTATTGTGATATTCATCCTTGAATTTTTTCCACTCTCTTGTTTTTTTATTCTCTATTTTTGTAAGCCACAACTCTTCTTTCTAAAAGCAGGAGACAAATAAGAGCATATACCTGCAAGATCATACTCAAAGCACCGTTAATAAACCAAGGGAAAGAAAATCGAACTATTGAAGAATATTGATGAGAGAAGCTGAGTCTTGTAAGGAGTTATAATCTCCTTAAAACAATTTGTCGTCTCCTCTTGTGCTTGGGGTGTCGGGTAGGCATCATCTCAGGGATAAAACCAGCTAGCGGCACCATCGCTGAGACTACCGGCCCAGTGAGACTATGTTCAAGCACATCGCCGACAACAACTTCGAAACCACAAACTAGCTTTTATCTTTGACCTTGACACATGGAGATTGATTTTTTTTTTTTAACAGGAGCGATGTCTCTCATAATATAGAAAACCAAAGATCCTCACCCTTTAACCATTGGGAGCCTCTCAAAATTCTAAGACAATTGTCAAGGCCTCTCAAACTTCCACCATAATGAATGTCATTCATTCCTTGTAATGAATATCTTTCAAACAGATTTTCCAACAATTCCCCACATGACCAAAACTTCAAGACCCCAAAAGACTAGGTGATAGATTCAATAGTTGAAACTTGCATAGGAAGGTATGTAGCTTTTTAATCAGGGTCCCATTGACAACGATCAACAGCTAAGATTCGATAGATTCCGGTGTGCAATACAGCGGCTGTGGTAATCTGCATTATTAGGATCCATATTTTATGAAAATCGGCGAGTCTCCATTTTGTTAGAACCTATACGACCTCTAACACAATATAACGGTATAACCATAACTCATCAAGGTCTTATGAAAGTAGTATTGACATGGGATCCAGTACATCCCTTATCCCAAATATATACATCGCTAGGGGCGGTTCATACGTCCCTTGATTGGTAGATGGTTCTTGGCTGGGTTAATAGTCATTCGACTTAATGAGTAAATCGGACCGGAAAACTTACCAGTTGATGGTTGGACCGGTCTGATTCAATTTTTAAAACATTGGTACAAAAGCATAAAACCCCCTCTAAAGTAGAAAAAATGCATGTGACCCACAGGAATTTGGGCCTGCATTGGCAGAATGAGTCAAATAATTGATTGAGTTTGACCGACCCAGTGATATGTCTATGATAAGACAAAGTGGTTGAAACCGGAGTTCAAAAAAAATCCATCAATTGATGGTCAAGATCTATTCCAGTCTGATTTTTAAAACATTGGTACAAAAGCATAAAGCCCCCTCTAAAGTAGGCAAAATACATGTGACCCCTAGAATCTAGACCCTACATATAACGAAATCAAGGTACGGGCTGATGTGATTGGTTTGAAATTGGATTGTTGATGTGGCTATGATAAGGCATAAAGTGGCTTGAAATTGGACCGAAAAACCCATTGGTTGACTGTTTGACCAGTCCGATCCGAATTTTAAAACATTTGTACAAAAGTATAAAGCCCCTTCTAAAGTAGGCAAAATACATGTGACCCTTATAATATGGACCCTACATATAGTGAAATCAGGGTAGAGGCTGATGTGATTGGTTTGAAATTGGATTGTTTATGTGGTGGCTATGATAAGACACAAAGTGGTTTGAAATTAGATTGGAAAACCCATTGGTTGAAGGTTTAATCGATTCTATCCGATTTTTAAAACATTGGTACAAAAGTATAAAGCTCCCTTTAAAGTAGGCAAAATGCATGTAGCCCCTATTATATGGACCCTACATGTAACGAAATCAGGGTAGGGGTTGATGTGATTGGTTTAGAAATCGATCATGATGTGGCTATGATACGACATTAAAGGGTTTGAGAAATCTGACCAAAACCCATCAAGTTAGCTGTCATCAATCCGATTTTTAAAACATTTGCACAAGATAAAGTTTTCTAAAGTAGGAATGCGACCTTAGAATATGGACCCATATATAAATAAATCGTGGTACGAGCCGATGTGATTGGCTCAAATCGATCATTTTATGTGGCTATGATAAGAAGCAAAGTGGTTTGAAATCGGATTGGAAAACCCATCAGTTGACAGTTAGACAGATCCAGTCCGCTTATAACACCCAGACAAAAGATAAAGCCCCTCTAAGTAGGCAAATGCATGCGACCCTTAGAATCTAGACCCTACATGTTAAGCAAATCAGTGGTACGCACTAATGTTGCATGTGGCCCTTAACTGGACCCTACATGTGGCAAAACTGCAGGCCAAACTAATGTGATTGGTTTGAAAGCGGATTGCTGATGGTTGATAAAATGTAGTCGTGGATTGTACGCCTTTCCACATATGTCACATCAATTCTTTGCAACAATTTCTTTTAAAAAATAAGAGATAAGTAACATAAAGAATCACATGCTACATCCATCATTACGCTCTAACTCCATGCTATAGAGTCGCCAACGTTTAAATAGTAATGTGCACGAGGAGTGGGAGGCTCAGCTTCAGCCCCAAATTCCAAATGAGTGACAATTTATTACATTAATTGTACAAAGGTTTAGCTTGTCATAAAAACGTGTTCCAAAGAGTAACTCATAATGGCACGTGAGATGCTCTCCATGAATGTAAAATAAAAAATAAAAAAAGCATAAAATCATAGGACTTGTTTGGTTCCTGATTTTGAAAACCGTTTTTTGTTCATAAAAACAAAGATATGAAACAGAGAAAACAAATAAAACAGTAGAAACACGTTTAGCTTCCTTTTTTTCGCTTATGAGGAAAATAGAAAGAGCAATGTTCAAATTCAAAGAGCAATTTTCTGAGAACGCCAAAAGGTGTGGTGTTCTCTTTGAATTTCAAAAGTGTTTTCTATAATACTTTTCAAAAAGAACCAAACATACCCATGACTTTCACATTTTTTAGTTAGTCAATTTTTAAAATAAATAAATTTATTTTTTAAATATTTGAAGAATAATTTTAAAATGATAATTACAAATTATATAACACAATTTTGCCAAAATTTAAAATATATATTTTCAATTATTAAACCAAACAAGGTTTTTAAAAAACGGAGAATACGAAAAATGGGTACTGTAAAACAAAATTCTTATTGTTATTCATGTTTTTCATAACAAAAAATTGCTCTTTAAAAATAGGAATCAAACAACCTCTAATTATTGTTTTTAGCTATTTTTATTATTTATTTTAAAAATAACAATTTTTAATATTTGAAGAAATAACTTAAAATTTTAAAAGATAAAGTTCTAAAAATATTGATATAAATTATATACCATACTTTGGGTAAAAGTCCAAATATTTTCTAATTTTGGTTAAACAGTTAGAAAAATATATAAACAACAACAATAAAAATATACATATCACTCACTCAAACTTCCATTCCTCTTCATATGCAAAAAACAAGAAGTTTCTTTCTTATGTTTTTTCATGTTTTTCTTTTCTTTTCTTCTTCTTCTTTTTCTTTTTTTTAATATCCAAATGATATAAAATTTTTTTTTTAAAAATGATTTTTATTGTTTGATTTCTTCCATGCATTGTATGAGCCTCACCTTCATAAGAGTTAAAAGATCAATTATTTGTAACATCAAAATCATCCAAACAAAGCACAAAATGGTTATTGTATTTCTCACCCAATCCTTGATAGATAACAAAAAGTTAGGTGCATGCCCAATTAATACATTAAATTAAAATGTTAACACAGAATTAACCTATAAATTGTAACTAAAAATTCACAAATTTTGTAGCATGGCAAAATATATTTATTGAATGCTGTTAAATAAAGAAAGACACGTTGAACAAAAACCAAAAAAGATAGATATTATATCTAAAGGTGATGAAGATTCCTATTATGTGTTTGTTTGATTCCTAAGAGTATTGATCACAAATAATTTTTGGGGAGAGTTTATATTTTTTATTTTTCATTTGAAGAAATGAAATAAAAAAGAAGTGTAGAAGAAATTATTTTTATTTATTTATAATTAGATAATTTTGACAAAACATTAGTAGAAAGTTTTGCATAAATTTACAATAATTCCCAATAATTTCAAGATCACTAGATGTTTTAGTGGGAAATGAAGAAATTTTAAGAAGGATGACATTGTAAAGTCCTAAGTTTATTTATGTATTATGATGAAAATTTGATATTATTATGTTCCAAACACCTTCAGAGATATTTATAAATCAAATATAATCGAGACTCACTGGAAAGCCACGCATACATATCCTTTTTCCTCGTAGTTTCTCTCAATTAAGCGGAAAGGACTCCTCAATTCTTTATAAACCTTAAATTTATATAAAAGAATGAAATTAGCATAATTACTTTTTTATTACAAGGGGTATTCTTTTTTCTTTTTAAAGCAAATTTTGGGTACTTTATTAAGGTATTCTTAAAATATTGATAGTCAGCAGATTATTATTACTGTTGACTTAATTTTTAAGAGGGATATAACTATTTAGATTTCTCACCCACATGTTAAAGTCTCCACAACCTCAAAATCTTTTCAAGGTTACAGCTCATATTATAATAACATGGCAATGTCTTTCTCTCCTCATCATTTGGTCTTTTTTATTTATTTTTATTAAACCAAACACATCATTGGATTTATTCCATGCATTGTATGGGTCTCACCTACACATCTCCAAAAGCTAGTGTCCTGTAATCCTAGCCCTTCGGGGTCTAAGCCCTAGCTTGGGCCCATTTTTGGAAAGGTTGTGCCATGTGCTTTATTTTAGGCCTAACCGACCCTTAGGTCTTTAGGCCCACCCTTTTATTTTATTTTAATAATGTGAGTTTGTTTTTAATATATATATATATATATATATATATATATATATATATATATATTCATTATATAACTTAAGAGAGGGTGTTGTTTAATTAGTAGGTACATTTATATTTCTTGAAGTTAGAGGATTAAAATAGAGACTGATATCCGTCGATATATCTTTCATATATATTCGAGTACGCTGACAGCTTCACTACGATACGATCGATATATCCGGAGTATCTACGGAGAGTATCGCTCAAGACACGCGCGCATTATTTTAACTTTTTAATAAAATATTGTAGATATATCAGATATATCGAACATATATTTAAACTAATCAGACTAAATCTCGACTTCGATCAAATCCAAGCATGATTGATCACAACGCTTTACCTTCGATATGATATTCACGAAAAAATATCCGATATATTCAGAAGAAATCCAAAGTATCGATATATCCGTTTAAACCGATATTTTCATCTCGATTTTAAGCACGAGAGTGTGGCTCAATCTCTCCTCCTACATAAGCCTTGACTTTTTATATAAAGTCTTTAGCCCATGGCCTATCCCACCTTGGGTTCGTCAAACCTGTCGATTCCATGCCCTATGGGTTGAACCACAGGCCTCAACAATATATAAATCTCGGCCTATTAATTGATCAACGGAATCATGGGTCCCAACCCACCATGGGCTAGGCCTCATTTCTTAAAGTAGGGCAGTGATTCGACCCATTGAGAATGTTTCGTGAAACAAATTAAATATTTTGCTAAGATATCAAATAATTCTAAATTTAATCAATAATTTCCACTTATTTTAAAATGACTTATTTCGGGACAAAAATACCATTCTTCATTTTATATATTTAGATTGTCCATCAAAAGAAAATAAGGGCTATTTTTGCAAGTAAATAAAATGACAGTTTTGTCAAATCAAATTCAAAATTGATAAATTTTTTTTTTTTTTTTTAATCAAATCACCCAAAATTATTTTAGTAACATCAAACAAAACACAAATTTGATTGTCACCCAATTCTGGAAAATTACAATATATGGTATAAAATGACAAAACAAAGTAATCTAAACATTGAACTTAAAAGTTGACAAACTTTTGTAGTATGTAGATTATTATGAATTATTATGAACCAAAATAAGTAACACCATATACGTGATACTAGTTCATGAATGTATTTAATTTATATATTTTTAGGTTATATTTGATTTTGTGGAGAATCCCATGAAAAATGCATAGGAAAGAAAATATATGGGAAATATAGAAATAAAGAAAAAAAATCAAAGAAAAACAAACATAAAGATAGAAAGGAAAATTAAAAGAAAGAAAATTGTTGTCCCTAACATTTTTTTTCCTAGTACTATTTGAGACGATTTTAATACATTTGAATTTACATACAACCTAAATTTTCATGACTTTATTCTACAGCTAGTAAACAAGTCGATCAAACTCAAATAGGTCGAAATTATTGTGACCACACAAAATAAATGGACATTCAAACTAATAATAAATAATAATTTTATAAATTTTATATTTTGTAAATTAAAGTTTTCTTTAAAATACTTATATAAAATAGATTTATTCTTATGTTTTTAAAAGATTATATAAAATAAATTATTTTAGTTATATATATGTATATTATTTTATTTTAAACTATTCTTCGTACTAGTATTATTTTATTTTATAAAAAAATTATTTAATAACTATTATTTTTTTCATAAACAGTTATTTTATATATTTCATTAGGAAAAATTAACATTTTTAATAATTAAAAAATTTATATAATCATTAAAAAATTTAAAATAAATGGGCTGTCGGTCCAATAATTTGGACCGCCATTATCTCAACCTGACATTTAAAAAATGTGGCTAAAGTGGACCGGCCATATTCCCCACCTCTACTTTCTTTCCTCACCGGGGAGGGGATTCCATTAAGACTATAAAACGGCGTCGTATTCAAGTTGAGGTTAAAGCGGCATGCGGGTGATCGAGGCTTGTGGTGACCACAGGCAAGCAAACATCCAAAACAGGTCCTGGTGCATCGATCCGGAGTTCCACCATCACCGTCAATCCTACGCATCCCTGGTCCGTTTTTAGGTTAGGTTTGCCTTGGAGAATTCCATGGATACTGCCTGACTCAGAGGCCCTGTTTCCGCTACTGTTACTGTAACTGCCTCAAGCGCTCTTGTCGTTGTTTCCTTGGTTGTTGCTACTGTTGTTCACGGACTAGGTTAGGCTAGGATTAGGTTTTCAAGGATTTATTATGGATGAACTCCAGCCCAGCCTCTCTTGGGTTCCCACCTTCTTCATCGTCGCAAATAGCTGACGATTCTATTGCTTTTCAGATTGATTCCAGCTTCCGCGAATCCACGAATCCGATGCCGACAGCGCCGCTGCAGTTGCTGGAGGAGAATCACAGGGCCGAGAATGGTGGAGGCGGGGGAGAGACTGCGGATGAGGAAGATAAGGTGGAGGAGTTTAGGATATTGGGGCATTCGATGTGCTTGAAGAGGCGGAGAGACGGGGAGATTACGTGTTCGACGGTGAGGAGAGATCCTACAGAGAAGAGTTTTGCGCGGGCGACGCCAGAGGGCATGGGGTAATCAGCCACTCTGCGTGGCCGATCCAGATGTGTTTGAGATTATGGATAAAGAGAAGCAGAGGCAAATCTGCTGGAATTGAGCGATTGCTTCGAGAATTTCGTGGTGCCGTGGGCGGTTATGGAAGCCCTGGGAAGCCATTTGACGAACAAGTATTCCGAGGGAATGCCGGGTGCTCGGTGGCTACTGTGGCAATCAGTACATTGATGAGATCGAGTGGCTTGTTGTACGCAAGCTGGAAGGCATGAATCTTGATCCGAGAATTGGGAGTGAATGTACAGCCATATTCTTACTCTGCAAATATCAGCTATACTGGTTTACTTCTTCCAGGTGATAGAATCATGGGGTTGGATACTCCATCAGGCAGGGAAATAATAGGTCATGGCTTACTACACTCCTAATGGTGGTTTCGGCTGCGTCTATCTTCTTTGAGAGTTTACCCTATAAGGTGAACCCACAAACCGGGTATATAGATTTTGATAAGCTTGAAGAGAGGGCTCTTGATTTTCGCCCCAAGATTCTAATTTGTGGTGGGAGTTCATATCCCCGGGAATGGGATTATGCCAGGTTTAGACAGATTGCTGATAAATGTGGTGCAGTGCTTTTGTGCGACATGGCTCAAATTAGTGGACTTATTGTGCCAAGGTAAGCAATTTGCTTCCTTTCGTTCATGATTGGAACTTTGTATCTCTCTATGGTTCATGATTGCTTTGCTGGAACTAAGTTCTGTATAATTTTGTTTAGGTTGGTCTTCTTAGCTATGTGCTTTGGTTTCTCATTTGGACATGACCAATGAAATCTATTTATACCAATAAAAAAAAATAAAAAATCAATGAAATTTATTTGAATTTGGGCTTTAAAGGTGTATCCTGAATTAGAAATATCTTGCTCTTGTACTTTCTTAATAATGATTAATAACCATAGATGAAATAGTATAAATTTGGATTGCCTTTCTTTGGGAGAATTGAGTTTTTTTATGGTAGGGTTGTTGACTTCAAAGTGCTTGTTGATTATTGTGTCAAATGAAAATTCTTTGAGATTTCAATGGAAAGGTCAAAGGCCAGGTGATTGATGAGGTGTTGGAAAGGGGTTGAGGTATTCATTCTTCGATGAGGTTTTGCAAGGAATGCCTCACCTTATTGTTGGGAGGTGCCGAGGCTTGCTGTGATGACATTGATTAGAAGTGTGTGTTTTTTTTTTGGATAGAGTGGATCAAAGGGGGAAATGATTACAAGTTGGAAATGCATTTGTAAATGATGTGGAGGCTCTTGCATCTATGTATTTTTCTGAAGACAAAAATTCACTATGATTTTATAGAAGGAGTAAAGTGTTAACTCTAGACCAACTAAATAAAAGGGGGAGAGCGTTGGCTAATAGGTGCTTCCTTTGTGGGGAAGGGGAAGAAACAATTGATCATTTGTTGCTCCATTGTTCAGTGCCAAGATTATCTGGGATTTGCTTAGCTATTTTTGGTGTTAGTTGGGTGTTTCCTCTTTTTGTGAAGGAGACTCTTTTGTCTTGGCATGGTTCTTTTGTGGGCAACCGACACAAGAAGGCATGAATGGCAACTCCCCTTTGCATGTTTTGGACAATTTAGCGGGAAAGAAATCGACTCGTTTTTGAGGATGTGATTATTTCAATTAATAGGATGAAGTCTACTTTTCTTTGTAATCATTGGTCTTCGGTCAACTTGCACAGTGTTGAGAGACCAAGGTCTTTGGTAGACTTTTTGACTTAGGGGGTCAGAATTGATTTCTTTCCGGTTTTATCAGGTGGTGGTGTTCTCTTCTCCTTGCTTCCCTTTGTCGTCATGTTGTATATCTCTCGTATACTTTGGGCCTTCCTGTGTGGTTTAATATAATTTGCTTTTATCTATAAAAAAAAATAATTTCTAGAAGGAAAGGGAAATTCTTGAGGAAAAAAAACTTCCTAGAAACCCCCTTAAATTTTTTTTTTTCATGGATAACAGGAATATATATATATAACAAAAGAAGGAACAAGGGGTATACAGGGCGTATACAGAGAGGAGCCAAAAGCCAAACCCAAGGAAAAGGAGCAAAAGCAAAGTAGCAACAAACAAAACAGCCCACAAAGACAGTGCTAATCTATCACCAAAATATCTCTAACAAAGGGTGCTCCACATCATGAACCAAGCTTAGCTCCGGGCAAGAAGAGAAAGAAAATAAAAGCAGATTCTAATCCGGTCTTGGAAAAGGCTTCATCTTCGAACACGACCCTATTCCTCTCTTTCCAAATAGCCCAAATCAAACAAAGAGGGACCGCTCTCCATAACTTAGCATCCTTTTTCCGCAGGGGGAGGTGCAGCCAACCCAACATCAAGTCTTTCACCAGAAAAGGGCAAACCCAACTCTCCGCATTAAAGAGAAATGGCGGTACCACATGCACCAAACCTCAAAGGAATGAACAGATGTTCTAGAGACTCTTCATCATTTCCACATAAAGCGCACCTACTGGCTAGGGAGAAACCTCTCTTTTTAAGCTGATCCATGGTCAAAATCTTGCCCCACCAAACTTCCCAAACAAAAAAACCTACCTTAGTGGGAACGATAGGGTTCCACAGCATCTTTATAGGCACCGATTGCTGTCTTCCGCCTTCCAACAGGTCAAAAAAAGTTTTTATAGAGAAGCTACCATTTTTTGCCTCTTTCCACCAAATCCTATCACTGAGATTAGGACTGATACTCTGAGATTTAACGATGCCAAGGAAACCTTGCACCTCCTCCAATTCCCAAACATGAAAGTGCCTTCCAAAGCTGAAGTTCCATCCTCCCCCGGACCCCGAGACCACCCATAGGTCTGCAACCCTAGCCCCTTTAGAGCTTGCCAAACGATACAGCGAGGGAAAGGAAGAGCATAGTGGAGCTTCACCACACCACTAGTCTTCCCAAAATCTCCCCTTGGAACCATCCCCTATCTTCACGGAACAGTGATGTCTAAGGATCAAACCTTCTTGCTAATTTCCTTCCAAAGGCCAACCCCATGGCAAACACTTTGTGAATGGAGGAAACCAAATTTCAACCTCCGAACCATATTTCAAATTGATGACACTCCTCCACGTAGAGCTATCTTCCATTGTGAATCCCCAACACCATTTCCCTAGCAGAGCCCTATTAAAAGTAGAGATATTGCGAATGCCCAAACCTCCTTTTTTCTTTACCGATGCATCTAATCCCGCGATAAATGGAATTTCTCTCAGAGAGCCCTTCCCCAAAGGAAGTCTCGCCGACTTTGTCTAGTCTAAGTCGACTTCTTAGGGAGCCTGAGACAAGAAGTAAGTGGGTATGTCGAGAGGATACCCCCCGATAAGAGTGAGTCTTCCACTCTTACGTATATATTGTCTTTTTCTAAAGGTTTCAACCTTCTTCGAAACCTTTTTTCCACCCCATCCCACACTCTAGCCTCCTTATGCTTTGCACCTAGAGGTAGCCCAAGATACTCAGTAGGCAATGAGCCTATGTTGCACCCTAACTCAAAAGCAAGCCCTTCCACATCATCAACCTTGCCCACAGGCAGCAAAGAGCTTTTCTCTAAATTGATATTCAAACCCGAAAGCGCTTCAAACCAAGGTAAAATCCAGCATAAGTGAGTCATATGTTCCTCAGTGTCCTTATAGAAGACAAGAGTGTCATCAGCAAAAAGCAAGTGTGTGATTTGCTTCACTGTGTTATCTCTCCCCTTAAAAATATACCCGGAGATATAACCACCTTCAGCAGCTTTGTCAATCATTAACGAAAGAGCTTCCATGCCCAAAACAAAAAGATACGGCGATAAAGGGTCCCCTTGCCTTAACCCTCTCGAGCTCCCAAAAAACCCTGCTGGGCTCCATTAACCAAAACAGAGAAAGTTGCAGTAGAAATGCACCACTCTATCCAACCCACCCATTTATACCCAAAACCCATATTTTTTAGCACCTTTGTGGATAAAGCTCCGCTTTATCTAGTCATACGCTTTCTCTATATCGAGTTTACAAAGGACCCCCTTTCCTTTCCTCTTGCATCGAGTCTATGACCTCGTTGGCAATCAAGGATGCATCCAGGATTTGTCTACCCTCCACAAAGGCATTTTGAGCCAGGTTAACCAGTCCATTCATTACCTTCTTCAGCCTTGTTACAAGGACCTTAGCGATCGCTATAAACCACCAACCAAACTTATTGGTCTAAAATCCTTCAAGTCCTCTGCCCCCCTTCTTTTGGAAATCAAGATTAGAAAGGTAGAGTTTAGACCTTTCCCAAATCTTCCCCTTTCATGAAAATCCTTGAAGAGATCCATAATGTCCAACTTAACAAAGTCCCAACTAAACTGCTAGAATGTGGCAGTGAAGCCATCAGGTCCCAGGGCCTTGTCCCCCTTAAGATTAAGCAACGCGGCGTGAACTTCTTCTTCAAATAAGTGGCTCCTCTAATATGGGATGCAACCTAAATCATCTAACTCGGAAAATCCAAACCCCAGGCTGCCTCCAACACCCTTGATCGGATAACAAACCTCAGGGAGCCATTCACGATGCTCCTGCTCTAACCTCCCCGAGCCACTCTCCACCAATCCTAATCCTTCGATGGCATTTTCTTGTGGGAATTTGACCATTGCGTGGAAACCCAATATTCTATCCTCCTTAGCCATATCTCCCTAGACTTTGCTCATGAAGTTTCCTCCAGTAAAGACCATTTCTTAAAGTCCTCCATAGCTGTCATTCTTGTTCCAAGCTCTTCGGGAGAAAGGGGTCTTTCGCTTTCAATAGCATCCCAAGTTGCCACCTTTGTAAGGGCTGACTTCTTATTCTTTGTTCCATGTTTTGAGCAAATTTTTTATGGCTTTAAGCTTTTCCATCAGTACATAACTACTTGTCCTCCTCCGAACTCAAAACTCGCCAATCGATTAGGTCTGAACCTCCTTGCAATCCATACATGTTCTAATCTAAATGGAGAAGGTCTGACAAACTTACCCCCTAGCAAAGTGAAGCAGGAAATGATCGCAAAGAGGAAGATACTCTGCCTAGTCCCACCAAAAGACAAGCCCCACTGTGAGATCAAGAACTCGTCCGCCCGCCATTCTACAATTATGCAGACCACCCTTCCAAGTGTACCGACCACCCTAAACTGGACTATCTCTCAACTCCAAGTCATCTATGACCCGAGAGCGCCCATCAACCCATAATTCTACCTTCCCTACTGCTCGTTTGGAAATCTTGCAATGCTGAAGTCCCTCCAATGCACCTACTATTATGGATCATTCCATAAACCTTTATAGCCCTGGGTCATCTCAAAGACTTCTAATCCCACAAAGCAAGGACCATAAAACCCCGTGAAAACCTACGCCTTCAAATGGTAAAGCTTAATACTAATACATTACTAAGTTATATCAACAAAAGCGGGGAAAATCTTTTCTGGTGAGAAGCTTAAATGCTATTTTTTGGTGCTCATTCCAAAAAAGGGGGTGTTGGTGAGTTAAAGGATTTTAGACCCATTAGCTTGGTGTCTAGCCCTTATAAGCTCCTAGCTAAAGTGTTAGCAAATCAACTTAAAAAGGTGGTTTCTTGCTTCCAAAATGCGTTTGTGGAGGGTAGCAAATTTTAGATGTCTCTTTGATTGCAGATGAGGCTATATTACCTACTTGAAGAATAACAAGTGTGGTGTGATTTGTAAGCCGAGCATAGAGAAAGCTTATGATAATGTGAATTGAACTTCTACTAGCCATCTTGAGGAAATGATTCTAATGGAAAGATGGATTGGATGTATAAGATGGTGCATCTCAACAATGAGCTTCGATGATCATTAATGGGACACCCTGTTTCTTTCGTGATCTCCTCAAGGTCTATGAGACCCCCTTCACCATATTTGTTTGTTATTGCCATGAGCTTACCTAATTCCCAAGACCGCGGGAGGCTATTTGACTAGTTGGAGGGTGAGAGGTAGAGGTGAGGAGGGAGTGGAGATTTTTCATCTCTCGCTTATGATGACACCGCAGGTTTTACAACTGACGAGGATCACACTCCACGGTGCAATGTACTCATGTGGTTTGAGACGCTTTTCGGTTTAAATCAACTTGCAAAAGAGTGAGATCATCTCATCCGTGGGTAAGGGTGGAGAACTGATGTAGCACCAAAAGGAAAATTCAAGAAGAATTGAGTAGGATTGAAATAACTCTAGGAATCACTCCTAGAAACCGAGGCTTCACACCAAGGGCTCTTTGTATCACACAAAGGTTGAAGTAACCCTAGGAATCACTCCTAGGAACCCTAGGCATCACACCATAGGGATCTTTGCATCGCACAAAGACTTGTATTTCCTGGAACATTCTTCAATTCATTCATTTATCAAGATTGAATACAACCATAGATATTGGTGATTCTAGGGACCCTTACTCTTGGAACTACCATCTAGTAAATGAACTTGGAACTAACAACTTTGACTAACTACTAGGTCCTATTAAAGACTCTTGGAAAATGACAACCCTTTGAAAATGACAACCATGGAAAATGACAAACATTGGAAAATAACAATCATTGGAAATGGCACTAACTTGTGACAATTGCAACTAACTCATTTATATGAAATAACAATTATGACTACCCTTGGAAAATCATAACCATTGGAAAATGATACTAACTTATGACAATTGTCATCAACCCCTTATCAGCCATTGGTAGCTGCCACTTGCCTCCATCAAGAACATTAGGGAATTACCACAAGCTTTGTAAGGCCGTGGATTGGTGCTTTGCCTTCCAATTTATCTAAGCCTTATATCATTTGTTTAAGTCTATCTCTAATTTGGGATGGGATGGAGGAAAGGTTTGCAGGAGGTTGGCATTGTGGAAGAGGTAGTATATTTCCAAAGGGGAGGTGCTGACTTTAATCCAAAGGGGTTAGGTGTGAAAAGGTCAATTTACTTAATAGAGAGGCTTTGTGTAAGTGGAGTCATGTTTATGAAGAAGATGGGAGCCTTATGGCATAGAGTAATCAGTAGCAAATGTGGGGTGGAGGAAGCTGGGTGGTGGATGCATGAGGTAGGATGTTCTTATAGAGGGAGTGTGTGGAAAGCCATTAGAATGAATTGGAAGATAGTGGGTAAGGGGGTGGCACTCGTGGTGGGTAATGGGAGGAGGGTGAGGTTTTGGTTGATAAACAGGTAATGAAACCTTATGATGCCTTCCCCTCCTTTATAAGTATATTGCAAACTCCTAAGGAGGTTGGGGGCGTGAGGAGACGGAGTGTCTCTATTGAGGGGGGCTGTCAGCACCTTCTTTCTAAGGCCTTTAATCAACATCGAGTTGGAGGAAAGGTAAGAGCTTTCGTGAGACGCAAGTGGAGAAGAATTCATACTATGGAGGACGCTTTGGTGAGAGGGCCAAAGATGGTAGAATCTTCACAAAAGGCCGCATAATGCTTTGATTTATGGAAGGCATATTGATTTTCCTTCAAAGGTGATTGAATTTCGGGTCTCCTCAGTGGGGATTTCCTTAGCCCGGGAAGCGGTTGGAACCAGATTTTAAACCTCGACCGCTTCAAAGGCAAGGTAGACGGTGGTGAATAGACGCTATATCTTTTGGGAAGGAGGAGGAGAAAATTGATCGTATTCTGTCCATTGTGGTCTCATTAGTTCCTGCGGAATCTCCTTTTGGTTCTTTGGTGTGTTTCTTGGCTCCTTTACTTCGAAGAGGAGTTTTAGGTGGCATGGATCCTTGTGTGTGGAAAAAGATTGAAGGTGTGGAGAGCATATGCTCTATGTCTTTGGTCGGTGGTGGGAAAGGAATAGTAAAGCTTATTGTGGACAAGGAAAATTCTATTCATAGGATTAAATTGAATTTTTTTGTGTAATCTTTTTGGCTTGGTCTTTTGTTTTATGTCGAGCCTCCTCAATTGTAGATTTTGTGGATTGTCTACCGGATTGAAAAGCCTTGGTGCTTGCTTTGCTTTTGCTTGGTTTTGTGATGCCTTTTGTGGATGTGATACATCCTATATACTCTATTTGTCTTGGCATTTCTTTCAATAGATTCTTTTACTCATAAAAAAAGTTGTTTACCAACAAAATATGATACACAAATAGTTCCAATATTCTTCCTGATCAAATGAAGAATAACTTAAATGAAATGAGTATCCCTAGGAAACCCAATTTATTCTTTCGATTATAACAATCTGTTTGTGCATAGAATATTGATTGGTTATTGGTTTTCTGGGATTTCTTCAAGCTTATGCTTTAAAACACTCTGTTGCTTTATTACCAAAAGAACCTAGCAATATTAGGTAAAGGGAAAAACAGAAGAATCTAAAAAAGAAGAAAGGGAAAAACAAAAGAAAGTTCCCACATATCTAATGTTCACCAATGGATTATGCTTATTCCTCTATGCCTTGGAAAAGGAAGAAAAACAGAAGAAAAAAAAATACATTGACGGTTCAACCATTTTATGTTCCCTACTTAGGTTAATATCCAACCAAAGCCTCTCTAGGTTGTAAATAAAAGATTATACCACATTCATGGTTTTCAACTTTTAACTCCCATTATTCAATCCACCAACTGGCATCTTCAACCTATGCCTATTATAAGGGTCATACCTCTGATTTTCCACCTTTCTTTTCTTACCTCTTCTTCTTCCTCATTGATCCACATTTTTAGCCTCCCAACAATTTATTACTATCAATATGAATTACATTTGAAGCAATGCAATTTTTTGGCTTTCTAGAGCAAGAGTAGCATTGAAATGATTGATGTCTCATGAAGCCATCATGTATCTTGTTGATTTCTTAATTAATGTCTTTATCTTTCACGTAACTAATTCTGAGACCTGATAGTGATATTCATACTATACCTATTCATCATAAACCTGTGGAGAATACTCTTTCTTTTGATAGTTTAGATAATTGTTTCAATTCTTTTATACACAATTTCTTTTAATGTTTTTTCCCATATAGAAGAAAACATCTATGTCTAGAAGGTTCTCGAAGATCATGTATAAAGGTTTAGACTCTCTCCCGCCTAGTGGAACCCAATCAGGCCTCCAAAAATAGATTTTTCGTCAAGCTACTGCGAAAGTGCTCACATTGTGGATCAACTTAAACCATGGATGGGCTGCAAACAGATGTTTTCTGTGGTGAGGGAGGACGAGAGACCATGACATACTGGTTTATTCACTATAAAAGAGCCAAAATGCCGTGGGAACCTTTTTGCCTGCTGTGTGGGACTAGTCGGGTTTCTTCCACGCCCATTCCTTCTTCACTTTTACCGGGCAAGGAACCTGCAGAAGTAAAAAAGAAAAATTATGGATGGCAACACATTTGTGTTTGTTTCGACTCTACAAGCAGGCATCAGTATATGTTCGAGAACGAGTCACCTTTGTTCAAAGAATTAAGCTAATCAATGACCAATTTGTGACTCGGGGCTAACCTGTGATGCGTGTTGATAATACTAACCCCGTTTTGGATTTTCGACTCGGATGTGGGGAGGTGGGTTTTTTGGCTTGTTTCGTGGTGTGCTGTTCTTTTTTGGTTTCGCCGAGGCCAAGCCAGGCTTGCTTTTTCGTCCCCTTTGTTCACGCCCCGCGGCAGCCTTGGGGAACTTCACCTCGTTTTATATCATTTGTTTTTACTGATAAAAAAATGATGATTTATTGTTCGATGGTTAAGTCGAAGGGCTGTGGAAAATCTGACCTTTCTTTTTTTGACCTTTGTCTTCTTCTTCCTCTTCCTTTTTTTTTCGCTGCACCTTTTATGCTCCTTTCTACTCGATCCGTCCTTGCTGTGGCCTCTTCTCAGCCTTCTTTTATATCTACATAAATTTATTGGGCATGCTTATCAAAAAGTATGGCAACACACGATTCACCAAGATTGCATATTCCTGCTCGGTGCTTTGAACGCCAGGCGACCTAAGATATCAATAAAGTGTACATGTTGTATGTATGATCGGGTAATTTACTTTCAAATGCTGCAATAAATGTAATGTTTCCGTTACCAAGAAATGAATCTTTATTATCTTGTGGCGATACTTTTGCCGCCTATTATAGTTTTGAAATGTTATTGGTCATTAGAGTCGAACTATGTTGGAAAATCCAACCCCCTCCTTATTTTATTCTCGTTTTTATTTTTTATTTTTAATGGGCCTAGTTTCAATTAAATTCACAATGCCGGTCAGATGTGGAGAATTTAGAAGTTTTGGCACCGAGCTAGTGATAGACTTGCCATCAACTCACCGGTTCACCCTCGGGAATGAGACTAAACTCACTCGTGTCAGGACGGGTGGAGGAAAGGTTTAGAAAAAGGTTAGTGTTGTGAAAGAATAAACGAGGTATACCGGTAGAGATCGTCTAATAAGAGCACTCTAATTCAGTCACTACACAATACGTCTGCTTTGATTCCAAAGGTAGAACTGTTGATTCTTGGAGAAAATATAGCGGATTTCTTATGGTGGGGATAACTGGGATAGAAAAATTCACGAAAATGGGGAACAATTTGCACCAAAGAAAAAGGGAGAGGGCTCGCATCCGGCGTCAGAAATTTTTTGAACAAATTCGCTTGGTGCGGAATTCCAGTTAGTCACAGAGACAACCCCAAGCACCCTGACTACAAAGGCTACTAGAGGAAGGGGGATGGTTCTCGGCGAAGCCAAAGGGGAGTTTTGGGGTGAGCCTTTGGAAGGATATTAGGAGAGAAGCTCACCAACTAAAAGAAGATTGCAAGCTCATACTGGGTGATGGGGATTGTATTAGATTTTGGGAAGATAAATGGTGTGGAGAAAACCCGCTGTGTGCTTCATTTCCACTGAGAAGTCAGAGCCCTTCCAAAAGGCTAAGGTGGGTGAAGTTTGGAAAACCACAAAGGGTGGAGTAGGGTGGAATCTGAGATTCATCAGACCTTTAAATGATTGAGAGTTGGAAGAAACTCAAAGACTGATTAGCCTGATTAGTAGCAGAAATATTAGTCAAGGGGAGATGGACAAAATTTTCTGGTTAGTGGACAAGAAAGGCCAGTACACTGTCAAAGCCAAATATAGACATCTAGAAGACCTTTTTGTCACTATACCGACATGCCTTATTTGGAATTAGTTTGTGTCCCCCAAGGTCACAGGTTTACCTGGAGGTCCTGGTGACAAGGTGTTGACTATATTGGGGCCAAGAAAAGATATTCAGCTTGTAAGTAGATGCCCTTTGCAAAGAGTGGGGATGAGTAAAACATAGACCACCTTTTGCTTCATTGCCCTTAGTTTCTGAGGTTTTTGACGTCTCATTTCTTTGCAAGGCTGTGTGAATGGATCGGGGCATGTCATTCTGTTAAAGACAAAATTGTGGGAAGACAAAATTGTGGGATGGACAACCTTTCCCTATGAGGAAGAAAGCAAAAAATCTATGGTAGGCGGCTCTAGTCTTTGTCAATTCTTAAGCTGAAAGAAACATGGTGGTTTTTGATAATGTGTTATTTTTTCCCAAGAAAGGGCTGAAAACTTATTTGCAACATCCCCTTACTGGACAGCCTTATCTATGAGGGAGCACTCATTGTAAATTTTGTTGATGTGTATTCTCTAGTACACCTAGCCACCCTGGGTGTAGGTTCTCGCTTTCTTCCTTTTTTTGTTTCTTCTTGTATACAACCCGTATATCTTAGGGCCCGGTCCTCGCTTTTGTTAATATATATTGTCCAATTTACTAATCAAAATATATATATATATATATATATATATATATATATATATATATATATATTAAAACACAATTTATTTTAACAGATATGATTTATTGACGTTTCTCCAGAATGTAAACCTCGGATTACTATGGATATTACCACTAACAACTCACAAAGTTCACGGTCCCAGGGGTGGGATAATTTTTATAGAAAGTAAGTGTGCCAAGAAAAGAGGGATGTTTCAAAGTCATGAGATATTACTGATCGAAAAGGATTTGAAGAGAAGATAAACTTTGCTGTTTTCCCATCAATAAATACAGTATGGGTCCTCACAATAACCATTACGCCTGCAATAGCTTAAAACAAGTGATTACTCCTGAGTACAAGGCATATGCAACAGGTAAAAGAAAAATGCTCGAAGCTTAGCATCTGCTTTACTGAGAAGAAAATGTAGGCTTGTAACTGGAGGCACAGACAACCATTTGTTACTGGGATCGAACTCGATTAACAGGTATTAGTTCATTTTTGCTTTATACAAGTTTGTTTTGCTTTTCTTTGATGTGTGTGTGTAAATTAGCTATCATTCCAGTACAATCCTTAACTTGTGTCTGTGGGACTATGATTTGACTCAATTTCTGTGAGTTTGTTTCTTGCCTTAATATTTTGACTTGGTACTTGGAGGCTTGTTGCAGCGAGCAGAATTCTTAGTCTAAATCTCTGATATTTCTGACTTCCCTTTTCCTCCTGTCCTCTCTTCCTTCTTTCTCGTAAGATGCTCTCTGCTTTCCTTCTTCTTTGTTGCTGAAAAGCTATTAGATCACTCCCAAAATCTAGGGTTGTAACCTTCATGACAACTGATTGTCAGTGAATGATTTCTATCATCGCTGTGACTCAAGGGATTTAGGTGAACATGGATGTCTCAACCTCACATCCTCTTCAATTATATACATCCTCGTTTCTAAGCCCTTATATTTTGACCGCATTCTTTTGTTGCTTTGATTTAAAGTTTGAACATTTTCCAAAATATCATGAAGAAACTTTATTTTGTTGATCCCAACCTAGATTTAGTTGGACATGGAAACACATTCAGAAGTTATATATATATATATATATGCAGAGAGGTAGGAGTATATATATATATATATATATATATATACCTATGCATCTACATTTGGATACTGTTAAGGTTAGTCTCCTAATCCATTTAGATTCTTTCCTCTCTATTTACCTGCTTAATTGCACTCTAACTATTCTTTCCTTTCCCATAACACTAAAGTATAAATATGTATGTTTCCTCCTTTGTAAATTAACAGAATTAATGTATTCATTTTCACAACATGATATCGTAACCATAAAGAGTTTGAGAATACTAGGTTGGGGTGGTTTCACGCGGTGGTCAATTCCCAACCCATCCACACCGCCGCCAATCCGGCCGTACTACAGCCTCGCCAGTTTCCAAACCATCGCCGGAGAACTCGCTTAACTTTCACCGCGAGATTTTCCTACACTCTTCCGTCAAGAGCACACCAATAGAGCCGCCTCCGATCTACCTTCCCAAGGAAATCCCCATGAAAATAGCAACACACGCCACACCGTGATCTCGTCCTGGCGGACAGCGCAGGTGGAATCTTTACATCATTCCGAAGAAGGCGTCGCCACACAAGCTCCTTCCGATCCACTCCATCACCATTGCCGGAAAAGCCTTCTTCGCTTTTCTCCGGCCATTGTTAATGGTCCACTCGTCGCCGACCCCTTTGTTTTGTGTTTCGAGCCCCACAACCTTCCAGACCTCTAGCCGATTCACTAATTTCATCTCATGACTAAAAGACTTCTATGGCTGAAAAAGGTCAGACTTTTAATTTTTCAGATTCGAACTCCTATGATTACCTCGATAAACTCACAGTGGAGGAAATTATCACTACGGGCGCATCTAAAGGACCTTGGTCATTGGTAATGGATGAGGATCATCTGGCCACCGTGACGGGCATTCCTCAAGATAAACGTACTCAATGGAAAAAAACCGATGCTTTACTTTGCAATATTCTTCGGCAATCTATTGATGCCAAGACTCTATATAATATCGGGGCCTATAAAACTTAAGCACTCTCTCGAATCAAAGAAACTCCGTACACTAATGATATTCAGCCGTTTCTACTGGTAATATCCTCCACGCTAATTTGAAACAACCTTATTGACATATCTTTCTTACAAGGACGAATGTCTGCCCTTAAGGATGAACTTATCTCTATTTTGCCAAAGTCTACTAATACTGAGACTTCCCTGTCCAAGATGGATCGAGTCTTTATGATCATTCTTTTGCTTAACCTCGAGCTAGATTTTGAGAACATCCGGCATCGTATACTTACTAGAAAGCAGCTTATTCTGCATTTTGATGAGGCTTCAAGCCGGTTACTTCGCCACACCTCCACCGCCACCAACTACACATCCGAGATTACACCGAAGACTTCTAAAATGGTTTCGTTTCTTCTCGGCAAGGATTCGCAGCGACGCGTAAAGAATCGGTAGAGGACAACGCCCCACGCACATACCGCCATAGGCTCGACACACCTTGATCGATGTTATCGCCATGGTATCGACCTCCTCAGATCAGCCATTCGCTCGCTCCGATCATTCAAGATAGTTCGACCGCCCGTGAGCGCCCATCCACACCTCGTGGCCATTTACGCCCGCTGAATATGCGAGTGAGCACTCGCCACACTCGCAACAAATCTTCCTCCATCGCTCTATTGCCCAGACGGTAATGTCTCCGCTTGCCTTTACACATTCATCGCACTCGATCCTCGACATCGAGCCCCATCATATCTCGGTAATAAAGACCTTTTTCTCTCTACCTTCCGCCTTTACTCTACAATTACCTTTCGCTAATGGTTCTCAAACCATAGCTAAAGGCATCGCCTTGGCCATTCCCTCCTTCCTTGCCCTTACCGTACTTTATGTTCAATTTTCCTTTAATCTTATTTCCATTAGTAAGTTGACTCGCGGATCTTCATCAGGTACTTACTTTTCCCACAACTCAGACCTACAGACCGGCGCACTGTGAGCACGATCACATCGGACATGAGTCACAAGGCCTCTTTCACCTCGTACCACCTCTTTGTTCCACCGCTGCACTTCCAATGCGAAAGCTCCTCTCCTCCTTCATACGCCTCACTATCCAAGCCTCTAAGCGAAGCCGGGTTCTCATTTTCGGTAGTTTTTCTTCTGGCCAGAAAGTGCTGAAACCTCGTCACTGAAAACATACTCGTAGATTCAGTTCCTGCAAAGTCGCTAGATCCCTGACGTTCTTTCGGAAATTGGGTCTCACACCGATGCTCTCGGGTCCTTCTGGGCCTACCTAATTTTAGGATTCGCTACTTAATACTTTTATGATGATTATTCTCGATGTACTTGGTTATTTTTAATGAAAACTCGAGCTGAGTTATTTTCTATCTTTTAAAAATTTCATGAAATTCAGATTCAATTCACTTATTCAGATTCTAAGAAGCGATAATGCAAAAGAATATTTCAGACGCCATTCTCTCTTTTATGTCTTCCCATGGATTCTTCATCACCAATCTCAGGTTTACACTTCTCAATGTAATAGAGTGGTCGAGCAGAGAATCGCCATTTAGTCGAGATGCCGCACTCTCCTCCATCGCGTTCCCCAACACGGCGGGGGATGCATCTTAGCCGCCATATTCGATTAATCACCGTTTACGATCGACCCCTAATTCTATCTTTACTACATACCAACCTCTTTGTATCTCCTCCGTGTCTTTGGCTGCATTTGTTTCGTCTGATATTCTCACCCTAGGCAAGACAACCTTCCACAGCCACAAGGTGTCTTCGTTCTCGCCTTCCAGGCTATCGCTGTTATTCTCCGATACTAATCATCACTTTATCTCGCCGATATCACATTCTTCAAGATTCCTCCTTCTTTCTCTCAGAAAGGCCCTTCGCCCCCGTAGACATGTCTTATATCTATTCCTCTTGTTTTACTCCCTCTCCCGATTTCCCTTCCCCACCTCTGTATGTCGTGGACTCATCGTCTGTGTCTATATTTCATCCGCCCTCAGCCCTCCTACAAGGCCTCTCGGTCGACTATCTCTATGTCAGCCATCTCCCTCGCTCCGCTCTCGCAATCGCCCGATGATCTACCTATTGCCATTCGGAAAGGTACCCGCCTACTTTTAACCCCACATCCTATTTATAATTTTTCATTTTCATCGCTTATCTTTACCTTACTACTTTGTCACCTCTCGTTTCTCGCTCCTCACCCCTAAAAGCACTAGTGAGGCTCTCTCTCATCCGAAATGCAAATGTGCAATGGCTATGAAATGGACGCTCTTTACCCAATGACACGTGGGAATCTTGCTTTGCCCGCCTGCAAGTCTCTCATTCATTGTCAAGTGGGTTTATACTGTGAAGGTGGGACCTAATGGTCAGATTGATCGTCTTAAGGCCCGTTTGGTTGCAAAGGGGTATACCCAAAGAATATGGCTCGTACTATTATGGATATATTTTCTTCTATGGGCCAAGATTGCTTCGTCATTGGGTTTTCTATATCGCTACGGCTCGCCGCTTTTTCTACTTGATATCAAGAATGTCTTTCTTCATGGTGATCTCTCGCGAGGTTTATAGCGGAGCAATCAATTTTGTCAGTCAGGAGTCCGGGCTGGTATGCAAATTACGCCGCTCCTTATATGGTCCGGGGTAAATACTTCCTCAGTCGTTTAGGCCTTCCATGAGCTCAAGGTTCGTGAGTTTGGCATGATTCAAGCACAATGCACTCATTCCGCTTTTTCATCATCATTCATCTACTGGAAAGTGTATTTACTTGATTGTTTATGCCGATGATATTAAGTTACATGTGCACTAACCAAGATGGTATTCAAAAACTTAAACAACACCTCTTCAGCCACTTTCAGACAAAAGACTTAGGGAAACTCAAGTACTTTCTAGGCATTTGCAGAAGTCACTAATTCCTGAGTGGTTATTTCTCGTAGGAAGTATACCTGATATATTGATGCACACCGGTATGTTTGGATCGAAGCTCAGACATTCCTATGGATCCAATGTCAAAACTTGTACCAAGTCGTGGAAGCTTCTACTTAGATCCAGAGTTATCGACGACTTAAAACCTAACTATCTCACTCATCACTCTGTACCACATCTCGCTTCTGAGCGAAGTTAGCCGGGGCTCCAATCACCTCGATAAAGCCATTGGGATGTTGTAGTTCGTATTCTCCGTTATATCAAAGGAACACCAAGTCAAGGGGTGTTGTATGAGGTTGCAGGTCATACCTGTGTCATTGATACAAAATGATGCCAGACTCCACTCACCCACGATAGATCGCTCTAATGTATTGTGTGTTCATTGAGGTAACTTAATATCCCTGAAGAGGAAGAAACAGAATGTGTTACTTAGATCCACAAGTTCTAAGACCGAGCTATGGCCTTAGTAACATGTGAACTCATATGGTTGAAGCATCTTCTCCAAGAGCTAAGATTTGGGAAGGATGAACAAATGAAGTTTATATGTGATAATCAAGCCGCCTTGCATATTTCATCTAACCCAGTTTTCCATGAGAGGACCAAACACATCGAAGTGGATTGCCACTTTATCAAAGAAAAGATTGCATCGAGATGCATATCTACCAGTTTTGTTAACTCTAATGACCAACTAGTAGATATCTTCACTAAGTCTCTTAGAGGTCCTAGGATAAAGTCTATTTGTGACAAGCTTGGTGCTTTTGACCTTTATGCTCCAGCTTGAGGGGGAGTGTTAAGGTTTAGTCTTCTAATCCATTTAGGATTCTTTTCCTTCTCTCTTTAGTTTCCTAATTAGACTCTAACTATTCTTTCTTTTCCCATAACACTAGAGTATAAATATGTATATTTCCTCCTTTTGTAAATTAATGGTAATCAATGTATTCCTCTTTTCTCCCTCATCAGATACAACAAACTATTTACACTGAATCTTGTTAAAATGATGGCGTGGTATAACCTGATTCTAATTTTTGTGTCAGAGTTGGTAATGAAAGTCATGGACTTGATAGGGATTTTTAAACTTTACTATACAAATTTTAACCTGTTATTTGAATCAAGTCAATATTGTACTTATTTGTGGACTTCAAGCTAGAGTGAAAGTTATGGTTGCTTTTCATAGAGATGAATATAATTGCTGAATTCCTATGTACTGATGTAACTTATTTATTCATTTGTTATAAGAAATGCTGTGGATAAAACTGTCTGTAATGGATGTCCTATATTCGGTTTAGTTGTGCATGCTAGGGAGGGAGTTGATGATGTTATGGTGAGAGTAATTTTTCTGTTTCATAACCCCTCGCCTCTTTTGCTTTTATTTTTATTAAATGTCTCTACATCCTTTGTGTCAAATGGACCCTTAGCTTGACTGTTGTTTTCAGGTTTAAAGAGGTGAGATAGAAGTTTTTTGTAATCCCCATTCTTAGAGATAGTATATTTATTATTCTCTCTTACATAGATGTGGTCATGCTGCTGAGCCGCTTACATCTTGCTGTGCTTGTGTTCTTTTGTATTAGCTTTAAAGAGTTTTCTGGTTGGAGCTTTTGTTTTGTCCCGCAGAAAATGATGGATTTTGAAATTCTGTATGCATGAGGTGGACGGCACTCTATTTTCCCTCTATTTTCTTTTTATTTGTATTTCTTCTGGTTTAAGCTTTGGGAACATGAATAATTGTTATCACTTGCTACAGGAGTTGTGTGATTTTTGTTTGCCTTGTGGCCTGTATTTAAAATTTTGATCAAACTCTTCTATATGTTGTTTTGGGGGTTTAATTTAACCATAAATTAGACTGATCAAAAAATAAAATTTAACTATAATTAGATAATTATCTAAGTATATTTAGAAATTATTAAATGTAATTTATTTAAATAATTAAAATTGGGCATTTCTGTTCCAATTTCTAAGTGGACTGTTAAACTAAAGCAATCATCTCTGGTTTTTCAAGTAGGTACTTCACTTGAACTCTCTAATGTTAATGTTAGGCAGCCTTCCAGACTAACATGTTTGGATTCCAAGATCGCTCAAGCAGCTGGATTTTTCATTTTAATTTTCATATTTTCATAAATAAGTAGCAGATGTGAACAGGAACCTGGTTTTAATTGCTGATATATACAGAACTTACTATGTTCATGTGTGCCAGTAAATCTGTAAAAGATACATGTTAATTCTTTATGTTGTTGTTCAAGTTATGATTGATGCAATTTTTGATATGCATAAATTATTTTTAACTCATGTCTTAATAATATAAACCTAAATTTTCCTCTGAATCTGGTATAGGTAAGAACTAGTAGAAGGTTCGCGAAATGTGTCACATTACACTCAATAAAATCTGCTACATCGTGATAATGGCACTATTACTCCTGGAGGTGTAAGGATTGGTTAGTTGAGATCTTATCACTTTATCAATTTGCTAATTTTTTTCACACGACATGAATACTGTGTAGAATGACAATTTAGTTGTTATATTATAGTTAATGTATTTATAAATTTGTCCCAGGTACTCCTGCAATGACATCAAGAGGTTGTTTAGAGGCTGATTTTGAGACAATTGCTGACTTTTTGCTTAGAGCTGCACAGATTGCAAGTGCTGTGCAGAGAGAGCATGGGAAAATGCAGAAGGCTTTTCTGAAGGGCCTTCAGAGTAATACAGATATTGTTGAGCCTTGTGAACCCGAGTTTTGAACTTTACACTAATCTTGCAACGCTGTGATCGATGGATGAACGTCTTTTTGGAGATTGCATCCGCTGAGACGCTACCCTCCCATCCATGACTATCTTCTTCTGCACATGGTAATAACCAGCTCAGTTCCTTATTTGATTGTTTCTGTTCATCCCCATCTGTCTCCAAATTTTTTTTGCTAGACTCTGCAGATGCCAACACTACTTCACAAATGTTAACCCCCCACATCTTGGTACAGAATGATGCTGCCTTGTTGATGGGGGTAGGTTATTTTATCATCGCTGTCGTAGAGCAATATATGTTCGGCCTTTATGATATAAATAACTGATAAACTCGGGTTGCGCTCTTTGAGTTCAACTGTTGGATGAATATGATGTTTATGGTGAACAGTAATATTATAACTCTAATCAATCCATAATCATGTAAAATTTTTTAAAGCCTTGCAAAAGTATTTCTTTGTGAATCTGATGATACACACCATGGATTCTGTTCTCAGAAAATAAATTTCTATATTCTCACATTTCTATCATAACTGCCCTGAATGATAGTAATCGATATGCAGCAGAAAACTGGCTTTGATTGTATTTATATGCTATTTTCTGAAGCTTTGTCATCCCAAATTAGCCCCCAAGGAATCATTTTACAACTAAAGAATCCCTTTTTTTTGTGGTTTATATATATATATTTCTGTACATTGATTTCTTTAGGTAACAAAGTTATATGATAAATTACCCATTTAGTTTTCCTGCGCCCTCGTCGACCTGAGGCTTTCGCCCTTTTGCTTGTCTGCAGTTTGTCTTTACATTCAACCATCAGTCCTAGTTTTTGACCTGACTGATGGTATTTCCTCAATACATTTTCTTAGGATCCAAAAAGTCCTCATATTCCATGCATTGTGTGAGCCATCCAGATTAAAAAAAAACTCTCTAATACTTTTTTTGATATATATACTTAGTTTCCTAATCCATTTAGGAATTGTTTTTCTTTCCTTCTTGAAATTCCAATCATCTCTAATTTTGTTTTCTTCCTTGCTCTAACACTTCTAGAGTATAAATATGTATGTCCCCTCACTTTGTTAATTAATGAAAATCAAAGAGTTATTTTTTTTTCTCTCTTCCATATGGTATCGTAGCCGCTTTCTCCAGCCCAACTCTTCCATTATCCATTTCCCGCCAGTTTTCCGCCACAACCACTTCTCCTTGCGGACCTTCTGAGACCCTCCATCGGACCTATATGCTCTAGTTGAACCTTCTCCAATGAACTTCCTGCGCAGACCTCCCTGCGGATCCTTCCCAAACTCTCTCCAACTGACTCTTCTCCCACCTGACCTTCTCCCCGTTGCACCTCTTCTCGGTGGACCTTCCAAACTTAACTCTCCGCCGGATCTCTCTCTCTGTCGACCTCTTCACGAACCTTCTTCGACGACTTTCTCCCGCGAACTTTCTCTCATGGACCTTGTCTACAGCCCCCTTCTCCCGCGACCTCTCGCGAACCTTCACCTACGCACCCTCCCAAGGATCCTTCCCGACCTTCTCCACGCCCTTTTCCCATAGATGAAGTCCCGTAGACCTTCTTCTGCAGCCCTTTTCCCATAGACGAAGTCTTGCGGACCTTCCTCGTCGGACCTTTTTCGGACAGGCTTTTTCGTTTCTACTTTGTCCAATAGTCTACTTACAAACCCTCTTTCAGTCATATCAACTCGTCGTGTAGTCAATTCCAATGTCACATCTTATGGTCGTGTTTTACTCCGATCACATCAATTCGTTATGTAGTCAATTCCGGTTATTTTTCCAACAACCCCAAATCTACCAATCAGATTAAGTACATGTCTAACAAACTTGATGCATTAGGATTAAGTACATATGTAACCCATTAGACCTATATGCTTCCGTTTGAGGGGGAGTGTTAAAGATTAGTGTCCTAATCCATTTAGGAATTATTTCTTTCTTTCCATTTCTCTTTAGGCTCCTAATTAGACTTTAATTTTGTTTTCTTCCTCTGTTCTAACACTTAGAGTATAAATATGTATGTTCCTTCACTTGTTAATTAATGAAAACTCAAAGATATTTTCTTTCTACAACATCTATTTACTTTGTTTTGATGCAACTTTGTATTATAATCATATAAAGATATTGTTTCATGAGACTGTTATGGTCTGCCCCTTCCTTCCTTAGTCCCACCAACCCTTAATCATCGTAGTTAGGGCTCTCATTGGCATATACATTGATTTAAAATCTCAAACTTGCCTTCCTTTCAACACTGAAGGGTGCACACACTCCCATAATATTTTTATTTAAGCTTGGCAGTTGAATCATACAAATCTCTCCCTTTCTTTGGTGGCATAGATGATCTGAAAAGAAAATCCCACCTGTCCCTTCCAAAGCCTGAACCAATGTAAGACTTAGAAGGTAATTGATCAAAGACCGACCAGGAAGATTCTGTGTTTGTGATATGACTGATCCTGAAGAATAAAACTATTCCACTGATAAAAAGAAAGAATAAAGACTAATAAAGATATGGAATAGAAAAGTGCATCTCACCACCCCTCTAACCCCCAAGCACAATTGATCAAATCTTCTATGAACACAAAAAATAAGATCATCCTTGTCAATGGAGTTGGTTTTGTTGCTTGGTTGCCTTCTGGTCGACAGGGGTACAAAGTCAAAGATTGGTATCACTTTTGTGCCCTACAACCTCTACTCCTAAGTCTACAACTCTTAAGCCTTATCATAAAAAAAAAACAAAAGAAAAGATATGTTTGTTTTCCAGTTTTGTTACAGAAAACATAGAAAACGCTGAATTAAGATAATAAGAAACAATTTAGAGAATATCAAAATGGTGTCTTGTGTTTTTAAAGATTTTTTCTCAAATAGTAGTTTTCTGTGTTATTAGAACTAAACAGCCTATACATCTCTCTTTTCTTTCTTTTTCCATTTTTTTTTACTTGATTCTGCTGATGCTGTATGTGACGTAGTACACTACCAAATAAAATATAAATTTATTGTGGATGGCCATCTCCAACTTGCTTTGTGATTCTATAGATTTGGGGTGCATAAAATTGTTATACACAATGCAAAGTTTTAAAAAATGACAGACAATCATAAAACCAGTAGCATCAACTCATTAAAAGAAGTGGGTACTTTATATCAAGATAGTGACAGCTCTTAAGCTTCTATAGCTTTTTAAAATTTGTAAGTTCATAATTTATGTTGAATTATACAACAACTTTCTCAAAATGATTTTGTATATATTCCAACATTGGAACACACCCAATGCATAACTTGTCCTTTAAATTGCTAGCGAATACACCTCGAATAAATCTATGCCTCTATTTGAAAGTTATGATACATCCAATTGAGTATGTTGGGGTGAGGTGAACAGCAATGATCGGCTTTGATGAAGGATTTTCTTGTTCTTCTGCCACTGGAGCTTCCTGACAAAAAGAGAATGGAAAGTAAAGAGAAACAGAAGACAAAATGGAAGAGGCGAGTGGGAGCATGCAGTTGTTGAACAGACTTTTTAGAGAGGTGGCGCATCTTTTTCATCATCATCCAACACCTTTGCTTTCTCTCATTGAAACTGTGAATCTGTGACAAATGCTTTCAGCCTTCCATGAAATGAAAAACAGCTTTTAAATTTGAAATTGAAAGTGGTTTAGGCAAAAGTGAAACCCTATGTCCTCCCCACTCACACCTTTCATCATTGTTTACAGCTGAGTCATTACTGAATTTAATTGTTATATAGTCATCTAAGATGTAATGTAACCCAAAAGAAACAACTTAATTCAATCATATCATATGTTGCGTAAAATATCTAAATCATTATATTATATGCAGTTCTATTTTTGAGTCAATTCGAAATTAGAATATTATTGATTATTTTGCTTTTATAAGTGAGAAAAACCTTCTTTGATGATGCAGGATTGTAATCTTAAAGTTCTTCTTTGTCTTCATTTGTGAATGAAGGTGGGCTGTGTACTTTGTGTATTTTTTATGGTTCTTTGATTCTGTTCTCTTTATTATTGTTATTCTTGATCAGGGTTAATGTTGTAAATGTTTTAAGATTCTCGATACAACAAACAAGATCATATAAGATTAGAAGTGGAAAAAATACATTAGTAATATAAAATAATAAAATTAATTATATAAAAATATTGCATTGATTCTTAATTTTTTTGACTTTTGGATAAACATTTCTAATAGAATATTTTAATGAAAATCTCATATTCGCTTTATGTTATAATTTATAAATAACTTTTTACATTGTCTCTTTTCTTAGATATGCTTTTACTAATATACAAAAGTATTAATTTACCCTTCAAAGTATTGCTCAGTGCTCAACAATTATATTCATGTTTTCATAATCTTTACTAGGTATGTTAGAAGATGGATTTTCAAATACATATGATTTGGAAAATGGATATGATTCCAAGCAAACACTATGATTGATCAAAGAATACATTCTTGCAAAGAATCCTCGAGTATGAGAGGAACTGTAGTTCATCAACCCAGAATAATAATATTACATGACATGAAAGGCAGATTGAACATAATCATGAACTGTTCAATTCAAACTACTTTGTTGTTGTTGTTTTTATTTTTATATTTTTTGAAATATAAATTCTAAATAGTAAAAACCATTTTCTTTTATCTATTTCTATATTAAGATGAAAGCTAAATATTAACCCTAAGGATTAAGGTTTTTAAGTAAGAACTGATTTTTTTTTTTTTTGAAAATATATAAGTACTTCTAACTAGAGATGGCAAATGTGTCCGTATTCGCGATTCGAATTCGATCCGATCCGCCACAGAGAAAATCCATGACCGGATAATGGATAAGTGGATATGGATAAAATCCCATTTTTTTGAAAGGATATGGATTGATATGGATTTGTGCATATCCATCCAAACCCGTATCATATCCGAATTTCAAACGTGTAATATTTGAATTATTATTTGAATGTTATAATATCCGATACAATATTTGAATACCTGTAATTTGTATAACACTGATAATAAGATATGATCTCATTTACTAATTCAAATATTTAATTGCCTATTTTTTTTAAAAATCCTAATTAGTAGTTAGAAATGAATACTAAAAATATAATAATGTAAACCCCAAACTCTAACAATATTTGGCAATATATAAATCTAGTCCTAATCAGAATTGCAAATCCCAACTAACATGCTAACATTGTAAACCCTAACTTTTAACACAAAGAATTTTAACTTATACACCACAAACCCTAATTTGTCATAAGCCTCATACAAATATACCGATCCACGTCTTCATTATCCTTCCCAAATGGACTCCATATCTCTTCCAAGATGTTCGAGCTGGGCCATTCTTGAATCACCCAGACTCGATACGTCGACAATGTAAGTGCCTCCGTTGTATGTTAATTCAAAACTTATGTGATTCCTTTAAACTTTTTAATGACCTAGCCTATTCCCGTCATGCAGATTTAGTTTGATTAATCCCTCTTGGAGCGTATAAGCCCCATAGCCGCAGATCGCCTCGCCCCGCTTGATTTTTAGTCCTAAACCCTGTGGGAACCTTAATGTAACACCACAAATTTTAATCTAATATTGTAAATTCCACTTTAACACTTTAAATCCCTAATCAAACATCACTAACCCTTAACTCTAAGATCACAAGATAAATCTGACCTAATATAGCGATGAAAATATAAGAAAGTTAAGGAAGGAGACTTAGATGTTTGTGGAAGATAGTCAAAGTGCTTTATAGGAAACAAATGATACTTTGAAGTTGTTTATATGAGCAAAAAACTAAAATATCTTAAAAAACCACTTTATTTAGTAAAAAGAAAAACACTCTAGTTCTAACTCATTGTTTCATAAACTCTAAAACAAGTTTAGTTTTCAGATTGTCACAAAAGTACAAAGAACTCTAGATCTATTCTTCACATAACATTCGACAAAGAGCATTTAGAGTTCTCGCTTTTCTTCTTTTATTTTAGACTATAGCTTAATTACAATCATCGTAATATAAGATAGTTGTATCGCCTTAACATTACCAATCTAAAATACATATATCATGTCTGGTTATTGAGATCGATTCATCATGCTTGTGCTTAAATGTTGAGATTCAAACATGTCTGTGTTTTAAATGTTGAGATTCATCATGCTTGTGTGTCTAAATATTAATTAAAATGTCCATGAGTGGAATTAAAATAATAATAATAATACTACGCAAACAAAGGAGAATGGTGTCAGATTTTTATTGCTTTGTGTAATAAATATTAATTGTGATTTGCATGAACATTTGCTACAGCCATGATAATAATTTTTATTTTGTAAATGGTGTAATGATGGTTCGAATTAAACCAAATAAAAAAATAAAGAAAAGGGAAAGAGGCCCCGCTTTTGCAAAGTAAATCAGAATAAGGATACACTATCCGAACAATGAAGTAAATGATTTTTCAGAATTTTGATTAACCTATCCATTCATCAGTATTTCTAGGACTAAAAATTTGATTCGACTCGCTTGTAATACTTTTTTTTGAATTCAATAACAATTAATTCAGATTTTTTTTAATTATTGGTTTTGTAAAGTAAATTGTAGATGTTCAAACAAAGCTTGGAATGTCCTGCTTACCCCAGCCTCTATTAATCAGAGGCGTGTTCGGTTGAAAATAAATTATTAAACGACTTTAGAATGTCTCATTGATTTTTTTCCGTGATTCTAGACATCAAGGAAATTAACTCCTTTGAATATAAGCAAAATGTTGAGATATATTCTTACATGAGGTATGATTTTCTCAAGTTACACCATTGCAAAGGATCGATTCTCGATCTAAGGACTACTTTTAAGACATTTCTTTATTTTGTTTTCATTTTTATTTTATTTTATTTTCTCTATTCTTTCCAAGTTTTCAATTTTAAAATTCAATCGCTCATTTTTCAATTTTTTACCTATTTTGTATGAACCACTATATACTAGTTCTAGAAAATTTTATTTATTTTGAACATAAAAAGAAGTTATGATTCAGCATGTTTTATTAACTTTAGACTTTAGTTTATATTCCTAAACTCTATAATCAAGTAAGTTACAATCACTGGCTACAGTTAAAGAAAATATGTCTTAATGTCTATAACACAAATCCGATATCTGCAGTATTATCCGAACCGAAGCATAGTGATAATGATTTAGATTTTGTCCGTAGATATATATGATATGATATATTATTTTTATTTAGGATCGGATATGGATTTTGAAAAATCCGATCCAAATCCGATCTGATGCCACCCCTACTTCTAACATTAAAAAAAAAAAAAAAATTGAACATATCACAACCCAATATAAACTATTGCCAATTTCCAGTCATTTAAAATTTTTTTATGTCTCAAGAGCTTCATCTGAATCAGAAATATTTTTGGTCATATATATTTCCTTAATTTAATGATGAAGGTGAGGGTTGATGATGAGTCTGGTACAACAAACAATTAACCTAGAAACTAGATTGGTATTAATGTTTTCTGCCAATCAATATGATGAAGATGGTAGATTGTGCTTGAAAACTTTTAGTAAATCTGAAGAAACCAAACATTAAGAAAAAAATAGAAGATGAACCATTGAATCGTTATTCAAGTGGGTAAGATAATAATAATATTCAAATATTTTAAAGATAATGTTATGTTGCTTCAAGAAAAAAGAAAACAAATTTTTTAATCTAAAATATATTTCTCTAAACTTTTCTATAAAGAAATAAAGACATTTATTTATTTATTTCAATATGAGTTAAACTCTGCTTTATACTAAGTTATCAAAGAAAATTGTTTGTTATTATAATCATGAAAACTGTTTCTAAAAAAATTAATTGAAAATATTCCCCAATTAGAACTCATAAAAATAAGCGCGGAACTAACCTAATTTCTATCCTTTCTAAACTTTCTGGGATTTGACCTAGCCATGAAGCTATTTTTCATGTTTTAAATGAAAATCTTAAAAGTCAGAGATATCCATTGCAGAATGGCTTATTATTCTGTTCAAATCTTAGAACTAGGTTTTGAAAACAATTCAATCAAGATGTGATTGATTTGCCAAACCAATGCATGCATGGGTACTTCAAATCTATATAACATAGAAAGTAAATAAATTAGATATAAAAGACTAGAAATATCAATTAATTTGTAGTATTTTTACTCTTTTAACTAACCTTTGATAAAAGAAAAAAGAAAAAAAGTCAGTTAATCACTTTAATTCAATATATCATAATAGTTTTTATAATAATGTATATAAAAATACATGTAGAAGAAGAAGAGAGCTTTATTGGAAGTTTAGGTTGGGTGAGAAAAGTTTTATGAAGTGGGAGAGAGGAGGGAGGGGGCATGGAAGGCACCATACAATTAAAAAGGAGTTTTTAGTTCTTTCTTACACACACATAAAAAAAAACATAGTTGTCATTATCTAATATTTCTTATGTTGTCTTGTGTGGCAGGAGTAAGTATCATTCCCTTTTCTGGCTAATCTGTCTTTTCTTTCCTTTGACACAAGAAGCATCTGTCTCTCTTATTATTCTACTTTTCTTCCATATTATATTCTTTCCACACTCAAAATTAAGCTTTGTGATTCACATAAGAGTTGGGAAAATACAATCATTTTTCATTAATTCATATTAGTTTCTTTTCTTTGACATCTATTTTATGTTATGTTTTATGAATAATAACATGTTCTTACATTTGAATCATCCCCATTCATTTACCAGCTACCATTTTGCAGATCTGAGACTTTAATTCCCACATACTTAATTTACTTGAAACCTTTTTAGAAAATAAATTTTAATTTTAATCGAAATACTTTGAAACAGCAGCTAAAGTTTGATAAAATTTTTAGAGAAAAGTCATTTATGATATTGATGGATGGGTTGACTTACAACATTTCTAGAGGAAAAAATATTTATGTGAAACAAAGTGGAAGTAATGGTTAAGTACAAGAATCACAAATATATCAATAAAGAATAATATTTTTAATATATATCAAAATAATAATTTCTTTCAAATTTAGATCATTAATAATATTTCTATTAGAAATGTTTAGTCTAAACATTTTCTAAAATGAACCAGAAAACAATCATGTTTTTGTAATCATCCATAAAATATTTCTCCAAATAGTATTATAAATAGTTTTTCAATATAATAAGCTAAGTTAATTTTTTGGATTTTCAAAAGTGTTTTCCTGAATTTTGTTAAAACTTAGAATATGTTTTATAACTATTTTCAGGAACAAATTTCTATTCTCTAAAAAATATATTTGGTAATAGAAAACATATTTAAATTTTTTATATTGTTTTCACTTGCTTTCTTAGAATTATTTAAAAAATAATTATACAAATATACAAAATGATTGAAAACAAAGCACTATACATAAATATGATTTTTTTAAGACGTATTTAAATAAATTTTATTATATAAAACATTAAAGAACAATTTTCAAAAATTATTTTTCAAGATTGTTTTAAAAAATAGTTACCAAATGAACTCCTATTTCTTTAAAATACTTTTTTAAGTTAAAACATTTTAAGATAATTGTCAAATGTACTAGAAGAGTCTTCTTTTATGACACTTTGGCTCTTTTATTTCTATTTTTAGGAAATGTAACTTTTAGTTTCTGCAGGTGGAAATTACATTTGTTTTACCCTCACATTAGTACATTGTCTCACTTGCCAATCTAGGGATTACAGTATTGATTGGGTAATGGTAAAAGCTAAATTAATAGTGGAGTTTGAAAATTGTTTTTTTTTTTTTTTTAATGAAAATATCTTATAAAACATGATTACTATTCATGTGATGTTGCCATGTCGGTTGTAGGAGATACTGTTTTTATTTCAGTACTCTTTATTCAACAAAGTTTATAGTATCTTCAATCTTTAGTCTTCAAATAATAATTTGTGGGGACTATTTTTAATAATTTATTTTTTATTCTTAGACCCAATACAAATAGGACCAAATTTGGATTATTTGATCCAAATTCATTGAATTCAAACTATATTATGCATGAACGAAGCCAAACAAACTTTGATCCAAACAGAAATAGAAACTTTACAGATAGCACATCCAATTCCATCACCCACAATATATTTTTTAAAGATATTGACTAAAAATAATGTTTTTGAAAAAATAGTTCTTTGGATTAAAATTATATTAAAAACTCAAATGTGAAAAACAGTTTTTTTTTTTTTTTTAATTTATTCTTTGTGAAAATAGCTAGACTTTCACATAATGATGGAGCTGCACATGCATTCATTTAAACTTTTCTTGGGAATAATTAAAATATTATTTAAAAAAAAAAATTGGTTTCACCCTAGTGGAATTAAAAGTTTGTCAAGGTAGTTTTGGGTTGAGGAAAAGTTTTTGTGAAAGTGAAAATTGTTTTCTATTAAAAGTGGCTTGGCTCTTTCCCATTGTTGATACTTGTAATTAACATAGGGGGGCATATGAGGTTAAAACAAGAAGCATCATTCCTTCTTCCTCAAATTCATCTTTTTTTTTTTTTTTTCCTTTTTCAGAGGATAAAGAATCTGTCCTTTTTGGATGGGCAAATCTTGCTTTCCAGTGAAGCTACTTGTACTAATACTATTCTTTCTTGTTTCCTCTCTCTCTCTTTCTCTCTCTCTTTCTTTCTTTCTATGGCAATTTTTTGCTTTTCTTCAAAGCAAGAATCACATTCCCTTTCCCTTCAATCAAAACCTCCCTTCAAAGCTTCCCCATATGCTATATAATTTACTTAGCTAGCTGCAAAACAAAGTCATGAAAGAACAGGAGAAAATGAAAATTAAAAACAAAAGAAATGTGCAACTTTCATTACTAAACACCCTGGTTCTCACTTAAAATGACACAACATTTAATATATCCGTTTAAAAGTTAGCTCAAGAGACCACCTGACAACCAGCCAACAGTAGCTGATTCCTACTTGCCTACCATTTCTTGTTTGTCTGATTTTTTTCCTTCTGGATTTTTTCCCTCTCACCTATTGATGCACATATTCAAACTTTTCATCCTCTCTCTCTCTCTCTCTCATTAATCTTTACTTATGAGTGCACACATGTCTAGCAGCTTTTCTTCCTTCAACTATTTCATCAAAGAAATCATCAAGCTGCCTCAACAACACTCAGTCCCACATCTCAACGCTCCCAAACCAACTCTTCAAGCTCCGACTTTTCTTGGACTCTTTCTTCCCTCCCTCTCCCTTCATACCCAATACTCTCTCCAACCCACCGCCCTCAGTGGGCAGCCTTGGCTTTTCCTGTAAACTTTCATACATCAAAATCGCGGCTGCCCATCAACTGTTCAGCTCCGCCGCCACCCTCTGCCGCAACTGAGGTGGCCGCGAAACCCGACCCGAACTCCTGCCTGCCTGCCGTGTCCGCCGTGGAAGAAGTCGGATTGAAATGCAGACGAGGCCGCTTTAGAAGGATCATCAGAAGCACTGAGCTTACATTCTTCATTGCATGAAGAACTCCCCGAAAGCCGTTAAACCCGTTAATGAATTTTGGTTCTACTGATATGTTTTCATCCAACCGTAGCGATAATGCTTGGATTCTTGTCTCTACCAAGTTCTTGTTCTCCTCTTCCAACCCGACAATCTCCCTTCTGCATCCGATAATCGCTCTAATAACCTGTATCATGATTCTGATGACAAACTATATAACTAAATGATATTAAAATTTATTTACCCTAACAACTACTGGCGGGGGAAATTGAGATTCAGATCAGGTATCCACTCGAGGAGTAAATATTAGTGCTGAAGAATAATAATTTTCCATGGCGGAGATACCGGATTTAAGGACATGGCAGGCCTCCCATAGCCTAGAGCTTTCATCCATATACTCATCCAGCCATTTCTCTCCCATGAGGAAGGTGAGCCTGCAACTGCAAAACAATGAGGTGAGAGTGGAAGATCTCGAGGAGGAGATGACTCGTTGGAGGAACTGAATGGACATGAAGTTGTGGGCGGCGAAGGCGCGATCGAGATCGTCGAGGCCTCGAGAAAGGATGGAGTAGAAGCCATTGACAGAAGTGGTGGTGGAAGAAGGGTTACCCATCATGTTGTGGAAGAAGAAGGTGGTGGGGAGGGTGATGGGAATTGGAGGAAGAAGGAGAAGGGGGGAGTGAAGAGAGGTCAAGAGGTGAAGAGCTGAGATTAATTTGTATAGTGAAAAAGAATAGTTGGGTGCAATTATGGATGTTCCCTACAGAGTGGAGAAGATGATTGGGAATCTGCCATTTTCATAGTTTAATGGGCAAGGACACAATATGTTGAAGAAGAGAACAAAATAGAGAAAGGAGTAGCAAATCAATTGAAGTCCCCAAAGTGATATCACTCAAAAACATATAATGATAAGAAGATTTCATGGGATGACTTCTCCCATTTCACTTTTTCTGTATTTTTCCAAAAGAGAGGTGTACATGATATTTGAAAAGGGTTTTTTTCCCCCTTTTTTTTACGAAAAAATAAACAATGTTGGGCAGCTCTTTATTCCATGATATGCTAGATTATGTTTCTTTCTCGGGGTGTAAAAGTTTTATTCATTTTGATCGTGAGATTCCTCCTCTTTTCCTTCTCTTCCCATTCTTCCATTCTTTTGATTTTGTTCCCCTTTTAGAAATGAGTGCCTTCTTCCTTTCTTTTATTAGTATTCAATCCTATGTAATAGGCCTTTTACTAATTTGGTGGTTCTCTCTCATTTAAGAACCCTAATATCTTACTTTAGGGCATTGGATTTGCAATTTTATACTTCAAAACAATAATATAAATTCACACACATGTGCACACTCACTAAGATTATATCAATCATGGGTCTTATTTTGTGTTCTTAGTTTAGTCAATAGTGGGTTCGATGGATTATGCACCTGCACCAAATATTGATAAGGTTCCAAGAAAGTATCTGTTTTCACTAACCAACAACAAATGGGCCTTTCTTTCTTTCTTTCTTTCTTTCTTTCTTTTGAAGGAAATGAAAATTGCCTTTACTAATATTGTACAGACAGAGATGAAAACATGGAATTGGTTCCCTGTCAATTTAGTGATTAAGGAGTTAGTCCCTTGCATCTAATAATAATCTCTATGGGGATCCATCTATATCGCAACATAAAATTTGCTGATTTGATTGGAAGAAGCCACTGTAATCCAAATTATTGAATTCTAACTAAATATTGTCCAAACCACAATTATTAATTCCAGGTACTGAATATTGATCAAGAGAACTGGATTGTTAAAGATGGCAAATGGATAATGATTTTGAATGCTACTCCACCTTCACCTATAGAAATGGTAAATCACATCATGAATTAAGTGAGATTTAAGAAATTATTTTAAATTGTTGAATGCAAAACCAACAATAAAATAAAGTGTAATATATTTTGACTTATTACATGTTAAGCGACATAAGAAAGATGTTGGTTTGATGAGAACAGAAGACTATTATAATGCAAAGTGAATAAATGTCCAAAAAAATCATGACCAAAATGACAATAAATTTTTATTTGGGTTAAGAATATCTATGTTTGATTTGATTCATTGTTAAGATTCTAACTGAAGATGTTTCTTTTTGAGTTAGGACATAATAATAATATTTTAGATTAAATTACTCTTGCTTTATAACAATTATATAATAAGAATATTTTGGATCAAACCTGTATGACTCTAATTTTGATTTGTATTTACTTGTTTAATAATTATATCACTTGATTTGTTAGGTCATGATCTACTTAACTTGCATATCATTTATTTAAAATTTGATTTGGAACAAAGAAGATATTTTATTCAAAAAAAAAAAAAACAAAGAAGATATTGAATTATAAACATATCATGTTGGCATTTCACTATTTATTGATCACATGAGATTTAATCACCTAACTATAAAATATGATATGATTGTAAAGGTGGTACATGACATGTTACATGGTAGATAATTTGGTGAATTATTACTCGTGTTATGTCTGAGTTAATTTGGAAAAAAGAAAAGGAAACATTAAATAGGGAAGACATATTGGGAAAAGTAAGAAATTTCCCCATCTTACCCACTTGAAAATTTTTAATTATCATTTAAAAACTTTTTAAAATGTTTAATAAATAAACAAACAAATAAATATTTTAAACTTTTATGCTATAAAAATAAATTAAATACTCATCATTGTAAGTATAAATTAAAAAAAATCCATAAAAATGTTAGTAACCTGTTTTATATTTTTCTCAACCATAATTTTAAAAAGTGTAGTGCCACATCCCGAAACCCGCTTCTGGGGTATGATAGTCATTTCATACTAAACATCATTATCTTGCAATTGGATAGCATCCAATCACCATATTCATACTTCAGCCAATAAAACATGGGAAACTGATACTCTAAATTTCACTCAGAGACAGAATATTCAAAGTAAATATCCTTATCTAAAACTTCAAACTAAAATAATCCAAACTGAAATTGAATTTGGATTATTTTAGTTTGAAGTTTTGGATTAGGATATTTACTTTTGAATGATATATTAAAAAGGAATTGAAATTTGGAGATTATAAATAACTTTTTATTGCTAATTGGACATTATCCAATTACTAGAGAATGATGTTTAGCATGAATTGATAGTCATGCTCTAGGAGCGGTTTCAGGGTGTGACATGAGGTCCCTGAAAATATTCCACTCTATGATCATACCTAGTGTCACACTATTTTTTTCTTTTCGAACTAGGAATCTTTCCCTTAGTGTGATGTTCTAAGACTTAGAAAACCTTCCAAACCCTATGCAACCAAAAGCGACCAATTCCAAGAATAAAATCAAAATCGTCCAAGAGACGCATAATAGACTATAATTACCATTCCAATTGCCGATCTGTAGGTACACATGTTTGGAAATTCCATGCATCTTCTGAGCCTTGCTATTCACGGCTTTGATCCTATTGGTGTCTTCCTCCGGTTTTAGACTTAGCCTTTCCGATTCCAACAAGCACTCCCCATGTGAGCCATGGCACTAATACGATCGGGTCTAGTTTGGGAGGGGCTCACACTTAGCTCGAAAAACCGCAAGATGTTCCATCAGTTGAGAACTTTTTTAATGTGAGTGATAAACTTGGAAAGACATTAGAGGAGGGAAATTTGAGGAGTAGAGATGAGTATCAATGACTAGAGAATGGAACAAGAGAAGAAAGGGGAGCCAAATGTTAGAATATGGTCCACTAAAGACAAAAAAAAACAAGAGGATAATGGTCCTACTAAGCCAGAATTTGAAGAAGCAAGTCCCACAAAGACTAAGGATGTCATGAGAAATCCATATCATCCATGCTAAGGGGGGCACAACTGGAAATGCTTGGTTGCTAGGAAGCATAAACATTCAAATCTATGAGAGTGAAATGATGGGTTTTGTATGAGAATGATAAACTTTACTACTCATATTTTAAAACCCATTTCATCTTTTTGGTTCATTTCAGATAAGGTATGGCTATTGGGTAATGAGAACATCTATCTATCCATCTATCCATCTTTCTTGGGAAATATCTATCTATGAATTGCTGAAAAGGAAATAAACCAATGTGATTCACAGAAAGCCTGGATTCAAGAGATCTTATACAACTCAAAAACTTAAAATATATAACTAAAATACCCATAGTAACACTCAAATTCCAACATGGTTTCCAAGAAATCAGCAGTTCAAATAAAAAAAACAATTTTGAAGAACACTGAAATCAAATATCTACTATGAATGGAGTGAAAGATAAACAGTGTGGAGGGTCAGGAAGTACTGAAGAAAACTTACTCTTGGTTTTAAGAAAACAAAATACAACTGCGTATTTTTTTCATGAGGGGAGGTGGCTACAGGCTTGTATAGATGCACTATTTTGTTGTGTATGATAAAATTGAAAGCATTGATATTAGGAAGGGAGCTCTTAAGTTAGCTTCCGCCATAACGATCCTTTCGACACAGTTAGGCACTTCACCTTTGGGAAAACAAAACCTGTCTTCGTGGGTTTTCCAGCAACAAGGGAATTTTCATAAATTTCCTTGCACTCTTGGACAACCTGTAGAAAAAAGACAGGTAATTGATATCAAATCTGAAGCAGATAAGCCCCTACCCTCCAATTCAATATCATATTCATGTGTTGAAACCGAAACTAATGGTACTTAATACTTTGAAACTTGCATTTTGGAAGTGAAAGGTTTCCCGATTAAGCTTTATGGTTGCAAAACCCAATCACTAAGTAATGTTTGGGTACTGGAAAGTACTCAAGAAAGGGGAAAAAAACAAGAAAAGTAATTTTTCTCGAATTTGGTTGTCCCATGGAAAAATAATTAGAAAAAAGTAAAATATAATTAAGGATTAGTTAGAATGTATATTTTCAAATTATTTAATCTTTTATCTTAAAGAGGAGAAAAAAGTTGAAATGAGTGAAAATTATGTAAGATAATTTAATTAATTTAAATCTAGTTTCTAATTTTTTCTTTTATTTCCACTTTCCTTTTATTTTTCTTCACATTTTCCTCATTTTTGGGAACCAAACATAACTCTAAATTTCAATTATTTCTCTAATTTCCCTTCACTAATGCTCTTAACTTTTAGTGAGATTGGCATATTATATGATTTCAGTGTCTCATCCCTATTACACTTCCAACCTAAATATCATGGATTTACCTCCTTAAGTTCCAAAGTAAATAATTTACAACTATAAGGTTGAATTACTCTCCTTGCATCCTTCCGTATGCCTTCCTCAGTCCAACTAGTTTCTCAACCACCTCAGGCTGCAAACCAAAGAAAAGTAATGATGATTTTAACAGGAACATCTCTACCACAGAAATTCAGGAATTCCAAGAAAGTCTTAACATGTTGACAGTTAATTGAAACAAACAAAATAAACAGAATACAAATTATTGGATGTGACAAAGATAATATAAAAGGATCACCATTTCTTTGATACTAAAATAGCTAGAGGCTATTATAATTATTTGGAGTTTGATACTCAAAACTACAAGAAGAAAAACAGTCACTACCATGAACACTATTTTTAATAGTACTTACAGGACAATCAGGTTGATGTTCAAGAATGTTTGTGTAGATCAGTGTGAATGTATCCAGGCTCTCTGCAGAGAAAGTGGCCCTGTCACTCAGCATCCGACTTGCTTTCAACTTTCTGTAACACATAAGTCAAGGAAATGTGGAGAAAGTAAGAAGCATCGCAAATGAACCGGTCAAGAAAATTATACTTGAAAAAATATTAAGGTAATTGTATTTCATGTAAACTTAAGTTGGTGGCACTTACGGAGACACTTATGTACTCCCTAAAGAAATCCAAGATAACCTCTTCGTCTAGCCTCATCCGTTCAATGGTCTCTTCCTTTATATAGTTTTTCTACAATCACAACTTCACAAGCATCATTAAGCCTATTCAAGGAAGCAGTTGTGATACAGGAGGATGCATATATACATCCAACATATGGGAAACTATAAAATTCTTTTCAACAAAAACCTGTGTCAGGAGGTGATCAACATAAACGACCACAGTTTCTTCCAGGCAAGCTTCAACAAATCTCCTAAATGATCTTTCTTCGATGTACCTTAGCCACAAAAAAATTAGAGCAAATAAGAGATGGTTTAACTTAACTATGGAAAAGAGACACAGAACAGTAATTGAATAGGCTAGATTCAGAAAACTTATTATGGAGCATGAACTTTTTGTGAACTCATAAATATACTTCTAGAAAATAATGGTGCTCCCTCTAATGTATTTTGTATCATACGCTGGTCACCCTTATAACTTTTCATCTAACACCACCTTCCTCTAATGTAATTCTGTCTCTCTCTCTCTCTCTCTCCACAACTCGCAGCATAAAGAGACTTCACTGGGAAGGTTGCAGTCCTCAAATCCACCCACATTATCCTCCTCTCTGTTAACTATCTTTCCTAGTCATCAACCAAGTATCTATGGCTCCATTAGCAATCAAAGTTGCGTCAAGGATCTGTCTACCTTAAACAAAAGCATTTTGGGAAGAGGAAACAAACCAACCCTACAACCTTTTCAATTCCATCGGCAAAGACTTTAGCAAAAAGTTTTGTACAAACTGCCACTGCTGATGTATCTTAAAATCTTTCAAATGCACAGCATCCTTTAACTTTGGAATTAATAAGAAGGTGGAATATATATATATATATATATATATATATATATATATATATATATATATATATATATATATATATATATAATCTGCATTGCTCGTGGAACTCCTTGAAAACTAGGATATAGATTATATATTAAGGCTAAAGACAGAATTATCCACATCTGAGAGATAACTTACATCTTCACATCTGTAAAATAATCACCAAATGTTGCAACCAAGTACTCTGTCACCTGTCCTTCGCACCACTCTGAATATAGATAAACATGGAAACTGGTTAGAATTCAAAAAAAAAGTTTCAAGAGATTGTAAAGGCATTCAAGTCAATCTTTTTTCTTTTTCCTTTGTTTTTTTGACAAACCTGAAAGGAAATTGTATCATTAACATTCTTACAACATTACATAAGAATCAATTAACTCAATGGATCTACTTCTCAGGATAGTTATATTTGATTTAACAAGAGGACCATGAAGTGCCAAAATTAGGTTCAAAACCAAGCTGTTGGAATATAAAGACTACGTACAGATGAATCCACACATACTGCCGCACTATATGAAATTACATCGCATTCGTCAGATTACAACTATTACTTGGTGTATTGCATGTTAACCAAAGGAATGCTAAGCCACCTAAAGTTTGTTTTCCAAAAAATCAACACCCTCTTTCAGTTACAACTATCACTTTCATGACAGCATGGTGATGAGTTATGCAATTGCACACATTGACAGCCAAGGCCAAGCACAATAACTGGGCTTCAGAAACATCAAGTATTCCTATCATCCAAGAACAAATAGCATGGAATAGATATAACTCAGATGAGAAACATTCATAAGATGAATGAGCACATCTTTATCAAAAGCACCATGAAAACGTCAAACAGAAAATTTATAATGGTAAGAGGTTCACCTTTCTGATAAAGCTTGACAAGTAACTCTTGCACTCCTGGGTCTTCAAATATAACGCTCACAGTTTGATGCACAGCTTCCTACCATCAATAAGCCTTTAATGAAAACGCCTCAAGATATATGATGCTAACCAATATTGATAATAGCGTAAATAATTCCAAATGGTACATAAAGAAATGGAATGCCAAAGTTTTCCACATTCGAACAAATGAGTAAATCAATATCAGTTTTTTAACTTGGAACTCCATTCTGTAATCTATATTGTTGCTGACATTGATTATTTCTGCAAAACATGGCAACAATTTTTTTTTGATTAGTAAGAGGAAAATATATTGAAAGACAACACACCCAAGTACACACAATGTATACAACGGTGACCAAAAAGCGCCAAACAGAAGGAAGAGAAAACAAAAACTTCTCCTCTCAAAAGAACCCAACCAATCCATTGTTCAATAAAGACATCAAACTTTTACCTATAAATTAGTTTGGTCTAGGTTAACAAGTTGATCAAAAACAAGAATCTCAGCCTCTGGACAAAGAGCTCCAAATTCTCAAAAGCTCCTCTGTTTCTCCTTTCCACAAGGAGTGCAACTTCAAACTTTTTTTTTCTTTTCGCACTTGCAATGAAGGAGCCATGCCAACCTAACAAAGTCTCTTTGATAGTGGGCTGTCCCACTTAACAAACCCTAAAGAGAGAACAAGAACTCCCACAACACCTTGCTTTCTCGCAATGCAAAGAATGTGGCCACTGACTTCTCATGATCTAGACAAGAAACATCACCTTAGTCAAAGACCACTATCTCCTTTGAAGCTTATATAGCAAATCAACACTTCCCATGTTTCATGCAAAAACTACCTTTGGGCAGGGTTCGATAAAAACTATATTTTTACAGAGTAAAAACTATATTTATATCTTAAAATATGATTTTATGGTTATTTTTTAAAACTTCTAAAACATTACATTTAAATAATATGTTATGAAAATAAAATTTGTTTATTTTTATCTAATATTTAGCATGAGATATAAAGATTTTTTTTTAATTTATTCCAATATGTGAATAATACTCTTTTTATATATTTATTATTTTTTAACTCATGTGATTATGTTTATATTTGTCGTGGTTTTAAACATTCTTTGAAAATCTGTGAAATTCCTTTGATATACTGCTTAAGACACCTACTAAGGACCCTCCTACTCAACGACTAATTCTGCTACTTAAACCATGACCTTGGGTGGAACCCACATATTCCAGACCAAACCAGCCGGAAACCTGATAACACTCTCTCAAGCTTGGGGTAAAGGTATTTAACAAAGAAATTCCTCCCACCCAACATCCCTTCCTACTATCCTGGAATTTCAACCACCTTAATTTAAAGCCTTCCCAAAATATATTTAACACATCAAACCCTCCTGAATCATTCAAGGGCCTCATAAAAGAAAGACCCGCACCCATCCATGAAGCCTCCCATAAGTCCACGCCTTACAAGCCTCGGAGGTGGATGAGGGAAGAAAAGGGAAAGAAGTCATTTAATGACTCCATCTCCACACCATTTACCTTTCCAACTGATTCTTTCTCATTACCTACCTGGCACATTAATAATGTATGAACAAACACCCAGATTCATTGTTCTTCCAAGAATCCTACACCATTGCCACCTCTCACTTCCTTAGAGCACCAAACCCTTTCCACCAATTACACTTATAAAGACTGTCTCTAAAGGTCTCCTTTTCCAAAGCAAAATATCAATCTGGCTTACAAAGAAGGGCTGGGCCTTGTTGAGCAAAGAAGGTAAACAACCTGCACCTCCTTTCGCTTTTTTCAGAGCAAACAAAATCCCACTTCATCAAATGAGGCTCACTACGCCTCATGATCCCAAAAAGAAAGCTCTTTAAATTCTTTCAGCCCTTGCACAAAACAATCCTCAGAAATTTGGAAAATGGATTTTAATATTATAGATCGACAAACTGGAAAGCTCTCCATATATAATTATCCTCCTTGGGAATATATTGTCACCACAATACCACCACCTTTCTATGGAACCCTTTCTTCCCACTCTCCATCCCAAGTAGCTAACTAATTGCTAGAAGAAGAAAAATTAATAACTTATGAAGCTATTCTAACACATCACAGGAAGTAGCTTTTTTTTTTTCTTTTTTATCAATAAAAGCAGTATATTGAACAAAGGGAACAAGACTCCAGTACACAGGGTATACAAAAGGTCCACAAGGTATAAGACAAAGAAGCTCCAGTAGCAGAATTAACAAGCCAAAACCCACCAACCCAAAAAACCAAGGGCCAAGCTAACAAAACCACACCAGCCCCTCAACTTGCAGCCACCCACTCTGAGAAACCTATAAGTGAATATATCTCTTCACCTATGTACAAACTATTCCTACTCCACAAGTTATAAACAAAAGAATGCTTTAACTTTTGTACATCAACGATCCCATCTCTAAAAGCTATGCGATTATGCTCCTTCCACACTGTCCAAAAGATGCAAGGTGGAATAGATTTCCACATGTTTCTTCTTTTTTTCCAACAAAAGAACCCATCCAGCTGAGGAAAGCCTCCTTAACCGTTTGGGAAAGACCCAAGATAATTCGACTAAGGAGAGAAAAAGAACCCAAAGGTGGCTGACCATTGGACTGCGCAACAAAATATGATGGGCAGATTCTTCATCACGACCATAGAGATAGCAACGATTGGGAAGGTGCCACCCCCTTCTTTGGAGTTTGTCCAAAGTTAAAATCTTACCCCAGGTTGCTTCCCACGTAACAAAGGTTGCTTTGGTGGGAACACAATGAACCCAAATTCCCTTAATGGGGAACATAGGAGTACCCCTCGGACTTAGCACTTTAACGGCCTCGCTGACCGAAAAAGAACACCCTATTGGGCCCTTCCAAGAGATCTTGTCCGCCTGTAGGAGACCCTTTCTTCGTAGGAGTCAGAAGGGCCACAAACTGCAACCACTCTGCGCCACAAAGTTTCAGAAGATTAAGTTTCTAGTCAAGAAATCTCAATAGCTGATCCTAAACACCCTGTCTGCCCCAAATTTATAACTCAAGCAACGAAAAGAATAGGAAAGAAGGCTCAAGAGGAGCTGTTCCACACCGAGATCCAACTAAACCTTATCTCGTGTCAAGTACTAACAATAAATCAATTTTCTTCAATCTAACTGATTCTTAATAATCTCCTTCCAAAGGCCTACCCTAAAGGGCCCCCTGGATTCAGCCACAGCACCAACCCAAGCCCCAAACCATACTTGATATTAATGAGAGTTTTCCAAAGTAGTCCCCGCCGGTTATCCTCCAAATCCATTTGACATGCTTTGTCTAAGATAGTCACTTTCTTAGACCTAAGCCACTCCCGCCTTTTCGTAACATACCACATCCCACCAACTGTGTGAGCCTCTTTCACGGACCCCACCACCCTAGAGAAAACATCTCTGCAGTTTTTCCAATCTCTTGGCAACAGCACCCGACATTCGGAAAATAAACATTTGATAGCGAGGTAGACTAGCAAGAGCTTTATCGTAAGGATCCTCCTCCTTTGAGATGGAATTTCTTCCATGGGGCCAATTTCTCAGGTACATTTTTTCTCGCCGACAGTTGTCTCCAAATAGGCCACAAACTCAGGGCAAATTCCTGTGGGTAAATACAAATAAGTGGTTAGAAGGTGCCTATTCCGACAACCCAGTTCAGCAGCCAAGACATCCAAATTTTCCACCGCTCTAACTGGGATCAACTCGCTCTTGTTAAGATTGATTTTCAACCTTGAGGAGGCTTCAAACCAAAGGAGGATTCAACTGAGATAAAGAAGTTGTTCCTCTTTCGTGGCGACAGAAAATGATCGTATCATCCGCATATAGGAGATGAGAAATGCTAAGAGCAACCCCCTCCCTTCCTTTGATGTTGAAACCACCAGTCATAGCTCTTCTGAGGAGAATGCTCAAAACTTCCATTCCCATAATGAAAAGGTAAAGGAGAGCGGGGTCTCTCGCTCTTAAGCCTTTGAGCCGGGCAAAGAAAACCCCGTCGAACCCTTATCGACTGTAATCCAAAACCCAGCGTGGGTTATACACTACTAGATCCAACCCGGCCCATTCATGCTAAAAACCCCGTCCGTCTCATAATTCGCGCAAGTATATGTTCTCATTGACTTTACTGAACTTTGACATCTGCACTAAAGGGCATAAGCATATTAAGCCTTCATGTATCTTTTAGCTATGTAAAAATTCAGAGTGACTGATCCTGTTTCTCTGATCGATATAATGCTTTACACACATCAAATATACGAGAAACATTCCCTTTTTCCAGAAAACACAAACTCCAAATAATCCATTAGCTCTTTAACAAATTCACAGTGATTAACAAGGCCTAGTACCTTGCTGTCAATAGAATTACGGATTTGGATGAACAGACGAGCATCCTCCTCCATCCACGCTTTTCGACCACCGGCTATGATCCTTAGTGAGGACGCCCGTACGCATTAATTCTCGGCGCATATCTCGAATTGTTTTGCTCCATTCCAAATAGTCGGGACCACCAATTTGTCTCTCCGTGATTCGACATCATCAGGACCACTTGAGCCAGGATGGTTTCTTCTCCTCCAATCACTCATTATGATACCACAGGAAGAAGATCAAGAGCAAAGAGTACTCCCAGAACCCGATTTCCAGAAAACTGCGTAAACCCTAGAAAAAGGGTCATTTGGACACAGTGTGCCACTAAATCTACTCGGGATCCAGAACCAAACAAAGGGAAACCAAGGGTACTAGAGGCCCCATCTACGACTTAATGACCCTTTGGAGGGGAGGAGCCCTGGGGCCCAACAAGATTCCCACGCGCCACACGCGCTACGGCTGTGGGAGAACGACTAAAAACCCGCTACAGCGTGAGCTTCACGCGCAACCCACACCTGGGATTCTTGCTCGGCTCGCTTGGCCGCCGACAAACTCCTCCCATGTCGGCTGATGAGATCCCATTACCCCCTCTGGGGGTGGGTGTTTCAAAAGTCACCCCCTCCGACAGCCCTAGATTGCCGAAATTTCCTCCAAAAAATTCTCATACTCAAACCCTAGGCTCTGATACCATGTAGAATACAACCAAGAGAGAATTTGTGGAAAGAATTCCTTGTGTGTTTTTTCATTGAATTAACATGTGTAGATATACAGGAGGGATAGTCTATATTTCCTACTCTATTACAACTCTACATGTTAGGATTCCTAACTAGTTACAACTCTATATTTTAACACAAACATAGACAAGGTTAAGGTGCAAATTAAGTAAAGGTAAGATGACTTGGTTTATGCAGTAAAGTAGCCCTTCAGTAATGAGGTGACAAAATCGATGGGGGTACTAGTCATAAATGGAAAGTGAGGCAAAAATGTATTGAGGATGGCAGTAATGAGAGCTGCCTATAGTGTATTTTAAGTCTCTAATTTCTTTGATTTAAGTAATTTTGATAACAGATGTCCTTGGGATTGGTGTTACAACGATTGCAAAGCTTTTTCTCAAATACTTGATGTAGTTTTCCTAAATTTTCAAAGTTCGTGAGCTCATTGATGGGGAAGATAGAAGCCTATCCTTGATTCGCTGATACTTATCTATGTATATTGATTCTTGCCAAATCAATTATACACAAGAAAAAGTATAACCCGAAAAAATAGACATTTGTTGTAACTAACTCCTCAATTCCCCATAAGGGACGATGACAAAAAGGTGGGCAACCCTGATTATGGAGCAGAAGATACAACTAGCTTCATCCCAACCACCAAGCCAAAACTCTGAAGTTATTCCACCTTTACATTAAGGTACCTAAACTAAGAAAACTGGCAACTAGTCCTAAATACATTAAATTCCCTGTAGATGTTGTGTCACATGGATCAGCCAAGCATTAAGCATCAAGGATAAAATGTCATAATGCCGCATTTATACATAATGTCCAAAGTGGGAACCACTTCAGATCCCATATGGAGTCGTGTTTCAAGAGTCATTCATGCCCTACACTCATGTGTTGTTAAAGCATGATATCGGTTATTAAACCCAAAACCGTAAGTGCTTCGAGAGCTTTGGTATGAGCCGGTCATTTAACATAGACGAGCTGGTCTCAAGCAAAGAGTCCCTGGTTCGAATCCCTCCTTGCAATTTAATCCCCATATTTATTTGAAAGTCCATAATGGGACTGCCTCCACGTATGGGGCCTGTATGCACGTGAGGTGGGAGGGTGTTGAAGCATGATATTCATATTAAACTCAAACTCTATAAGCTTGAGCTTTCTAGAGAGCTGGGCCATTTGACATTTATGTTATGTCATTTTTCTTTCCTCGTTTTGTCTCATATTCATTATCATGTCATCATGAAATAGCCAAGTAATAAGCCATGTATCTCTTTTCTTATTGGCAAAAATGCCCCTCTCACAAAAAAAGACATTCCTAGCTAATTTGAAGCAATTCATTACCTAAGAAACCAATGGTAAAACCAAGTACAAGAAGGATACATACATGACCGTGTTCCTAAATCATTAAAAGCTCTCAACAAGAAATGCCCATTGACATTAGAATAGAAGATCAAAATATGTAAATGTTGCAACAAGAAACACTGGATGCACACACAAAAATAGTACGTTGCAGCAGATTCGGCCAAATTTTAAAGTAAAAGAAAATAAAATAAAAACAGTAACCTTCAACAGACCTTGGCAACCTCCAGAAAACCTTTGCAAGTGTCTTCAAAATTAACCTGTAAATTATGGGTAAAAAAAAAAAGGAAACTCAATTAGAAAGAAAATCAAAAGGTTCAAAGAAGTATTCTGCAATCTATACCTCAAACAAAATATTAGATTTTTTTTTTTTTCTATACTTCTGGGTGTTTTACACTTATTTCATTTGGTTTTTGCGCTTCAAGAAAAAAATGAGATTCATCAAAGAAATAAAAAGGAGCACAATTAAGTTATTAACAAGGGTAACATCATATCGATCACATAAAGAAGAACGTTGGTCTTAAGCCAGAAAAGCATTCATATTGCCTAGTTGATCATCCTTGCAGAAAGGTCTATGATTATGTTGCGTTGACCTCATACCTGAACATTATTTTATTCTCATTTTTTCAATGAAAAACCAGAGAGCTTACAAACATGAACGCATAACATCTAGCACAAATGTCATGGCAACATCAACACCTTACCAAAAGAATTCGTGATTCATGTTTTAACCCTCTTGGCTGATTTAACACCACTGATTTTCTGACTGGCATCTGTCTATCCACCTAAGCTGGACTCTAAGGGCTCATTCGGGAGTGATTTTAGGAAGAGCGCTTTTAGCTTGTAGCTTTTGTTGGCAGTGTTTCTATCAAAATGTTTTTAAATGGATAAAATTTCATTGTATAAATAAAAGAGTGCTTTTGAAGTGTTAATCCAAGTGAAAAGAAAAGGATATTTTTTTAAGAAACATTTAATACTAAATGTTAGTTATGTTAGTCCACCTATCACCTTAGTCCACATTTCAGCAGAACAAAGACTTCCTCTGAGTTAAAAGAAATAAAGGGAAAAAGGATTATCATCCACAAAATTATAAAATCCAAGAGAAGTGGAGGAGGAGGGGACTCATCAAAATCTAATCCTGAAATTAGGAGAAATACATTCACAACCTAGAATGAGAATAATGAGGAATAACATGGGCAAGCCAGACCATGAACTCATTAATTGAAAGCTAACTGGCCTCTTCCTCAAAAGAATGAAAAAGATGTACGGGTCCTAGGGGAAAAAGAAAATAACGGAATAACCTGTTCCTCAAGATACCCTGTGGAAGAGCTTCTCCATGGTGCTGCTTACTAGCCCAATGCTAGATCATAGCGCGCGTAGGGACATTGTTGTTAACTACTACAAATGTCAATAGCATTAAAAAATTGGTGACATAATTCTTAGCAGAAAACAAAGAGCTATAGTCATGTGGAACTGTTTACAGAGACAAACCATCGCACATAAAGATTCTAGCCCAATTTCAGAAGCAGGTTCTTCAAGTCTTTTCTTTTCAGCTGCTTGAAAATCAATCATTACCTAAAAAATATGAAGTGAATTTGAACATCAATAGGTGATTTTAAATAGGAAATTGAAAATTATGATATGACAACCACAATGAGAAGAAAAATGGATTTATCTATTCAGTATTATTTTGGCTGCATGGTCAAGTGGTGAACCCCCAAATGTCCACTTAGGTAGCTTAATCACTACCTTCTATTTTAGGGGCCGTTTCTAAGCTTGCTGTACTCTCTGGGAATAATTATCTTAGGCTGGAAAGAGATCTGCATAGGCAATAAGACCTCAGGACAGTTTGTTGGATGGCTTGGGAGCCTCTCTCCCTTTGGGGGTTTCTTGATAACTGATGCTTTTAAGTAACGGTTCCAAGATGTTCACATAGTTCTCCTGTGGGTTTCACTAGGGATCACAGTGGCAGTTTGATTATGGCTTTTGTATGAAGGAAGCCTCAGATGCTCCAAGTGGATGGGAGACAAAGTGTTGTACCAGTGCACATGGATTGGCAGAATCTTAAATCTTAGGAGATGTCCTGCTGTTCCACTAGAAGAATTGAACTGCTATCCAAGTCGTAAATTGGTTATATAAGAAGCCATTGTTAGAGGTCTTCATAGGATACTTCAATCATGTTTGTTAAAGACATGATATTCATATTAAACCCAAATCCTACTAGCTTGAGCTTTTAAGAGAGTTGTTCGTTTAAAATGGTATCAATCTATTAGAGCTTGGTTTGGCAAGAGGTTATCGATTTGAGCCACCTCTCTGAAATTTGAATCTTTGTTCCCTATTTGTATATCTGAAAGTCCATAATGGACTCCGTTTGCATTGGTTTGGTTATCTCTCCATGCAAATGGCCGCACCGAGGGGAAAGAAAGTGTTAAAGACATGATATTCATTTTTTAAACACAAATCCTAAGCTTGAGCTTTTAAGAAAATTTGGTTTGAACACCGCGATTGATACTATGATGAATTAGGATGTTTGACTTGAATAAGAGGACATCCTCCCTTGTAAACTCTGCATCCTTGTTTTATGGTAGCAAATAGTTCATTACCAAATTATAAAGGAAAATAACACAAATAGCTGGAGCCCTATGCAATAGTATTACATCATCAGAGTAAAGCTTTCATCAGTTTTTGAAAGCAGCTTTATCATCAACCATAAAAGGAAAACATTCTCGTAACAAAATTTGGTGCTCAAGAGCCATCAATGAGCCTTATGTATAATTTAAGAAGAAAATTTACAAGTTGAAGCAAAAAAATCTCTGCAAAACTTGAAAAATTAGGGAAAGCTTTTGATGTTTTAATCCTTGTAAATGCTAGTAAGGTAACATAGCAAGATTTCAAATTGTATCCAATTCATTTGGTGCATTTAGGGAATCTAAGGTTGTCACCTAACTACCTAAGAGAGGCTTCACAGAAGGTATGTAGGGAAAGCCTTAACTTAGTTCCGCCATGACAAAGAAAAGTTTAATCTTAGTTAACAAATGGCTTTTGCCAAACAGTCAGAAGAATCCATGTTGACTCATGATCTCTTGTTCACTATGTAAAGACAAGCATTCTATGCAAATTGCTTTTGCTTCTTGATGTCCCAGATGTTTCCCTTCTGGGCTAGAAAGAATCGCTTAGATGGCATGGTTTTTTTCTTCGGAAAAAAGCATACAGAAGGTCGAGTGAGAGTCCCTATGTTTCTTTAGACACATTGAAGTGAAAAGAAAAATTACTTTTTGAAAATCGTGAATTTTTTTTATCAAATCTTTAACACTGTGTTGTATTTACTGGCCATGGATTACAGCTTTTTCTATATATTGTGATCCTTGTTTCTATGAAGAGAAAAATAACTCTTTGATTTATTAATTAAAAAGCTAGGAACATATACAGATTTATACTCTCAAGTAAAGTTGTGAGCAAAGAAATGAATCAAAATTAGAGTCTAATTAGGGAAGGAAAGCAGGAAAAGTAGCAAAGAAAAGATTCCTAAATGGATTAGGAAACTAATTAACACTCCCCCTCAAGATGGAACATATAGGTCAAATGGGTTACATATGTACTTAATTTAATGTGCATCAAGCTTGTCGACATGTACTAACCGATGGTAGATCCGGGTCGTTGAAAAGTCGCCGGAATTGACTACACCCGCTAGTTGATGTGACTGGGCAGTGATCCGCCACACAAGATGTACTCGCTGCACTGACTACACGGAGAGCTGGCGGATCGTAGCAGAGGCCCGCAAGCAGACTACCAAAGTCATGAAAAAGCATCTGATGCGAGAAAGTCCACGGAGAAGGTCCAATGAAGAAGGTCCTAAGGGAGAAGGTCCGTTGAGAAGGTCCGGCAGGAGAAGGTCTTGGCGGAGAATATACGCTGAAAAGGTCTCCACGTGAGAAGGGACGTACCGGGTATAGCCGTCCGGCTGCAGGCTGTTCTACAAAGAAGGTCCGCCGGATGTAGGAAAAGTGGGCTGCCGAAAAACAAGGCCAATCGAAAAGAGGAAAGCATGGAAAAGCGGCTCGAGCATAAGGGCAGCTAAAATAACCCTTGATTTTCATTAATTAAAAAAGTAAGGGAACATACATATTTATACTTTAGTGTTATTTCTGCAAAGTGAAACAAAATTAGAGTCTAATTAGAGACAAAGAAAAGAAATTGTTGTGTAAGATTCTTGGAAAATGGATTAGGAAACTAATCCTTAACAGTTTCTATTAGCTTTTGAGATGGGTTGGGCACTTGTTGAGTGCAAGTGGTCATTTTATTTTTTCTTAGTTGTGCCTTTGGCAGTCAGTGTATACTTGAAATACTAGCCACTCCTGCTGGTAACTCCTTATATATATATATATATATATATATATATATATATATATATATATATATATATATATATATATTTGGAAACGCAAGATAGCACCCTACCAGCAGATACCATATATCCAAGTTTTGGTTGTAAAAGGTGCTTAGCATAATACATCCACTTTTTAATATAACCAAACAATTGTGAAGCTGAATGCACCTGAATGACGGCCAAAGCAATCCTGTATAGCATGAGATCAGTGCTATTCTCCTAATGTACCTGCACTGCTCCTAGGATCCTAAATAAGTCAACAGCAGCTGTGGTGTGCATATAGCTTCCATCTCCGCTTTCTGTGTTTGTACTTATCAGCCTCCAGGATATTTAAATTACTACTTCTAAGATAATTGAATCAGGGAGTGATCTTAGCAATATGCATGTTTACAGAAGAAAGTAGTACAGTATTACCATGATAGTATGTTTAGCTACTTTTGTTGTGGCTTGCATTTTTTCAACATATGAATTCACGAGAGCATCCATAGCACCACTCAGAACACACTTGCTAAAGAATCAACACCAAGCCCACTAGATTTTCTGGTATTCAACAAACCCAAACCAGGTTACCTGGAAGTTACAAGAAAGAAAATTATAAACAACAACTCATGAAATGCAAAAGCCTCAGATGGAAAAATCTATCTCATGTGGCATTGGGAATAATCTTAGGTTAAAAAGCGAGCCTGTGTAGAAATACTAAAATTATTTCAGTCCACAAGCCATATCTGAAACCCAGACTACAATGTTATCATTGTTGCACAACCACATATGCACCTACTCAACTTGGAAATATTCATGCTGTCGCAAATATATAGAATCAATATACAAGCCTGCCCATCATTTAAAAGGTGCCCATATAAACATAAGTAGATGTGATTGAACTCCATAATATTGTACTAATATCCTTATTAATAAAAAATTATTTACATGCACCAAAAAGAAAAGTCTAGGAGCAAAAAACATAAAAAGAAAAACACATTCCAAATCTCTAAATTCATCGGTTGATTTAACAATATTATTCATGAGATAAAAATATTTAAACAAATAGGCAACAGAAATTAAAAAAGAATACCTTCAAAAATTTATATTTAAAGTCAGTTGATTTGCTCGGTCACTGAGCAGCCTGAGCATCTGAATGAACCTCTCGGTATAAAGATTTACCATGAGTTGGAATATTTCATATCTGCAAACAACAAAGCTTGAATTAGGACAAACAAAGCGTTTTCATGGGTGAAAGTCTTCACAACACACAGACTCGCATTTTATTTAAACAAAATGAGAGTGGCACCTCTGGAACAGAAAGAACTGTAGTGGAGTTCTGAGCTGGACATATGATTGGAAAATCTAGGCCTCCAAGAAGCAAAAAAGATGATTTCCCTTGCAAAAGACTAAATCCTCCTCACCAGTGAAAAGAATTTAAATCTCCAATAAAAAAAAAAGGAAAATCAGAAACTAAACTCAGACCCTCCAAGAACACTGTAGGATAAAGAATTTCCCAAGCAACTTAGAGGATCACAGACTAGATAATAGAAGCTTGAGTTTGTCTCATCACCAATGTAAAAGAATAAGACAGAAAAGATAGAAAAAGGATAAAAATGAAATTGACAAGCAAAAGATTCTTCTAACCTCAGAACATAAATCATAAAGAAAATTGATACATGGCTAAAGATTGGTGTTAAACCAGAAGAATACAGAACAAAAGCATATCTCACTATGGACCAAACTCAAAACATGAGCCATGATAGTCATAAATATCTCCAAGCTCAGTCCAATCTGAAAATAGAAAACCAATGGAGGCATCATTTGCAGGAAAAAACAACTTATCAATAGAAAGGACCCATTAAACTTAAAAACTAGTAGTAATTAAGTGAAACTTTAGAAGAAGGAAACAACCCTTGCCTTGAGTTTTGAGATGAGCAGAAAGAGTACAATAGATAGATGCAAAATACTGCTGGCTCCATTTTCACAGAATGTGTGATGTGCATGATTACAACAATGTTCACATCTCTACTTATTAGATTCAAATAGTAGAATTGTATATTGAATCACAAAAGCTAAAACTATCTACACAGTACAAAAGCTCTATAGATTCATGGAGGAAAAACGTCTCCAAGTTAGCCAACAAGGCCACCAGTGCTATATCTTCACCCCAGTAACAGAACCCACTCTGGGAGCATTACTGCATAAATTAATTGCCTAATTTAATCTACTTCATATTAAGACATTCAAGATTCCCTGTTTAGATAACATATCCAACTGTTATATGAGCTCTGCATAAAACTACTAAATATATTAGCAACTATTGAAGTGCCATGTCACTTTCTTGGAAATAAGTAGTATAATAGTTTCCTTAGATGGTTGTGATAATCCAAAAATAAAGAGGAACCCCTTCTTCATTGATTGAAAAAATATATTAACAGCTAAAATCAAGGAGAGAAACTATGAAAAACAAAGGGGAATAAGTTGCCTATACAAATATCACAAACTATGACATTTCGGACAAAGGAATACCATAAAATTTAGCATGTACAAAAGGATGGTAAAGTTTTTTTTTTTTTTATATAGCTAAATACTTTAGTTACAATGTAGCAAACTGTTCCCACTAAGACTCGAACCCAAGACCTCTCCTCTCCCAATGCCCTACCTTTTTGAAACATTGAGCGCTCTACGACATGAGCTAATCACAGTAAAGTTAATATTTATAAATCCTGATCTAGAGTGTTAATGGCGTAAGTAACTTGGAAATCTTGAATACGATCTTCAGGATGCCCAAGCATTTTAGATTTTCATTATTCAAATTGACATGAAGTACCACTGATTTTGTGGTCCATCAAAATTTATATGCAAAATCAAAGTTCCAAGACAGGGAAACAAGTGTAACAATTTGAAGCTAGTGATAAGGGAACATCTTATCATAGAAGCAATGTGAAGACAGTGTAGGGATCAGTACAGTACACCAAAAGCAACATGTCATTGCTAACAGTAACACAAAGTTGGAAAATAAACTCTTGATACCCATGGGATATAGCTTCACACATACATCAATGCAACATGTGAACTAAAAAGTTGGAATGCCACTAATTAACAGGTAAACTGTAGATGCTTTTAATCACCTGATACCAAAAGGACCCACACTTCCTGGTGGGCTTATATCACTGGGGTGTGCCAGTTCTATCAAAATGCTTCAGCTGAAAGGTTAGATGCTATTATCAAATATATGGTTCTGAACTCAGCCTACCACCTTAAGAGTGTAACACACTAAAATCAGTGAAGTAGTTGTTATCGTGTAAATGATATTTCCATTAATTAAAAAGATCAAGAAGAATAAGTGATCCAATAACATATAAATCATATAAAAACAAGAGAGGAAAAAGAATTCCTCAAAGACAAGCAATACAAAAATAAGGAAGATTACAAAAAATAAAAAAGTGGAACAAACAATAATTACTACTTGAGGATGAAATCCCCCAACTTTATCTGCATAGAACACTTCTTTTATTGCTGATACCTCTACAAGGCTTTCAATTCAAAAGCATATTATTAGTATTCACTTTCTTGTAAGACCAGACATGAGGAAGCTGACTCTAGGGGGCTTGGGTTTTTCAGAATAGTTTGACCAACAACAGAGGACAGGTTATCTTTCTTGGAGGGAATAATGTTTTGAAGATAAAGATCTTAACCCATGCAAGAACTGACCCTGTCTAGAGAGTAAGAGACCATGCTTTCATAGAAGGGAGAGAGCTGTAGTAAATCCACAGTCTCCTGTTCATTGAGATTTCTACAATGACAAGGTGCACAGAGGATGATTGTGGGAGAAGTAAAACTATGAGATTGAGAAGTGGCCCAACAAAGTAGCAAAATAAAAAAAGGAAACAAGAAAGAGTGGCATAGCAGCTGATTATCCAATAAGGGTGCTTCTAGAATTTTAAGTATGGATCATAGCCAAACAGTGAATCTAATTTGAGGAAGACTTGCCTTAAACCTCATCAATATTTATTACCATCAAAGTCAAACCAGTTAAGTCAAAACAGGTCACTTTTTGAAGCTTTTAACTCTTCTTTGTCTTTTTCCATAAATGACTGGGCAGTTCCCAAGGAAAACACCAGACTCCATCAAGCCAAAGCCAAGTCATATAAGTTTCCTAGATATGCAAATCCCTGAGTCTAACAGAAAGAAATCAAAGAAAGCTAAATGAGGGAACAATGGAGACTAGTCTTCATACCATTCTAGCTTCCTCCAAAGCAGCTTTTAGATCCTCAATAACAAGCTGATGCATGAATTTATGTCAGAATAAAAATACACATGAGGTCTCATAAAAAATTTAAAATAAAATGAAACACATGAGGCAAAAAAGTCAAACTGTTTCAATTCCATCGTCAAATGGTACGTAATGAAATGCTTACCTCTGTCAAAAGCTTATTGAACCTTTGTTCAACTGTCTTCCTTATTTGTTCATAGCACTTATCCTTATAGCCTTTCCCTTGGATCTTCAACTTCTGTTGCGTTGACTGCCTTGAAGCTGTTGCAGTTGTAGATTTTCTACAGAGAATAAGGATTCAATCAACATCATATAATGCTTACATCCCGTTCAAGGACAGTGAAGTATAAAATATGGAAGCACAGATGTATGGAATGACAACATCTAAATCAGAATGAGGAGATAATCAACATCATGTAGAGAGATAGTAATCAATTTTGGAAATCAGTTCAAGGTAGCTACTTTGCAGTTCTACGAGGATTTGCAATCGACGCCATAGTCTCTTCTCCCTCAGCCTCAGCTGCTTCCTCAGCAAGTTGTTGATCAAGGATTTCTTGCATTTCAACAACCCTACAAAGAGAAAATAAAGAAAAAAAAACTATGTTCAAACTTTTTATATAGGTTTGCACAGAAAAATTATGTAAACAAATAGAGGGCGCCCAAAGGTCAACTGAAAGTATAGAGGGGATATACAACAGGCACCTCAAGGCAAAAAACAAAAAATAAGCATGGATATAAAAAATCACACCAACCTTCATCTAGAACCCAACTAATAAAAAAAGTTGAAGAAAAGGAAAAGCCCTTTCATCTATAAACAACTTAGTCTAAGACCAAAAACCACAAATAAAAGGAATTTTCATCCTATGAATTGAAAGCTCCTCATTATCAAAGGCGTGTTTCTATCCTCCCAAATGACTGAAAGAGATAAAGAGGAGCTGCCAATCAAACCTTTTTAGGCTTATTACCCACAAAGGAACCATGCCAACGAAAAGGATCTCTCTAATTAACAAACTGTAAATCTACATTACACCAAATACAGCAAATACTAACTCCACAAAATCCTAGCACCCATAAAATGGACAAGAATATGATAGATTGACTCTTCTTGGGCAAGGCAAAGGAAATATCTATTAGCTAGGGACCACTCTCACCCCTCTTTAGTGGATACAAAGGGCGGGCCCATCTTACAAAGCTTCCTAAGCAAAGAAGTCCACTTTTGTAAGAACATGAAGGCTCTAAATGATGCTCTTTGGAAAAGAACTGCGTTTCAAATCTTCAAAGCACCATAAAGAGATTGAACAAAAAAAAAAAGATTCCATCCTTAGTCTCTTTCCAGAACACCCTATCCTCCAAATCTGTAATCACCTTTTCCCTTGAATTGTCAAGAACAACCACTTCACCTAGTCCACCTCCCATTTATTGAAAGGGCTAGAGAGAGGTGAGGATTCCACAACCAACCGCACCAATCCTCCCCCTCTACTAAAGAGTTGCAAACCTCTGCATCCACACCTCTTTTGAAGCTATCAAGGCATAAAAGGAGTTTTTTTTTTATAAGCAAGAAGAGGCATAAAAGGAGAAATAGCACACAAAGCATCATCCCTGCACACTTACCTTTCCAAATCTCACTCTACCACCATTACCAATGGAGAACTTAATTTTGTTACTCAATTGAGACCTTTCCTTCTTGATTTTCTTCCATCCCTTACTTCTCAGGTGCACCATCGCCCTTATACTACCGCAAACTTTCTGCTAATAACTTCCTTCCAAAGAGTCCCCCTTTCTTTCTCAAAGAGCCAACTCCATTTTCTGCTAAACATCCAAGCCACCCTTTCTTTTATGCGAACAACTAATCATCCACTTCACAAGACAAGGCTAAAGAAAGTCCACTTGGATTTGCTCTAGTCTTAGTCTAACCACCCTTACCATATGAGACAAAACCATTAAGTAAATGTTCATGTTAGAAAAAGTACTCCGAATGAGAGTGATTCTCCCTCCTCTAAATATAAATTGTCTTATCCACTTGAGTAGCTTTTATGAAACCTCTCCACCATCCCATCCCAAACCACCACAGATTTATGCGAAGCACCCAAAGGGAAACCCTAAGTATGAGGAGGCAAGCGCCCCTAACCATGCAAACAAGCTCAAGACTAAAACCTCTAAAATTCTTCACCCTCCAGTAATATTTTCATTTTTCTCCAATTGATTCTCAACCTTAATATGATCTCAACTCATATAAGCAACCAGCTCAAGTAAACCATCTAATCTTGTGAAGCCTCATAAAATACAAGCATATTATCAACAAACAACAAATAAATGATTTGAGCCCCATCTCCATTCCTCCACATTACGCATAACTCGATACAAAATCCCCACCTCACTACTTTATTTATAAGGCTACTTAAAGCCTCCATACTAATCACAAATAAGTAAGATGAGAGAGGATCCCTTAGTACTATTAATGAAACCAAAATGGAGAGTTTCACCGATCAAAATAAAGACATTGTATTAGAAATGCACCACCCTATCCAACCTGCCCACTTCTCCCCCAAACCCGTTTTTTGTATCACCAAGAAGCAAAAAGATTCCAATTTATGTGATCATATGTATTCTTTATGTCCAGCTTGCACAAGACACCAGTCTCATTGCTTCTATTACGTAATCTAAAAAACCTTCTTAGCAATCAACATAGTATTAAGAATTTTTCTTCCCTCAACAAAAACATTTTGGGGCAAAGACACCCCTTTCTTTTAAATCTAAAGTCTTAATATCATTTGCCTCTCCTCTTTTTGGAGCTAGCCAAGAACATAGCATCCAAGCTCCTAATAAATCTTCCCCGCTCATGGAATCCATAAACTTATCCTTCATAAAGAGAATCCATCCAAGCCGAGAGATTTGCCTGCCCAACTCTAAGAGGGTGGTAAAGACCTCTTCCATATATAATGTCTCCTTTGGCCTCGCAACATCCTCAAGTCCGATCCTTCCAAAATCAGCCCACTCCAACTAGAATGCCAATCCAAAGTTCTACCAACAAATTTTGGAATACATCAACCATGCCCCTTGGATCTCATACACCTCTTATAGCAAAGTTTTGTTAATTTTCATCTTAGTAGGACAATTCCTCAAATGAGAATTGGTCATCCTATATAAGAAGTTAGTGTTCCTATCTCCTTCTCTCAGCCGCACTTTTTTTTATTTTTGTCTTCTATGATTTTCCTCCATGAGGACCCATTTCTTGAAATCCTCCACTGCCTCTTTTTTAGCCTCCATAGTTAGAACTCTCAATTTCTCCTATTCATCCTAGAAAGTCACATTGTGTACCACCAAACTTTTCTTAACCCTAACCGTCCCAAACACATCCTTGTTCTAGAATTTCAAATTGGTCTTTCCGACATGTCAAAGGAATTTTGTAGAAATATCTATATTTTCTTAGGGTTACATGAAAGTTGTAACCTTTTCATATAGTTGCTTTGGTAGTTACTTAGTAGCTAAGGTTATGTGAAGAGTTGTAATCTTTAGTATAGTTGCTTTAAAGTTATTGGTGGTTAATGTAGTTATTGGTAGTTTATGGTAGTTTATGGTAGTTTTTCCAACCACATATTTAAAAGGATTCTAGGATTGTATTTCATTGGTATGAAATGATAATTCAATAGTCTATTTCATTGGTATGAAATGATAATTCAGTAGTTTATTTCATTGGTATGAAATGATAACATGACCCTCGTAAACCAACCCCTTCTTCCAAGCCATATTTCAACTTTATGAGCCCTTTCCAGGGAGGGTTTTCCTCCGAGGCAAGTCTCCAATTCCATTTACCATGGAGAGACTTCTTCATAATGAAAGACTCTCATCACCTAAGCCACCTTTCTTCTTACTTGAACACACAGTGCCCCAATTTATCAAATGGATTTTCCTATCCATATTACCACCACCCCACAGAAAGTCCCTTTGAATTTTCTCCATATTACCACCACTCCATAACACTCGACATTATATTGTTATAATATCCAAATACACATCTAAATCCTGGATAACTTGTATCTCCCAAAGAACACTCATCAAAATTAGCTTCACTAATCCTAATGGAGATGAAGTTTCATTGTCGAAGTTTTGTACCCTCAATGGAGTTCCAAGAAACTTCAGAAACTGACCCATAGAGGTAAATAAATCAAGTCCCAAAACATATTCTAGCATTCATCTCCCTCTAAATTGTCCATGTCAAAGTGCAACAAATTACCATAAATAAACCAATAGGAAAAACACTTCTGCTGCTAAATGAGATAATCATAATTTCCATCAACACCAGTAAATCTAGACTTCTTCTAACAAAATCCCAAAGCAATAAGGCAATTGAAGAGTTCATCAATTGACTCACCAATGTTCAACTGCACAGCACAATGATCTGGGCTATGAGCTTTATATGGCTCACCTATAATTAATTGGTTTTTGACCCCATTACTTGCCATGCAGTTTTCTCCATCACTCTAGATGGGTCATTAGAGTTCCAAATGAAATTACACGGAAAGAAAAGATTCAGTTGATGCCATTTTAGAGAAAGCTAAGAAGAAGGAACTAACAAAAAGCAAGCCAAAGAAGGTGAAAGACAGACCATTCATGTTTGAGGATGAAGATGATAAGTATACACAGGTCAAGGAAGAGATAATAAGTTCTAGCTCCTCTGTAAGAAAAGGGCTCTAAATTTTGAAAAATCATGAAATCTCCAGTTCTAAAAACCTGAAATGATTGGGAATTTAAGCACAAAGAGGTTGATCAACCCCACCAAATATCTTCCCAAAGATCCAATTTTGTAAACATAACTATCTGAAAAAACTAATAAAAACAAGAAAAATAAACGAAACAAGAACAACCTTCCAAGGGGGGTAGCACATCACTAAATATCCATTGCCAATATCTTATTATAAATGAACAAAACAAAACAACAACTATACCTCAAGCATGCATGACACCTAAACTTGTTTAATAAAAACTCTGGTTATTGATATCTAAACTAACTATACCCTTTGAGATATGGTGGCAAGAAAATTGGTTTTTACCCTTAAATCATAAGTTAAAATTCATTGCTATCATTTTGTAAAAATAGGCAAAAATGTGTGTCAGCAACATACCTCAAAGCACGAACAAGAGTTTGTGGACTGCAAAACAACAAAAAAGACAAAAAGAAAAATATATATATTAACATCTAATAAACTCAAAAATTAAAATTGACGATGACGATGATAATCTGAACCCAAAATAAAGCACATAAGTTATCAGATTTGTTGCACCCAAATAATGAAATGAATTAAATCACCTAATATGGTCAGCTCTTACATATAACCTGATTTGGTCAAAGCCTTTATACATGCATACATTATATGTTTCCCCTTTTTGACAGGTAGTCCAGTAGATATGGTATTATGGTGCAGCAATTTGCTGCAAACTGCACCATGTATGGAAGTGCTCTGTGTCACACTAGATCAACAGATAGGGTTGGTAAATTTTTCTAAAGAGAAACTATTCAAAACAAGTATCCTGTTACTGCTCTCTTAGAATATATTTCTTGTTCTTATCAATTATAGATACTTTGTGGTCTTCATAAGCAAACTAAATGATGAAAAGAAAATAAGAAATTGGCACGTTTCAACAGCGTATAGTTTTCAAAATGTCACATCATCTCCAACTAACAAACAAGAATAGTAATAAAACACTATAAATAATAATTTATGGACCACGAAACTCTGTCTTAGCCTAGTATGCTTGGGGGTGCTTTTTTGGCTTTCCTTTCTTCAATGAAAATTTTTCTTTCATTTATCAAAAAAATATATATGTTAACACATATGGCTTGATAAATCCAAAATAATGAAACCCTCAAGGCTTAGCTCAAATGGTAAAGGGGTGAGGTGGGCTTATGGGAAGTTCCATGGCTTGATAAATTCAAAATAATGAAACCCTCGAGGCTTAGCTCAAATGGTAAAGGGTTGGGGTGGGCTATTGGGAAGTTCCAGGTTTTAAGTCCCAACGGGGAGGGGAAAAAAAGAAAAAGGGAAAAAATACATATAGTTTGATTCTAACTACTAATCTTAGTTTAACTCAAACTACTACTAGTCCTAATTTGACTCTAATTGCCACTAATAAAAATTATCTTTTTCGATGTATATCTAAGAAATTCATCCACATCAGTTTGATAAGAATCGCATAGCTACACGCATGTAATGTCGTGTTGATAGAGGTATGTGGTTTAGATTGAAGGATCATCTTAGTTGTACCCAATTTAGTCCCCGGTAATCCAGAATTACAAGTATTCTATTTAATAATGTTGCTCCAAAGATATCATTCAAAGAAATCCATCATTTCTTTTTTACTAGAATAATATTTCCTGTTCAAAACTAAGTCTAAATAATTTTGAATTCAGAAAGAAAAAATCAAACATGTGAAGAGAATCTATGAAACTAATAATGGAAACAAAGGATACAGGCCAAAATCTCTACCATCTTAAGCTAACAAAAAAGAATTACTGGATTTAGTCTGAGGTAATCCAGAAAAAAAAATTATATATAAATCTTTGAACCCCTACAATCCCAGAAATAAAATAAACATACCTTTCTTTAGAAAGTGTTTATAGTTAGAAATATGGCCCCATAATGTCTTCCTCAAATGTCTCCAGGTTCGATCAACATCTTCAAAATATCTCTGTGAACATTCAACATTTTGATCTCAAATCATAAGAATAAAGTACAAATATCACCTGTCCATTGTGACATGTATTCGCTATTATATACAAAACATGTGTTTAACCATTTTTCAACACTATTTGCCAAAATAAAAAGTAATTTGCCAAAATAAATATTCTCACCACCCAGTTCCATTACCACAGAAAATGGATCAACATTATGTATCAATGGTATAAGTAAATAATACTTAAATTAATTGGTTAAAAGGGATAAAATAATACCCATACCAGATCAAACAAAAACACAACAGGAGTGATCATGGCTACACTAAATTTTACCTACAGTGACCAATGACACAATGAACTTGAGTAGAGGATACAGACCTCAGTCTACCAACCTCTTCCTTGTGAGATGCTGCAGCTGCTAAAGCAAACCTCCGTTTCCCATCCAGTGCTGTCAACCTCTGACAATTAAGCATGAAAGATGAAACTATGATGCACTGTGATTCATTCAACTAAAATTTGACTAAGATGAGAAAAATATGCATACCTCATACGTGTTGATGAGTTCTTTATCATCACTCAATGAATCCCGAGCCTCAGATGCTTCAACAGAAATTGACATCATTCCTTCCACATCCTGTAAAATGTTGAGAAGATAACTAGAAAATCACCATGCAGCATTAGTAGAAGATGAAAAGGTCAAAGAAGTGATAAGTTTCAAGGCTATAAATAGAGGTGATAGACGCCCATTTCACCTAAATAACCATTAAAGTTAAACCACAGAAAACAGTACTCGCGTTCCTTTACAGGAATAAGCTGAATCAAGTCCAACAAAGCTCTCCTGCCCCACATCAATGGTCATAGGGCTCATCACTTGGCAGCGTTTTAGGATGCCACATTTGTTATATTGCGTTGTATAAGTAGGAAATAAAAAGGGAGAAAACAATGACACATAGACAAAAGGAAAGAAAAAAGATAACATATTATTTAGTAGACTGCAAGCTGCAGCGGAACAAATATTGAGTGTGTGTGTGTGTGTGCAAGCAAGAAACATAACATGAGAAAGAAAAGGTAGATGAAAAAAAGGTTAGACATTGCATTCACCTTCAGTGTGGTATTTAAGTTATTCCTCACATTGCTAAGGAGCTTTATTTGGTCATGATTTTCACCAAGTTCTGCACCTTGGCATAGACTGAGGCAAATGAAAGTAAACACATTAGTCCTCAAAGTTGAATGATTTAACACTAATGTGAAGCCTAATAACTGTATACATAGAGAACAAGAATCCTCTAGGAAAATCATAAGCAGAACATACCTCTCAATGGAGAGAAAGTTCTCACGAAGCTGGTTTATTGTCTTTTGGGAGGAGGAAATTGCTTCCAACCCAGCCTGTGCCTGTTCAACCTGATTTCGAGAGTTTTGTTTCAATAGAACATGTCAATATGGTATTACAATTAAGTTGCTCAGCATTCTCGAGCACCATAGACTCATCAGAAAGCAAAAACATGGATATAATAGTATCCACCACCTAAAATTAATAACATAATAATTTCCCTGAAGCTTGGAATAGAAGTTTCGGTATACCTGCTCTGCAACCATTGTACTAAGTTGTGCATCATTTGCCTGACATTGAAAAAAAATATAGCAACATTCAGAAGGCAACCTAACGGTTTTACATATATTTAATATAGGAAATATCGGGAATTCAGCATTTTTATCATCCATTAAAAATCTAGTTAGTTTTGTCAGAGGTCCTCAGATATCCAATGTATCCATCATGCTCGAGCCTAATCTTGTACACATCATTGAAGACCATCAGATCAGTCAGCACACATTTTTTATTTGCCAAGTGGCTCAGAGAACATAGACTTGGATGGGTTTTAGCTCTCAACAACTTTAAATGCCCTAACTCATTGCACAGGGAATTGGATTTCCATTCATGCTAGGAGTATATCTGAGAATGATTGATTGAGCCCCTTCATAAATTTAGCTCTAAGGCTCTTCATTTTCTATCAATCATCAACAAAAATTCGACATGTCAATTGATGGAGAACTCTATTGATCGGATGCTGACATTGGTTGAGTTGCATGCTAGTATTAAATTCTTGTAGTTAAATTGACTCACTTTGTTTGAGAGCATCTTAAAATCTTTCACTTCAGAAACAAAGTAGCCCAAAGAAAGAAAAACCTGAGAAATTTGATTTCATTCACATTAACTCGACTTTCATAAATTAAACAAGCTAGCAACTCATTCAACCTGATCTCACACTTATGTTTCAATGCATCTAGAGATTACAAAGATGATTGCTTATTCTAGTCACCCAAAAACAAATAAATATTGATGAGTCAAAATTTAATCTTGTTTAATCAATATAGTCTTAAAGGTAACACCTACATAACTTCAAAAATGTGCATGTGTGTGTAGATAGGCACACACAATCACCTAAATACGTGATTGAAACTAACTCAAATGAAATAGAACTTTTGGCTATTAAATCGAAAGAAGTATCAATTGTTGGCGTGTAATGTAATCAGCCTTAATTGATGAAATTGACTGCAAAAGTTCAGGTAGTGGCAAAAGTTTCGCAACCTCGCGAACTGCAGCTTCCTTGGCTTCAATTCCAAGATCCTCTACAATCATGACTAAGCTTGATGAATGAGCATGTAAATTGATTCAGCACCTGAAATGAATGGTGAATGTGAACTCTTTGAAATTTTAGGAAAGAGAACAGTATTGAAAATTATTTTTGTTGGTGATTGTCTACAAGAAATCTTAAGGTTAGTGTTAAACTAGAGCAGTACATGAACAAAGACAGAAAAGTCAAACCCAAAAACAGGTAATTAACTCAATCCACTTCTCAACTCATCAATGAGTTCCAGAAATGATCTCCTACTTCCCAGTATCACAACCTAACAAATTGCAGAGATGAATGAAGGGGCAAGTTTACATGCACATTTGCTTATTTCTGATAGTAAGGTCATTGTTCACAAACACAGATTTGGATTTCAAATCCAAGGATGACAAAATCACTTGTTAAGATGAAAAAATGGAACAGATATCCTTAAAAAAATTAAATTAAAAAATGAAGTAGAAGGGTACAAGACTCCACAACACAGTTTTCCATCACAATTGGTGGGTTTTTCATCAAACCGATTTGGTACAATTTGAATGTCTCAACAAACAACTGGCATGTACAGTCCAACAATCAGACAAAACTCACATTGAAAACGAAATGAACCGACAAATTCCGATACGAAATAAACCCAAATACAATCAAACAAATCCAGGTTAAAAGATCAAACGTTAATCGATCAGCACATGCAATTTAAGAAAACAAATTAGAAAGATAAGACGGAAATTGGGATACCCAAAAATGAGAGTTTCAGGCTCTAAATACAAACTTAAAGAAATGACAAAGAAAATATAATTAGGGGCAACGGCAACCTGACGAGAGAGATGCTACTTGTCTTGCTCTAATTATTACCACAGATTTGAAGAAAGCAGTTTTTCCAGACATTCCAAATCATTGCTCAAAAGCAATGAACAGAATAAGTAATAAATTTGTATTTATCTCCCAATTAATACCTAGATTTCAACCCCAATCCCACAAGGTTCTACAATTTCATGCATAAGAAATGTGAGCAAAATATACCGATCAAACCTCAGTTATCTATCCGTGAGACTACTACATTGAAAAGGCAGGCGCTCCATATTATTTTCACATTTTGTTATTTTCCTACGCTTTCTCCTCAACCAAACACGCAAGTGATTCACCCCAACAGAACGACAATGAAAGAGCCACCAAATTGGGAAAATAAGCTGAAATTGGAATAACTGAGGATGCCATCGAAGCTATGATTCACATACTAAGATTAAATCAATTCAATAACTCACCAGTTAGGGAATTGAAGTGCGATAATCGACCGAAAATCGGTGGAGAAGAGAGTTTTGGAGGGAGAAAATGGTAGATCAAAGAAGAGTCATATGTTCTGTTCTGTCATTCTCAGAGGATTGGCACGTGAGGAAGTGTCCGACGGAGTGGCACGTGACCAACAACAGCGGTCCGTTTGGCCACCGGTGGAACTTTATACGGAGGCAAATTCTAGAGTTTTGGAAAAAAAATAGGTTTTTTAAAAAAATACAACATGGCTAAAATCAAAATAACGCCAAACTACGCTTCTAAACCATATCGAGATATACACATCAACAATGTTCACAGCCATCGACGTGTTATCTAATACAATATAATTTTAAAAGTTAACGACATGCCTTTTCAACTGTAACTCACACTTCGAAATACGGCAGTGGATCGTCGGGCGAATCGGCGGCACTGTGGGGTCAGGTCCGCAGCCCCCGGATCATCTGGTCAAGATCACGCGAATGCCGGTCAGCAGACTACGCGACACTCCTATGCAAAGAACAAGAAAGAATTCGGGGCTCACAGCGTCGCCTGCACATTCGATGCCTATGTTTCATTCTTCTCCGAGAGAAAAGCAGACCGCCAGAGTACGAACGTGTTTCGTGCGGCGATTGCCAGATCAAGATGAACATTAGCATTGGCGCATTTTCACCGATGTATATTCTCAGATTTATAGTAGATGTTCAACCACTGATGGTGAATAGATTCGTCTCTATCGACGGGATATTTTTTGTTATTATTGGTAATTCCGATTAAAATGATGATAAAGAAGTAGCTTACCTCGATAATCTTCCTCTTCCTTATCGTGATCCGATTCGATGATGATCTAATATTGTATTTTCCTATCGTGCGTTTGGTCGATTTGCGAATAACATATTATTGTGGGTTATTCTATTTTGCACCTATGGAGATTTCCAATTCCAAGCTGGGGTCATGGTCGACCTCATTCCGGTCGACACCAAAGCTTGAATGCCGGGCGCAAAAGGCCCAAATGCTCAACGGGCATGTCTCTCCTTCGGGCAATGACACTCACTGCTTCGCTGACCTACCGTCTGCCCAAGCACGATGAGCCTTATTTTCGAACCCTATCACGCTCCACCCTTGTACCTACAGAGCGGGCAAGGGTTGTAATGTGTCTCGCCTGGCTTCAATTTCCACGCGGTTCACTCGTACTTGACACAGGGCTCGGTCATCATTTGTCTTATGATAATGACGACTTCTGGCCTTCATTTCTCCCACCCTTCGCCTCTTCCGTTTCTTCGCACATCCTTCCGTCTCAGGTGCTCACCCCGGACCTTCGTCAGCGAGTTCTGACTTCTTCTCTAAATTTCCTGTCTCAGCTCTTTGTGTACGCCTTCTCCGTGTCTTTTCGATACTTTTTCCTCGTCGATTGTCCACCTGCCTTGTCTTCTGGTCTCCTTTTCTACATACGACGAGGCGCTGTGGTCGGGTCAGTCGAATTTATTTTTACATTTATTTTCATCACGGTCCAGGTCGTTCTTCCTCTCACAGACGATGGTGACTCTTCACTATCACTGGCCCCTGACGACCATGTCTCTCGACCGCCTACGGTTGAACTCAGATGCCCCAGCGTTGTGCCTCCCCTTCCCCACGGACAAGCAGAAGTGAAAAAGTAAACCCGATTAAATACCGTAAATAAAATAATTTCCAAGATCCGCTGCTCGAAGATGCTTTAACCGTGACCCAGCAAGGCCTGGCTCTTCATATATGGGGGCCACCTCGCACTTTATCGCCTCCCTTCGACTTTCTGTGTGCGGTCCCCTTCGACGCTGAATTCTGTGGTCTCGCGCCTAGCATGGTGTGCTTCTTCGGCTGGCCTTCGATAATCTGGGTCATTCTCCGTGATCCCTTCATAAAGGGTTCAGAGCACTTCAACGCCCTGTCCTCTCAACTAGCCAACAATGGTCAAGACGGGTTAGTCCGGTCGATTTTCTTGGGGGGACAAGGGCTCTGTTCCCAAGATATTAGCCTCAAGCCCCACCTTTAATCCGGCTGAGACTCCGAGGGCTTCCCTTTATTTTCTAGCGCCCGCGCTCCTGTGATTTCCGCGATCTACCTTCTTCCCACGTCGTGGAAGATCGCTACTTTGTGCCAAGGGTCAGAATCGAATACGACCGACAAAGGACGACACCTGGCGCTCCGCGGGCTCGACCACCCCGAGAATCTTCGCAACGTTCGCTCGCTTTTGGTTATAACTCGTCACCGGCATCTCGATTCGCGGATGTCTACATGCTTCCAGTGCTCTGATCGATCTTAGCGTCAAGATAACGCCCATCATTGCATCACCGAAAGGCCCTTCTCGTCTACGTTTAGCCGATCAAGTGATGTTCACATTCATCGTAGTTCGAGATTCACTCACTGGCATTCGATACTCTTCACCTCCTTCCACCATGAAAGTTCCTCCTCACTGGGCCCTCCACGCCAAACCCACTGGGGAACCGCTGCCTAGAATGAGATGGTGTCTCAAGCTCCTGACGGAAACTAAAAACCCTGACCGCTGAGAAAGATCTACTACTTGGTCAAAGTTCAAGTCAAAGATCTTCATCTTCCCCATCCACTCATCCATAAACCTAATCCAAGCTAAGGCTCCCATAGTTTTGAGTTCGCGGTCCCATTCTGTCCGTCGCGGAGGCGCGTATGTCCCTGGGTGGGCCTGCCGAAAATCACAAGGTCACGCCCATTAATGTTCGGAACCCGCCCAACGAAGAGGGTTTTCAGTCACCTTTCTCGCGGCGGAAGAGGCTTATATGCGAAAGATCCGTAATCCCAAATCATGAGACTCCGGCTCTTTTACTTCACAATGCCGAACCGCAGCGCAAATTTCCTGGTCCATTCTAAGGATTCTGACGCAAGTGCCTGGCCATGGCCGCTCGCTGATGAGGCTTCGCCCTATCTCTCCAGGGGTCGCTCCGTAAGTTCCCTTTACCATATTTGATTCATTTCAGCTGAGCTCTTCAACTCAGACAGATGTCGATTCTATGCCGGTGTGCGTGGCTACCATTCAAGGGCTCGCTAGAAAGTCCAACCAAACGGCCATGTCAAGCTGTCCCGCTTATAAGGCGAGGGGTGGCTTTCCCTCACATCCGGAGCTGGTCAGCCGCCAGGCCGGGCGCAACGTGATGACCGAGGAAGCAAAGCGAAGTCAAATCTGATTTGAAACATAGCCACGCCGCCCGCGTCGCTGCGGTAGGGGAAGACGAGTCCAAACAACAGAGCCGCGCCGGGCAAGCTTTCTCGGAGGTTCGGATGATTTTTAAGGGTCAGAACGACCAGCCTTGAGGTTGGGTGGACCCGGCCGCAATCGCCAGCATGAACTCAAAAATGGTTAAAATTTAGCCTCATTCCAAGGCGAAGCCGAGTCTAAGGAAGAACTCGCTGCCATCAAAGACATCCGCATGATAAGACGACGCTTGACGAGGCTCGTCAAGAGTAAGAACGAGGCGCCACTCTGAACGCCGACCGAGGAGCAGGTCATGGCCGTAGGGATCTTCATCAAATAACTTCGTGGCTCACGGACGGTTATCGAAGACTCCGAGGGGCCGAGGTTTACCAATGGGTTCGCGCTCGCCTTCGTAAGAAGGTCAAGCACGCCTATTCTACCGATTTTAACTTTGACCTTCCCAAATGGTTTGCGGAGGACGAGGGGGTCCTCTACTGACATCCAGGAGAACCGCACCCCGTCGAGGCCTCACTCCCTCTTCACCGTCAGCTCTCCTCCTGCCCGATTCCTGCTCACGTCTCGCCCGCCCGGCGTCTGGGCCACTTTTTTTTTTTTTATGTATTTTTATTTGAGCCTCGACCCAAGCACATATGTAGCCTCGTCTCTCGATGAATACCATTTTCAGACTTCACTTCTTTCGCCTCTACTACAGGTTTTCTCGATGTTCTTCTTATTTGAATCGACTTCGCTGGGCTATACGGCCCAGGAGAGCAACAGCTCGCCACCGGGAGCGTCGGGTTCGCCACCGACACTCGAGCCGAATCGATTCTTAGGCCGCACGGCCTCATGTAGAACGGTCGAAAGCTCGTCAACGCGAAGCCATTGGCCCGCCTCTACCGATCACTCAATCGAATCCGATTCTAAGCCGCATGGCCTACGTAGAATGGTCGAGCTCGCCAACGTGAGCCGCCGGGCCTGGCTACGACGGCCCGAGTCGAGATGATTCCTCGTGCCAGACCACCCATGTCGGCAGATTTAACTCGCCAAAGTGAGTCGGGCCGGGTCTTCGCTTCACGATTCCGCTCGAGTCGAATCGATTCCTAGGTCGCACGTCAACATGAACGGTCAGCTCGCCAATGTGAGTCGCCCGCTTCTACGGATGCATTTCGAAGTCGAATATCTCTCGCGCCATACGACTGGCCGGTGCGTATTTAACCGCCAGTGGAGTCGTCATTCGCCACCGATTTCGGTCAGTCAGCCGATTCGTGTCGCGCGGATCATACCGGTGCGGCATTTAACTCGTCAAAGTGAGTCACCGGGCTCGCCTACCGATCGCTCGAGCCGACCAATTCTCGCGGGCGGTGACTGCGCGTAGCGCACGAACCTCGCCAAAGTGACCGGCTGGGCCCGCCGCGGGTCGGCGCGGCGATGCGTAGCCCGAACGATCCACTCCCCGTAGCGTGATCCGCCAAAGACAACCGCCAAAGCCGGTCATTGGCTCCGAAGCGCCGTGGCCGAAACGCGATAAATGAGCCGGACCGACTCTGTAAATGCGGGACTGCGCGTGAGTAGACTTAACTGTCAGTGAGTCGTCTCGGCATCAGGGTCGAAGTGGCGACATACCGAAATGAAAACTGACTCCTCGTAGTTCGAATTGCGTAGCAGACGAACTCGCTAAAGTGAGCCGCCGGGCCCGCGTCATGCGATCGAGTGGCGAGCATAAACAGTCGATCCGAATTTTCGTGTAGCCGACTGCGGCGCAGTGCACGTAACTCGCCAAAGTGAGTCATTGGCCGGGCGCCAGGTCGAGCGCGATGTACTCGAAGGATCCAATTTCGTAGAAGCGCAGGATTCGCATTGCAGTGTACGACCGCCAAAGTGACTGGCTCCGGCCGCTGCCGAGCGCGACAAACAGCCGATCCGACTTCATGTAGCCATGGACTGCGTGTAGAAGAATTCCTCAAACAGTGGTTCGAAGCTACTGCGGGTCGAGGTGGCGGGCGTAGCTCGAAATGACCGACTTCAAAGGGCTGATTCTCGTGCGGTAGGTAGCGAGACACCTCGTCAAAGTGAGTCAGCTGGCTCGGGCAGCCTGCCGAGTGGCGATGTAGCTCGAAATGATTCGACTCAGCAACAATGACTCGCGGCGGCACGAACTCGCCAAAGTGAGTCTGGCTCGGGCACAGGGTTTGAGTGGCGATGTAAATGAGCCGACCGACTTCCCCGTAGGTGACTCGTGTGCAGACGAACTCGCCAAAGTGAGTCGCCGCGCGCCAAGATTCGACTTCGATTTTCGAAAGAGCAAGGTTTTAATGCCGATTTATGGAGAATTTCAAACGCCAGGCGATTTTTGAAAGCTGGGCCTTCTTATAAATGGTGGTTTACCAAGTATGGAGTTTATACTTTGAATATTCTCGCTCTTCTCAAAAGGCAGAATCGAACATGTGGGCAGAGCGGTGAAGCGTCGGGGGTCCGGCCTCTTCACCGGGACCACCTGGAGATTCTCAAGGTTCCGCTATGTTTGACTTCAAGCCATGAGTTGTGTTTTTCCCTAGTCTCCCTTTATAGCGGGAGTCATGTTATTCCCAGCCCGTACAGGAATGTGTCCGCAGGCTGGCGCATTTCGCATCGCCTCTCCATTTTCCTCGTTTTCTCTCTTCCTTTCTCCTTCTCCTTCTCCTTCTTTTTCATCTTTCTTCCACATCTCATTCTCCCCTTTTGTTTCTTCCGCATACAAACTCCTTCCATCCATTTTTGTTTCTTCCCCTTCTCTTCCACAACCGCTTTCTCCTCTTCGCACAAACTCCTTCCATCCCTTGCTTTTCCTTCTTCTTCCCACATCCTGCTTCTCCTTTCACACAAACTCCTTCCATCCTTTTCTCTTCTCCTCTTTTCACCTTTCCGGCCTCTTCCATTTATTCTCATCTCTGCTTTCTTTTCCTTTTTCTCTCCCAAGTTTTTTTTTCGAGGGAATCGCAGATCGAAGCTTCCATGATGTAATCGATGACACCACCGATTGTAACCCAATGTAATTCATTGAATAAAGAGAGATTCTTTTCCTCCTTTATGTCTACGTAGCTTCTATTCTATCGGTGATGTAATTTTTCAGCATTATATAAACTGAAGTCATTTGTAGACGCCTAACAAATACCCAAAGAAATGGCCTAATCGTTAACTAAAATCGATAAATCTCCATTTAAGATTACAAACCAAGGTCTTATCGATAAAAACGCTTAAGATGTTCCGCATTCCATGCCGTAGAAATTTTTCCCTCCTATGTTTGTGAGCTCAGAATCGTCTCGGTCCGACGATCTGAGATATGATGTGGGGCCTTCCCAACAAATCCAATTTCCCATGTGTTGATTCTTCCTTGTCGGCAAGAGCTTTTTAAGACCAAATCACCCAACAAAGCTCCCGGGTTTGACTTTGGTCAGAGTACCGCCGTTCTCCTTTGGCAGCCTTCAGATTTCTTAAACCTCGTCAAGCCATCTTAAGAGATCTAAATTTGGGACGAGAGCCTGCATTGCTATCACAGGTTTCACTACTCGCTTAACTCGATCCTCGATTTCAATCCACAACCCTCATTGGGCTACCGTCAATGCCAAAGGCCGTGGCAAATGGGGTTTCTGCCGCCGACTTCAGATATCTTCAGAGCTCCATAGCACCCCTGGAGGTATTCTACCCACTTCTTTAAGATCTTCCACCTATTCAAAGCGGCCTTAAGGGTTCGACATGGTGACTTCGGCTCCACCGTATCGTTAGATCATGAGCGTGCCTGAGATCAGTAGTGTTCTTAATTCCAGCTCAGACACAAATCTCGACCTCGCGTCGTCAATTGCTTTCATCGGTTTATAATCAGGCTCGACACCAAACTCACACGATACCGCCACACAAAATCGCGATTTTCGCCTCTCGTGATTTGTGGCTAAAGGCTCTAATTTCACCAATTTGGTGAAGTAATTCATCGCGACGATGATGAATCCTCATAATCGCCTTTCCCAAGGGGCAGGTCCCAAGACATGTCCGGCACTATCACAAAGGGCCAGGGCTTGTAATCACGCGAGGGCTCATGGGAGGCGTGAGATTCGTGCCCCGGAAGATTCGCATTTCGACTAGGCCTACATCTTCAGTATCAGAGTTCGTAGTGATCTCCCTCGTCTCAAGACCTTTCCCGCCAATGCTCGGTGCCCGATGTCATTTCCGCATACATCACCGCAAATTTTTAGCACGTGATCAATGTTTTTTCCACATGCACTCGAGATCGGTGTGAAGAAACCTCGCCAGACAAAGCCTCCCTTTATGACAATGGAACCCCACAGACCACATCCTGGTTTTACCGCTCTTTCGTCTGCAGACGCCCGTCATATTATATGGAGTCCCAAATCCGGGTCCATCCAAATGGCCAGACCTGACTGGCAACCCCACCGCGCAGATCGGCAGGGCCCACCAGGCATCTCGATGGGGTGTCGACCGCCGGCCGAGGTCTTCCCGTAAGGTCAAGTCACACCTGCAAGGCGTCACGAATTCCTCTCAAGCCCTGGGACATGTCCGACCGAACACACCACACTTTTTAATAAATCTCAGACTCTTTGAGACATGTGACAGTCCTTCCACTCTTTTTTTTTTTTTTTTTTAACAAACAGAGGTGTCTCTACTGTCTTACTACCAACTCGGGAGCCGCCAGACTTAGCCGGTCAACTCCAAAGGAATGGGCGAGGTCAGGTCACTATGACTCGCCCCATACTACTTCAGTTGTCGAGGCTGAACCGGTCATGAGTGCGCATCAATGTCTATTCCTTCTCCGAGGAGGTCAAGATTAGACCTACCCGGGCCCTCGGTGGCGCTTCGCGGCTCCATCTACGTAGAGTTTCCGCATGGGGAGGCTGCCCATCGCTGAAGCCTGAGCGGGTGTTTCGCCGTAGGTGAACTCCATGATGAAGTCGCCAAGACCGCCTTAGTCATAGCATTGTATCTGATGTCGAACTCGCCACCATAGTCACTTCATCAACCTTCCGAGACTTTTGGTTTATGTAACACTGGGCTTTCATCGTATTCCGTCGAACTTCATGGTGTGATCAAGTAAGTGGCGAGTTTCGAGCACTGCCACCAAGGCCAAATTGCTTCTCCATCCCGGTACCTCTCCTCCGCTCCTCTCAAGCCTCATTGCATTAGTAAACTGATGTTGTAATTGCTTCTCTTTTATCTCCGACGAGGACAACACTCGGGGTCAAGAAGTCCGACATACTCATTGTGATAGCGAGGAGCTCCCCTTCAATGTGACTTACCAGAACGAGGAGCTCAAATATGTTTTCAAAGTTTCGAACAGCCTCGCACTTCGTATCCCATCAAAGGTCTTCTTCAAGACTTGGAAGAAAGGCCGCATTTATCACTTCGCCTCGATACGACTCCATTTAAGGCGACAATCCTTCCGTCAGCGCTCGAACTTCCTTTATACTTCGATGGCGCAAGGCATGTCGAAAGCACAACCTTTATCTTGTCCTGATTTGCTTCTCAATTCCTCTGGTTGACTATGGAAACCCGGTGAATTTTCCTATCAGATAATCCGGCGCATTACACTGGATGACCCGCCTCATGTTGTAATTCTCAAGATCTAGAACGCTTCTGATTGTGAGCCGCGTGGAGCCCAACTGTGGTGGATTTTACCAGCATGTCATCTATGTACACTTCCATAGTTGTGCCTATTTGCTTCTGGAACATCCGATTCACCAACCTATGACACGTAGCTCCTGCGTTTTTGAGCCCGAACGACATCACATGATAGCAATAGGTTCCCTGCGCTGTGACGAACGAAGTCTTTTCTTGGTCACCTGGGTCCATAATCGATCTCGGTCAGAAATGAGAAGGCATCCATAAACTCAGGAGTTCATGGCTCGCTAGCAGTACTACGATGAGGTCGCATTCAGAGGGAAACCGCCCTTTGGGCATGCTTTGCTGATGTCGTGATCGATGCAGTGTAGTCGCCATTCAGCCGCTTCTGGGCTTTTCGACGAGTACGACGTCAGCTACCATTCAGTAGTATTCTACCTCCTCACGATCGCTTCAAATCAAGTAGGAGTTTGGTCGACTCGCTGATGGTTGGTTTTTCGAAGGCGCCGGCTCCACCCCTTTGCTTGATTAGCGCTTAAAGGACGGGTCGACGCTCACCATGGGTGATTACTGTAGGATCAATTCCTCCCATATCTGGCTGCTTCCATACGAAGACGTCTTTGTTTTGTCTTAAAAAATGGATAAGAAGGTTTTTGAGGTCTTCGCTAAATTTTGAAATGACATGCAACAGATGTTCGTGGTCGCCATTCACCAAAGACTTGCCTGGGGCTTTTCCGAGGGCTCAGTCGAGGAGTACCGTCACGCATGTCGAGCCTGGCCCAAGTATATGTTGTCAATTGTTGTTTCATGGATCAGTAAGATCTCTGCTCACTCACTGATCTCCTCGAACTATCTCCTACCCCGCCACGTAGGGAATTTGATCATCAGCGTGATACGCAAGGGATGGATTTTATTGTGCATTGAGAGGGTCTCGCCAAAGAACATGTTATGCGCACAGGCGCTTCACGACGATCAATCTCGTCGCTGCAATGTCGCCGTACTGGGATAATTGTATCGAGCCTGGGAGGTAATACCTTTCCCCCGAGAACCCCTCAGAGACGGTGTCGACTCCCGTTCTAGTTTTTCCCTTCCGATGCCCATTTTATCAAAGGTCGACGCTAAGATGATACATCTGGGCTGAACTCCTCGTTGTCAATTAGACCGATGAATCGCTTGTTGCCACAACCGCGCGAATCTACCAAAGGGTCGCCATGAGGGTGTTAGCATCCCTCTAGATCCGAATCGTAGAACGCGGATGGATGTCGAGCCACGTAGTTTAGACATCGCTGAATTTCGCTATCTCTGGCCGACTGGCGCCGCAGATGGCCTTCGAGTCGGCCGGATTCTCCTCCCGCAAATCCTCCCGACACCGGATTTCACCCAGGTCAAGCAATACGAGTCAGCCGCCCGAGGTGGCCGCTGCCGAGGCGCGGGCTTACTCGGCTTGATTCTCGACCTGATTTTCGTGATATAAAGCATCGAGGAGACACCCGCCACGTATCAAGTACTCTATTTCTCTTGAATTGTATGCGTCCGCGCTGTCCGTAGTCTTTATGGAATCGCAAAGATTGAGTTATCTCTCGCTGCTGGTTCGACTTCATTTCGAGTCGCCACCGTAACCGCTCGCTTTGTACTTCACGCAGTAACTCGCGGATACCGAGGCTCAAGGGGGTGAACGCGAGGCGAATAACGCCGTCAGTTTTTCTGACATGCACGCGACTAGACCACTTCCGGTGTTCCTCGGTTTTCGGATCATTCTCCATTTTTATTTCGAGATCCTTCTCGCGCTTGGCTTTGGGCTTCGCCTCGCCACTGTCGCTCCCACTTTTTCTTTCGTGAGTGAAGAGCCTCTTTCGATATGAGGCCTCTTCACCGTTAAAAATATCGCTACAGCAACCTTCACGCATGCCGTTGGGATTGGAGATGGAAAAAGAATAAGTCTGCTTTCGACCGAACTCAAGCCACACGAACGCACTGATCGCGAACTCTCGCTCTGCATACTCCACCAGAGACTCCCAAGATCAATCAATGACACATAAGACCTCGCTTTCTCAGCCTCCGCCGATGGTTCGCAGATGATAACTGGGCTTTCTATACGTCCCGCCCCAATGAAGCCGAGAGGAGACTTAACTAATGGGATAACTCCCCTAACGAGGAGACTGGCGACGCGGGAAGTCTATTGAACCACGCCAAGGTCGGGCCTTGGGGTGGTGATAGCTTAAAGCTCTCAGATCGTGACCCATCTTGATACTTATGCAAATGACTGTTTTTATAGAAAATAGATGATCGACGGATCTCTAAGATTGCCGAACGCTTCCAATTCGTATTCAACTCATTTATGGGGAAGTGAGACTCTACTGCGGGGTGTGGTGACTAGTTTATCAGACTGTGTGTCCATAGTGTCGAGCACGCCCTTTCACCACCTCCTTCACACCGCCGAAAGGCTCGCTTCTGGAGCTCTCAACCGTCTCTACGATTGCTCTCCCGTCTTACCAGGCAATTCTCTGCCCCCGACGCGTTTCTTATGTCGCTCATACCCCTCCCAAGGGCTAGATGTGGTCCGTGCCCCTGCCCAAGTGGATTCTACTGCTTTCCGGCTCTGGGAGTGCCGGTCGGTCGTCTTCAGCAGGGAATGCCAGCGCCTTCCCAGCTCTGGTCGCCTCCCCGCGTCGCCGTGATCTGGCTCGTAGCCGTTTCAACTCTCTCCCGTCGACGCTGATCGTGAGGCGCTCCACCCCGCCCGCGGCCGCCTCGCATTGCTTTAACGCCACAGAGGTTTCCGCCGCTCGCGCCGCTCGTTTGGCCCCGCGATCTCGAGGATTAGCGCCGCTTCGCTGCGTTCCGGTGTCGATATTTATCGGACCGAGAAATCGCGATTAGAAGAATGTTGCTCACAAACGCCACGCAATCGATAGTTTTTTTCAACCGTAACTGGTCGAAAGCGCGGTAGATCGCTGGGTCGGAATCGGGCACGCGGGTCGGTTCGCAGTTCTCGATCGCCTGGCCGGCAGGATCGCCGCACGCTGGTTTGTGCTTCAAGGCATAATTCCTCTGCAAAGAACAAGAAAGAATGGGGTCTTAAGCAAAAAATGAGATCAGAGCCAGCGGGTGGCATCATTCTGGATTAGTTTCTTTTCGGGAAAGGGTGCTTAGACGAATGTGTTTCGTGTGAGGATGTGTATCAGTATGAACATTAGCATTGGCGTACCTTTCACCGATGGGGTGACCTTGTATTTATAGTAGATGTTCAACCAGTTGGATGGTGAATAGGATTCGTTTCCATTTGATGGGATATTTTTTGTTATTATTGGTATCCAGTTTGGTAAGGATATAGAAACCAGCGAGTTTATTTGGGATGATCTTCCTTCCTTATTGGGGGATTCAGATTGATGATGATCTATTATTGTCTTTCTTTCCTTATTGGCGAGGTTTGATTGGATTTGCGGAATAATATATTATTAGGGGTTATTATATTTTCTGTACCTATGAGAGATTTCCTATAATCGGTTTTTGGGCCAGGCGGGTTGAACCCTCATTCTGAAGTGGCCTTGAAAAGGCTTGAATCTTTGTGTAAAGGCTAAATGCTCCCGATGGCGTATCTCTCCCCTTTAGAGGTTTAGTGAATGGGCCTCGATGTTCGTTAAGGTGACCTCTTTCTTGGGCCTGACAAGTGGGCCTATGAGCCTTATTTTTCGAACCCTATCAGTTAATATTGTAATTAATGTTTTTAAATTATGTCGGCATAAGCAAGACATAATACTTTGGATATTAATTTGTTTTTAAAACTATTTTGATAATTTATTTTAAAATTTGTATTAGTTTGAGCGGACTTCAAATTCTACATAGACAGCGTGAAAATCCTATGTGCATGACAAGTTCCACCGCAGAAAATTCTAATGCTAGGTCCACAACTAGGGGATTTTGAGAAAAGTACAACAACAATTAAAAATAAATATTAAAAAGTGAAAATTAGTATTAAAATATTGAATTTTCGTGATGATAAAAAATTTGTTTTTTAAATATAGCCACTTTTATGAATTTTATTTTTATATTCTTAATTTTTATTTTAATTATAGCTTTAACATTAAAACAATGTTATTTTGTGTATCACGTTGAAAATGGTAGAGGTTTGGAGTTTTATTGGGAAAAAATAAAATTCATAAAGTTATTTATATTTGATGATGCGTTTTTCAATAGGGCGGAATTTGGAGCATGTAAGAGTCGTTAGTAGGACTGGATTCTTGTGAAGTGGGTTGTAGGATCTTTGGCGGATCGTCGAGAGGCATGTAGTAGGATCATTTTGTATCTTTGGATTCTTTGGCGGGCTTTGAAGGTGGCACTCCTCTGCAAAAACAAGAACGAAAGGGGGGTCGGCGAGGGCTTCGCCCATGGCCGCTCCGATGCCTAAGTCAGTTTCTTCCTAAGAGAAACGAGAAACTGTTTAGAGGGCGAATATGTTGCGTATGAGTATGCGTACCTTTCACCGATGGGGTGACCTTGTATTTATAGTGGATGTTCAACCAGTTAGATGGTGATTAGGATTTGTTCCCATTGGGTGGGATATTTCTTATTATTGATATCAGATTTGGTAATGGATATAGAAAGAGCAGTTTATTTGGGATAATCTTCATTCCTTATTGGGGGATCCTTTGGGGGATTCGATTTGATGATGTTTTATTATTGTCTTTCTTTCCTTATTGGTGAGATTTGGCTGGACTTGCGGAATAATATAAGACTATCCCATTTTACATCTTGCTGTGGGAGACTTCCATAGTGGTCTTTAGCCCAATCGGGTTGGGCCCTTATTCAGGTTGGCACAGCAGATGTTGGCGCGAGAAGGCTAAATGCTCGATGGGCATGTATATTTTGGATTTAAGCGGGCGGGCCTTAATGTTCGTTGGGTGACCTCTTTCTTGAGTTTGGCGGAGTGGGCTGTGAGCCACCTTTTCGAACCTATCAATATTTAAAAAATTAAACTTTTAGTATGGATTTAAATGTAATTGTTGATACTAAAAAATGAGTTTTTTTGGATCGAAATGGTATGTAAATAATTTTAGGTCAAAGTTAGTTGAATGAAATAGAATAGATATGCTAAGACTGGCCGTGACTGACCTAATCCGATCAAAAAGTTCAAGCCCGTAATCGATGATGAAAGGTCGGAGAATTTATAGAATTTTTAAATTTGTCAAAGCTGTTAGCAAATAATATTGAGACTTTGTTTCAAAGGTGAAATATAGATGAGACTTTTCTCGATTGAGAGCATGATAGAGTATATGGGCAGTGGTTGAAAGTTACTCGGGGAACAAAATTTTATTGGAGACATTTGAAGAAAGTCTAGTAGGGCAGTTACTCAAAAATGCCTATAAAAGGGAATCGACACATTAGAAAAGGACCGGCTTCCAAACACTCAAAACCAATGCAAAAGCATTTCAACATTTCTCTTATTTTCTACAATTTCAGTAATGTTTTTATTCAAATTTCTAACTTAATTTTATATGTTCTTTCCAAGTATTTTGTCACTTCAAAGCTTTCTTACTTCAGCATTTCATATTTAGTCCAATTCTATAATAAAATCTTTGCTATTTTGAAATTTAGTTTGTTCGGTTTTTATAGTAACTTTCAATTTAGTTTATGCATTCTAATTTTCAAGATATTTTTCACTTAGAATCTAGAAAATTGTCAATAGAACTAAATGATCCATTTGTCATTTGAAAATAAGTTAGATTTCAACACAATTTCAGTCAAAAATATTATAATTTCTTAACATCGAATTGTATTCACTAGATTCCCCGTGTTTTTATATGTTATGATGAATTCCACTAAAAAATCCATAAAAACAGTAAATTATGAAAGTTTAACATTTTAATACTAATTTTCCTCGTTAAAAAACCATATTTTTGAAAAAATTTCCCAAAGAAGGATGGACGTAGGGGATGAGTTTTTTTCTTTTCCCTTTTTTTGGTAAATTATGGAATGGTGAAATGGGTTTCAGGTTGTGGAAAAAAAATTTTTAAATTTTTTTTGTACAAAATTGGGTAATTATGGGTTTTTTGTTTTGAAAAATAAAAAAATTATTAATTGTTTTTTTAATTTGAAGTTTATTGGTATTCAATCATATTTTTATAAAAATTTTAAGATTTTATATAGTTTGATGTTATATATATATATATATATATATATATATTGAATAGTGTTATTTATGTAATTAAATTTAAATTATTACGATAAAAAATGAAAATTTGAAAATTGTTATAGAATTATTGTAATGTAATAAAAAAATTGATATAATTGTTGATTTTTTTTTGTGCAAGATTAGGTAATTGGGTTTTTGTTTTTGCAAAATAAAAAAATTATTGATTTTTTTTTTACAACCAAACATTTTTAGTTATAATGTGATAAACTGTCTCATTAAAACTCGACCTTGAGACCTCTCACCTCTCCATTCCATGTTTTTTTGAAATGTTGAGCAATCTATCACATGAGTTGAACATGATGGGCAAGTTTATTGGTATTTAATCATAGTTTTATAGAAAATTTAAGATTTTAATAGTTTGATCCCAAAAATCTTTTACCTATTAATGTAGTTGTATAAATTAAAAATAGTTGAAATAGAGTTGAAATCTATTTGTGTTTTGTGATAAGTTTTCTTGTCTTTATGTCCTTCGATTTGTATGAGAATTAGTTTGCGTGTGGTACAATGACAACATGGTAGCAACTTTTGTATAAAAAAATGTTATGTATTATATTTTAATTACTAGGATAAAAAAAGAATGAAAATTTTGAAATTTGTTATGGGAATTATTGTTATGTAATGAAAAAAAAAAGTGATATAATTGTTAAATTTTTTTCGTGGAAAACAAAAAACTATTGATTATTTTAATGCTAAGTCTATTGGTATTGAGTTGTATTTTTATTGAAAATTCAAGATATATTTATAGAATATTGATGATAAATTTATGATTTATAAGTGTTCAATATAAAATTGTTTTATATAAATTGTCTAAAGTGTTAACACCTTTAGTATAAATTCATTTTTTAATATACTTTACATTTACTTTTAAAAGTGTTTTTTAAGAGTCATCTTCAATATAAATGTAAAAGGATGAAGCCGGTGGTACTGCATCATATTTGTATAAAAAGAAATGGATTTATATCCAAAAATGTCTCTTGAAAACCTTTAATATCAAATATTATTTTATGAAATTACACAAAAGTATTTCTTCAATAAACACTTTTTACGTGGCAAAATGTGTCAAACTTAGGAATATTTTTCTACATATTGCATTTGAGTAATTTAAAAAAAAATTATGGACAACCACAAGTAAAGTCGAGAGCCAACACAAGATCCACCCAAACATGAAATACATGAACCCGATGTATCATCCAATATAACTTCTAACAAGATGCATCTAACTTGAACTAAGTTGATGTGTCCAATTTCAACTAAAACCAATGTTTTAAAAATTGGACAAGTGATTCGTCACTCTAACAACCAGTTTCATATCAATTCAATTGACAATCCAGTTTAAAGATCAAATTGAATCGAAAAATTGTCGATCATTAGTGAGGTGATCGAATCTAATTTTTTAATCCAAATTTGCTAAACATTTTAAAACTTTTAAAATTGGGCAAAAAGAAAAACTAAATTCTTTGACATTGTTCCATTTCCGTTAGGACCATTACAACTCAATATCAAGTTGAACTTAGGAATTCGTAAACTCTCAATTAAAAACACCAAAAAAGTACTTTTTTTAACCATTCACTCACATGTGAATCTGTGCCCTGTCGAATAAAACATAATGAGATGTCACACTTTCATACCATTTGGTTGAGAGTAAAAAGAGGTAAGTGTCGGAACAGGTGACGATACTACCCTTAAGGCATATCCTTTTTTTTTGGGGATGAAATAATAGGTCGGAGATGAAGCCCTTACGGTATGTTCATGGTATATAGGTATTTTTGTAATTTGATCATATCCATGGTTATTATAAATATCCTTCCCTATGTTATCCTATTTCAGTGATAGTGAAATTTTGAATCATCGTTTCCATGGATGTAGGCACATTATCGAACCACGTAAAATCTATGTATTGTGTTATTATTGTTTTTTTTTTTTATCGGATTATTATCACCAGTGTTTCATGATTCACAACATCATTTTATTATGATTTCACTATTTAGAGGGATTAGATATTTCAAGTGAGAGAATTAATGGTTAATTTGGTTTAGTGGATAATCAAAATGGTGCATGATACGAATTCGATGACTTTGGATAATTAAAAGAACTTGTTAATATATATATATATACATATATATATATATATATATATATATATATATATATAAGACTAATTCCTTTTTTTATTCATGATTTCTACAATATTTTACTATGTATTTGACACATTTTGAAAAATTTAAATATAGCATGAATATTTGTTGATTAACATTTAGTAAAAAAATATACAATTACCTCGTTTTACATGAGAATAGATTATCTTCATTATGAATGTATGAGGAACACCCACCTTTCCTGGTTGCACAAAAAATAGAGAGAGTTATAACACTAACATTAAATCTAAGAGTTTTCCATTTTCACTATTTAAAAAATACAATAAGTATGGACAACAAAAACATTAAAAATAGCAAAAAAAAAAAAAAAGAAATGTTAGGAAAATGGGTTAGATTTCCCCAAATTAACAAATGTTACTATTCATGTGAATAGTAACTTTCAGCGGAAATACCCGGCAAAACACTGATACAAAATAATGACAGCTAAAGCAGAAAATAATAACAAATAAAGAACACCAGAAATTTAACGAGGTTGTGATGAACTACGTCTCAGTCGACGACAACTCATGATGAAGAAATTATAAACTTAAAATATGAATCGATTTAGAAATTGAGGTAAACAAAGTAAATAAAACAATTGAGGCGTCTTCTGAATAACGCTAAGTGAAGGGGAGATGTGTGATTTAGAAGATGAGGGGGGGTGGTGGTTCTTTTATAGGAAAGCAAAGAAGAAAATCCCACATCAAACCGATGTGGGATTCATATTTGACAAAAAGCAACAAATCTCCACCTTGACAAATATGCGAATCCCATCTCGAAACTTCTCTTTAACAAAAGCTGCAACGCCTCCAAATGCGCTCAAACATGCTTGATCAAACTTTACCCAATGTTGATGAGTCTAAACAATGGTGAACTTGATGAATTTGTCACCACCTTAGTCAACATATCTGCAGGATTATCATCAGTCTTGATCTTCTGAACTAAGACTCCACCTTCTTGATGATTTACGCTGTGAAATGTCTACTCCAGCGTATTATCTTACGTCGGAATTGCATGATAAACTTGGTTCTTCGCTAAATGAATAA